>OY992881.1:108677982-108795482 GCA_963921405.1 Cepaea hortensis
TGCCCTTCTTCTCTATTTCCTCTTATACATTCTCTCATTCAACATCTCTTTTAAAGCAATTCTTTGACAACGGTCATCAGAAATACCCAACGTGGGTGTAACGCGCCATACATATGAGAATGTTAAAAATAAATTAATGTGCTGTTGAAGCAAAATAAAAAGATGAGTTGGAAAATTTTCACTATTTAAATAGATGCATTATTTGTATGAAAACTATGAAAATGCCTTAAAGATTATATCATTATTTATTATAACTCATATGCCTGTAAATAACTATAGACAAGAAGTTTATAAATCTTTGAAAACGATGAACAATATGACTATAAAGTATATAGCAATGTTATTAAAAGTTATGCCCCTTGAAATAACCTTTCTTATGTTAAGTCCCCTTGCTATATAGAAATGATAATGAAAAATGAAATATTAAATTTTTCTAAGTACTTAACCGATTTTACACTAAAAAACTATGACAGTCGTTTGCACAGGAATGAAAAGAAGACGTGTAGAAAATTTCATCTCAATCGGATGGACCATTCGCGAACGCAGCAAATACATCCCCACATACCCACCCACATACATTATGTTTTATATATATAGATTACATAATTAAGTGTCTCAGTGATGCAGTGAATTGTAAACTACATGTGTAGGAGTGATAAAAGTTGTGTGATCAAGAGCATTTCGTCCTTTGTCATTCTTATGGTGTTAAAATATGTTGGTTGTAGATGTGTGGTTAGTTGTCATTAGTTAATTGGGAACTGGCATTGGTCCAGTTTGCTATGCTTAAGATACGTCATATGGTGTATGAACCAAAGAATAAACTTTACAACATCATGGAAGGGCAGCAGCATGTTGTCTCTAACTTACATACAGAAATACTGGTTGATGGCCTAAGTACTTGCAGATATCCTATTAAATACAGCTAGACGTCATAGACTTATTCTGACCCATGACAGTTGCATTATCAGGTCCATGATGTGATAAAAACTCCGCCTCGGAGCATGCACGACAGTGGGCTTCTGATCGTCACAAGGTGTTCCCCTTCCCGGAATGTTCGGCCCTTTTACCTTCTTGACTCTCCGGGGGAGGGCTCGCCCAAGTCATGACTCCGTGCGTTTTCCCCTGCCGTGCGAGACGTTCGGAAGTTTGCGTTATTCTCCTGTTATTCCGTGTTTTTCCCATACCTGTGAACATGTCTGCTATCAATCCTCACCTCCCTCGGGAAGGAGAGTCTTGTGCACCCGGTGCTTCGTACCCTCCCAGCATTCTAGCACCTGTGGTATCTGTCGTATCTGTTCGTCTTCGTTGCCATGTTCCTTCTCCATGCCCCATTCACGGCACCACACTCTGGGAAGCCAGTTCTTCCTCTTCGTTCCTCGACCCCTCTCTTGGTCTCTGCTGCGGAGTGCGGTTCTAGCAAGACGGCTACCACCATGGCTTGGAGGTTGGACTTCGACCGACATTTGCATGACTTGGCGACTGCTACCATGCGGCGCTTTGTCCAACTGAAAACATATGTGCATGACGGTGCTAAATTTCGCATATGTAGAGAGGCATAAAGCGTTACATTGGGTAAAAGTCATTACCCACTTGTTGTAACTTATAGCTCGACTTCTTTATGTATAGCGGCCTGCCGAAAGCTTCGCACAGAGTACTAACTTCGTAGCTGCATCAACAACTCCTAAAACTCTTCACAATCGTGAACCAATGTCCAACAAGCCGCCCACGACCTTCGTAGCCCGACGAAGACGACATGACGACATATCACAGTGACACTGGTGAACAAACCTGTAGCGCGAGGCAGACGACTTGACCACATCGCCACAGTGACTCTGTTGAACAAACGTGGTTTAACAGGTGAGATGATCGACTTCTTTGAATCTGGCTTTATCCCATTTGGCTGGGTCTCTTACCCCACGGCGGCGTGCCGAAAGTTTCGAGCAATGCAAGAACTCCGTAGCCCCAGTGACGACTCCAAGGAGTCTATGAGAACACTGCACTCGTGAACCGAAGGAGGTGGCCCGGAATCGAACCCGTGACCGTCGGAGCGCAAGGTATGCGGCGTAAACACTACGCCAGGGAGACTCCTTAGTGAACCTGGTGAAAGGCATATTCAGATGTATCCTGGTCATGACTCAGTACCGCATATGCATACTGGCTTGGATTAGACTCAGGCGGGTAATGTTTCCTCCAGCCAGCGGTTGTAAATATTGCATTGTCAACTGACTTGAATCCTGTCTTCGGATGGAACATGGGATGAAGACCTTGTTTTTTTTTTTTTTTTTTTCACTTACCCTCGTAAATAATAGACACCGTACACAGTTCAGCATTACAGAAATAAAGCATTGATACGTTTTACATTGATCAGTCTTCGTTATATTACTTAGAGGTGTGCTTTCCTCATAAGTTGCGGACGCGCTGGGTAATCGATACTCTCTATTTCTAAAGACCTCAGTCTCAATTAGACGATACTTGACGCGCATTGGCTGAAATCCCCGTCTTACCAAGTTGACAGTTCGAAATCTGTGGGTGATTTGGAGGCAAGCAGGCCGCTTTGCGTTAATTTCGATAGAATGAGGCGTGACTAAAATCTAGAACTTTGTTGCTTGTGACGTCACCTCCGTCTCATCACGTGATGTTTTGAGGTCGTAATTTCTCAAGTGGTTTCCCTTTCTTGTGTTCATCGTTATACTGCTTATTTATCATCACTATTCCTCGTGTCTTATACTATATCACGCTTTTGTGGTGATTGTCACTATTCTAATGTTAAAACTACTCTAGCCTGTTCTTGTCAACTGTAACTTGTACCGTATACCCTCTCTTGATTCAAGGCAGAGATAGCAAACGAAAGGTAGAAATCTCACTAGCTTTTTCAAAATAATAGCAAGGGATGATACCGGCACAGTTATTGTATGTCGCTATTGATAGAGGGAAAAGTCAATGTGGCCTTGCTTTTAAACTTTTGGTGCGCTGACAACTGGGTATCGGGATTAACCACTACCCCGGTCAGTTGAATTTCAACGTTGACTTAAGGTTCATAAAGAAATAGCAGACTACGGAACGTACACTTGCCTTGTAATTCCACCTGGGGTGGAAATTAATCACAAAGTCCTGCAAAAGTTAAAGCAACATTGAGAGAGGCAGCCGCGCTAGACAGGTGTCCCGGTGATCGTATAGAAACATTCTTACAATTTCGTTGGTCAAGAATAGGAAACATACTGACATTTCACAATATTTTAACATTGAAGAAAACTAGCTCCAAAACGGCACCTTACCTTGGAAACCAACAAACAAAAGTTACAAATTAAAAAATGTAAACGCTACAATGTCTTAGAAGGAACACAATTGCATGGTTCCTGGTTTTGTTTCTTAAAATTTAGCTGCATGTCTTTTACATGACGTAGCAGTCAACCCCAACATTTTTTTGCTGTTCGTAATTCTTGACAAAGTTTTACGTTCAGTAGAGAAGGCATAAGTCAACTAGGGGGAGATAATCAAAGAAAACTGAAGACAAGCTTATTATGAGTTATGGTATGAGATACATCTTCTAGATGAGAGGATTCTACATGGTAAGTATCGCTTAATCATGAACAGATGTCCACTAGATTATATGCCGTTAATGTTTTCAACTGTGTTAGTGTCAGCAACCGATGCTTCAGGCATTACGGGATAACTTCTCTCGCACCACACAAAAAGATTTGTCAGTCGTACGAGAGGTATTGATGATACATTTTATTGCCACAGGCTCTTTACATTACATCAATGCACAAAAACGGTCGCTAATAAATCACACATGAATACACCACAGAATTGCCTATCACTAGTCGTTCCTAACCCTATTGCTAATTCTATCTACTGGCTAAAGAATACGCATCGACGCTAAGCGATGCGCTCACTAAGAAGTCTGTCCCCTGTCTGAGGAATTCTCCGCGTGCTGATTACACGGTACGCGGAGTGACCTTGTGCGTACTTCGGCTTCTGCGTGCTGCATCACTCAGCACGCTTGGAGTCGTGGTCTCTCTTGAGTCTAGTTCTCTGTATCTGTCACGCTGGCGTGATTACGCCGTGACCAGAGTGCTTACTCTCTGGTTGACACCTCCGTGTCTCATGAGAGAACTGTTTGATAGTTCCCCTTCCTATTTACCACCTACACCTACCCTGCCCTCATGTAGAGGCACTGGGTTACCTCTAATCTACTTGAGGTAGACCACTCATTCAGGGTGGTCTTCCCTGAGTCTTTGACAGTTAGAGTAATGCGATGTTTGAGAAATAGATGCAGCATTAATCTACGCCTCCAAAGGTCATGCTGAATAGTAGAAAATGGTACTAATAGACTGTTTTCCTGTGTCACCCGCCTAACTGAGCACACCATTGTACGAAAAGATTGTGTATGTGTGTTTGTGCGTGTGGGTGTGTCAGCGTGTTGTGTGTATGTGCGATTACTTCGCATAGTCCATTTAAATATATCATCTTAATTATTATAAACACGATGCTGCTGCAAATATACTTAATTTTAATATGTTTTGTGGTTTTAAAGAACTTTGCGGAATAAGAGTGGAGAGGGGGAGTAGAGGGAATCTGCTGTCAGGTATGAATAAAAACTTGCTAAATTCACATAAATTAAATGAGTGTGTTGTGTCACCTGATTTTAGTTTTTCAAAAATTAATGCGTGAGACGTTTCGCTGAAGAATCGACAATTTTGAGGGAGTTACAGCTGTAAAGCAATATATACATAATTAGAGGAATACCGCTAACCCATTTTAAACTTCAGATTCTGAAAGTAGCATACAAACCATTCTATACAACGTGGTTGGGGAGAGCAAGATGAAATAATTGTATTTACAATTTAGCAAAACTGAATAATAGAAATGTCGAAGAAATACACATTCCAATATGTCCTATGTATAATAAAGTTGTCAAAATTAAATAGACCATTCCGTTTATTTAACAATTCCTGCAGTGACACCTGAAGCTGTGAAAAGAAAAAGATAAAGAACAGAATTGTCGTATCAAAAGATTGTTTCACAAGAACTAGCAACATCAATAACAACATAAACAATTCCACAAGCGTAAAAATACGTTAACTAAACTGATGTATATGTTTGTATGTGAATACCAGACGATAAATTAAATCATGAAGAAACTGGAGGCAGTGAAAATATGGTCTTTGTGAAGAATGTTGAATAACAACTTAGGTAGAGAGGAAGCGATAACTATCTGCTATGACGATAGCAGAGACGAACAATATATTGTTCAAAATAACAATGAAGGGCCAGCAATTTTGAAGATGGAGGTTCAGAATGCTCTTAATCATATGAAATCTGGCAAAACCCCCGGTCCAGACAGCGTCACAACAGAAATGATTAATGCTTTAGAAGAATATGGAATAGATAAAGTTACCAGTCTGCTTAATACAATATATGATACTGGAAACATACCTCATGAGTTATGTAATTCTGTATTTATTGCAATCCCAAAGAAATCAGGAGCCTTGGAATGTGATCAACATCGAACAATTAGTATAATGAGTCACATCACGAAGATTTTGCTAAGAATTATCATGCAAAGAGTTAGGAGGAAAATACAACCTGAAATAGGAGAAGAACAATGTGGGTTTGTAGTAGGCAAGGGTACAGTAAATGCTGTGTATATACTGAGAACCGTAATCGAACGTTCTATAGAAGTAAACAAAGATCTACACCTTTGCTTCATTGACTACACAAAGGCTTTTGATAAAGTGAGACATGTCAACATGATAAGGATGCTTGAAGATCTACAAATTGATGGGAAAGACCTTAGACTTGTAAAAAACATATATTGGAAACAACAAGCTGCCATAAGAGTTGATAATGAAGTAAGCCAATATCAGCCTATTAAGAGAGGTGTGAGACAGGGATGTGTAATGTCTCCAGATCTGTTTTCCCTGTACAGTGAAAATATTTTCAGAAATATTGAAGATATGGAAGGAATCAACATTGGGGGACGATGCATCAATAACATTAGATATGCAGATGACACAGTCTTGATTGCAGACAATGAACAGGACCTGCAACATTTAGTAGATGCGGTTGTTACACACAGTGAACAACTAGGGTTAGAATTAAATTGTAAAAAGACACAGATTATGGTCGTCACTAAGAAGAACGAAATACCACAGTGTAATATACAAGTAAATGGGAATATTCTTCAACAAGTGAATAGGTACAATTACCTCGGAACAGTAATAACATCTGATGGGAGATGCCTTGAAGAGATTAGAACAAGAATCGCCATGGCAAAAGTAGCCTTTAGCAAGATGAAAAACATACTGACCAATAAAAAGATGTCAATTGAAACGAGAAAAAGAGTGTTGAGATGCTACATAGAACCTGTACTTTTATATGGATGTGAAGCTTGGACAATGAGCAGCCAGGCTGGAAAACATCTGATGGCTGTAGAAATGTGGTTTCTGAGGAAAATGCAAAGAATACCATGGACAGCCAGAAAGACCAATGAACAAGTCCTTCAAGAAACAAATGAAGATCGTAAACTGATCAGAGACATTAGACGTAGACAGTCACAATTTTTTGGGCATGTTATGAGAAGAAATGATTTGGAGAACTTGGTGACAACTGGTAAGATCGAGGGGAACAGACCAAGGGGAAGACCTAGAAACAAGTATCTGGATGGCTTGGCCTTGTGGCATGGTCGAGACAAAAACACGGAACTGATCCACGACTCTGTTGATCGAGTGAGATGGCAGAACATGACCGCCCACGCTTACCGGCATGGCACATGATGGATGGATGGAGAGAGGAAATCAAACGGATCGATAGCACTGCAGGAATTACTTGATCACTCGTCTAAACCTTCAGAAACAGACTGATGGAATGTCTGTGAGCTCACTCTCACCTTGCGATAAGTAAGTACGCTCCATGTAAACATTAACAAAATGTTGCATGTCCTTTAGCTGAACATTACTATCCACCACAGATTGATTTTCTGGGCATTTTTACCTTTGGTGGTTTTCCATTGCTTTCCGAACAAGAGGTCAACTTTAAAGTCCAATTGATTAATGTAGGGAGTGAACCTAATACCCTGCTATCAACGCACAGGAATTTAGGACTCTTAACCTTTCTATCGAACTGACCTCTCTGGACAAAGATGAAAAATTAGCTGAACACACCTCTATGTTTTGAAAGATGTATCTATGAGGTCAATAAACTCAACTAACAGTGACCGTTAATAAGAATTAATAAAACAAAAATATAAACATGGCCCGAGCTCCGTTCTTTATCTGTTCTTTATTGTACATTTGTCTTGTTCGTTGACTAAGGCCAAACGTACGACTTAAATTCTGATTGAGAATGTTAGATAACGCTGTTTGTCATATTGATGAAGATAGTAACAGTAATGTAGGACACGCTTCTGTGTAACATTACAACAGACAACTTTGTGAAGAAAATAATGTGATAAGTTCTCTTTCGAAAATGATAATTTGGAATTAGTAAACAGTATCAACAACGCTTTTAAACCACATAAGGTTGGTGTCAAACGACCAAGTAAATACCCCATTAACATTTATTCATTCCTCCCGTGTGTTGCCGGGGCCCATAAGGGAAGCAAAGAATAGCAACACTGTAGCCTACCACGCATGTCGTAAGAGGCGACTAAGGAGGCTTGATGGTTCCGTCGCCCTGCTACTGAGTGAGTGCGTGGCGCGACACTGTGAGCTGTGAGTTTCGTGTGAAATGCTTTTGAATCTGCCGGAGGTTTTTTGGAACGTGACTGCATGTTCGGAGCGATGGCAGATGGCTATGTCCCAGAGTTGACCAGTTTTTGCCTTATGCAGAAATGCGTGGCTGCTGGGCTTCTGGTTGACTGCCACTGCCATCGACGATGAACTGTATTTTCGTGGACTGTGTGGGTGAACATCTAGGAAACATCCAGATGGGAAAATGACTGCCGATTCCATCAGAGATGAACTGGGTGTTTCGTTGGGGACTATTGTGTTGACATTCTGGCGGCGGCATTATGCACAGTATATCTGTGCGGGCTGTTGTTTGTCGAGACTCTTGTCTTTTCCACTTTTCACATTGGGCAATTGGGAGCATTTTGTGCGATATTCACTGGCACAGGAACGGAGCATAATGGGGACAACCCGTTGCTATGAGGTTGGAACTACGACTAACTAACTAACTATTTATTCAGTCGCAACTGTTCATGGTTTTTGTATTTATTGGATTGCGCTTCAGCTTTCAGCCTATATATTCTTGTATTTTGGTCGTTTTATGTTGTTATGCTGTTCCTGTTCGTTGACAAGATTTGGATCGACACGAATGCATGCATCTTTGAGTGATTTTCCTTTGTCGACCTTTAAAAATACATTTTTAAAATTCAGATTCCTTTGTAGAGGGATTGCATGTCAATAAAAGCTCATGAAACGTTTTCCTGTACCGCTCACTCATATAGTAATAAATGAAAATATTCATTGAAGAATTTATAGACTCAAAAACAACACCGACACCTGCTAACACAAGCGCCAGATTCTTGTACTTTCCATCAATGAAAAAGTCAGGTTCTATGGATATGCCTGTAAACACTAGGCTCATGGGAATGAAACATATGACAAAAAGTACCGCGACCATCACAACCACCTTTGATATTTTCTGATTACGACGGAAAACCATATCAGACTGAGCAGCAGTTGTTGACTTTTGCCTCCATTCTGTGTTTTGACGTAATTTTATGACAAGTATGACTGTGCATACCATGGTGGTAATAAACGAAGTGAAAGGAATAAGCACATTGTTGGTCAAATGGGATGCTCTCGCGACAATGTTACGATTTTCCAAGAAGACAATTCCGATAAGTGTCTTGTTTCTGTCTGGAAAGAACTTCAGGTCCAATCGACTGACAGTATATTCTGGGACAGCACTGCTGATCATGATGACGAAGATAGTCACAGTAATGTAGGACACACTCCTCGGCGTTATTATAATGCTTACCTGTGTGAAGAAAATAATTTGACAAATGATATTTCGTATAGGATATTGTGAAATTAGGAAAAATCATCAAGTTATGTTAAACTACCAAAACCATATGCGTCATATGACCGATTGAACTAACACAACCTTATGCGTCATATGACCGATTAAGTTCGCGATACACACACACACACACACACACACACACACACACACACACACACACACACACGCACACACACACATATATATATATATATATATATATATATATATATATATATATATATATGTGTGTGTGTGTGTGTGTGTGTGTATATATATATACACACACACACACATACATTGTCACCTTACCGTCTTGACAGACGATAGTTTGTGCTTTAAAACGGCTTAATAACTACTACCCATGGCGGTAGCGAATGTGACTGATAAGGCCAATTCGAGCTGTAAATGTTCGTCCACAGTGGTTGCATGTGAAAACATTGTCAATTCCACCATCATGCACCATCTTACGTCTTGCACGCTCGGTGTGTGACTTATCTGCAATAATTTTCTCCTTCATCTTTATTCCATTTCTGATATTTGCCCTCCATGCAGCACGTTCAGAGGCCACTTGCTCCCAATGTACATTATCAATGCCTGTATCAATCATGTCCAGCATACACACATCTTTGTATGTAGTAGAGGCCGAACTGAGATCTCTTACCCATCTGTAATTCATCAAAGAAGATGTCCTTTGGTATTTTACCATCATCCATCCTCCTAAGATGTCCTATTCATCTAAGTCTTGGAAGATTGAGCATGGAATTAACCGTCACACATCATGTTCTGTGGAGAGAGACCGAGCTTTATGAGATAAAACTCGATGATATGAAAGCGGTCCCCTTGCCGTTTAGCTCATTTTAAAATTAATTTAACAATGAAATGAGTAAATGTTTTACCTTCAAAGGGGCTGTAATGCACAGACATCGCTCAAATGTGATGAAGGCAGTGATACATCCAGTTATTCGGGTAAATATAGTATGAAGTAATCCGGTGGTCAGATATTGAGCCCCAACTGAATCAAACGGTAAATCTGCTGACATGAAAGCCGGCGTGCAGCAAATGTTAGTCCATATAAAGGGTAGCATGCAACCAATGTCAGACACTGCCAAACCTGGATAAACGTTAGAAGCATGTGATAGCATTTTAGTTATTGCTCCACACGGGTTTGTCTGACTCCTCATATGTTATATATTATACTTGTTAGATATTATACAAACATCATATTATTGAACATATAGTATATATTATACCAGTATCATATTATCAGCTAGTGTCAGGTCTTAGTCAGATATGACTGAGCTACCGTACGACAATAGACGGTACTACCTGCGTTATGTTAGCGACAAATGTTGGACAGCGCTTACCAAACCCGAAACCCCACATTGTGCCAATGGCTTCGGGGGGAGGGGCGCAAATGGGGGGGGGGATACTAGCCTTACTCTAGGGCGAGGAAATGCAACATAAAGACTAAATGTCATGGCAGGGCAGACGAGACCCTAAGCCTTAGTTGGCAACTGGTCTAGGATCGAAGCTTCGACAGGCGGTCTGTTAGAGCATTGCTTTGCTGGTCCGGCAGCTTCTACAACTTTTCTTGTTCCAGATGTATTGGTGTTACCTTTCCTCTGGAGAAAACTAGGCATGCCTAGAGGGGGATCGTGCTGCATGGCCAACACTTGGTATCTACAATTCAGCCCAGACTTTGTGCTATGGAGAGGTATAACTCCATCTTAACCGGTCTCGGAATCAAAGCGGGAGGTGGCAGTCACGTGTTATATTCCTTGTCAATTGATATTCTCATTGCGGCATATGCAAGGAAACAGCCGTGAACAAAACCAACCACAGTTTCTTGCCTTCATCAATCTCACAAAGGCATGTGATTTAGTCAGTCGTGAGGGTCTGTTCAAGACAGTAAAGAAAATTGGCTGCTCACCAACTCTTCTATCCATTATGGAATCGTTCCACACAGGCATGAAGGGTATAATCAAGTTTAAAATCAAGAGTAGAGTTAAGCAAGATATGTACAAGCTGCAACTCTCTTTGGAATATACTTTTCACTTCTATTGAAATATGCCTACCGTGATCAGGATGGTGGTATATACATTCAATCGCGATCAGATGGCGGCCTCCACAATTCTCAGAGATTGAAGGCCAAGACCAACATCAGGAGGGTACTGATCAGAGAGTTCATTTTTGCAGATGATGCTGCAATTACGACCCACCCTGAAAATGAATTACAACGTCTACTATCTGTATTCTCAAATGCTTATTATGAATTTAGTTCAACAATTAGCAAAAAGAAGACATACATTATGTCACATGGTGCACATGGCTTACCATCAATCTTTGCTGACGACGAAAAATTTGAGATATTTGACCATTTTACATAACTAGGATCAGCGAATACATTATCCCTAGATCAGGGAATCAACATTAGGTATGGCATGGCAGCAACAATAAGGAACAGGTTAACAAAAAGTCTTGGAGAACAGGAAGCTTACCATCCATTCATCATGTGCCATGCCGGTAAGCGTGGGCGGTCATGTTCTGCCATCTCACTCGATCAACAGAGTCGTGGATCAGTTCCGTGTTTCTGTCTCGACCATGCCACAAGGCCAAGCCATCCAGATACTTGTTTCTAGGTCTTCCCCTTGGTCTGTTCCCCTCGATCTTACCAGTTGTCACCAAGTTCTCCAAATCATTTCTTCTCATAACATGCCCAAAAAATTGTGACTGTCTACGTCTAATGTCTCTGATCAGTTTACGATCTTCATTTGTTTCTTGAAGGACTTGTTCATTGGTCTTTCTGGCTGTCCATGGTATTCTTTGCATTTTCCTCAGAAACCACATTTCTACAGCCATCAGATGTTTTTCAGCCTGGCTGCTCATTGTCCAAGCTTCACATCCATATAAAAGTACACGTTCTATGTAGCATCTCCTCAACACTCTTTTTCTCGTTTCAATTGACATCTTTTTATTGGTCAATATGTTTTTCATCTTGCTAAAGGCTACTTTTGCCATGGCGATTCTTGTTCTAATCTCTTCAAGGCATCTCCCATCAGATGTTATTACTGTTCCGAGGTAATTGTACCTATTCACTTGTTGAAGAATATTCCCATTTACTTGTATATTACACTGTGGTATTTCGTTCTTCTTAGTGACGACCATAATCTGTGTCTTTTTACAATTTAATTCTAACCCTTGTTGTTCACTATGTGTAACAACCGCATCTACTAAATTTTGCAGGTCCTGTTCATTGTCTGCAATCAAGACTGTATCATCTGCATATCTAATGTTATTGATGCATCGTCCCCCAATGTTGATTCCTTCCATATTTTCAATATTTCTGAAAATATTTTCACTGTACAGGGAAAACAGATCTGGAGACATTACACATCCCTGTCTCACACCTCTCTTAATAGGCTTATATTGGCTTACTTCATTATCAACTCTTATGGCAGCTTGTTGTTTCCAATATATGATTTTTACAAGTCTAAGGTCTTTCCCATCAATTTGTAGATCTTCAAGCATCCTTATCAACACTGCTTAGACCAGGAAGCTTACATCCAAGACAAAAGTCTTCATTTTGGCAGTTAAACAAGATCAACTTACTCACACCATGAAAAACGTTTAAACAGCTCTCATATGCGGTGTCTGCGAAGAATACTTAATATTAAGTGGCAAGACAAACTCACGAGTACTAAAGTATTGGAAAGATCGGTTTGTGAGACGATTTGTTCCATGCTCTGTCTTCGTAGACTTAGATGGATAGGACACATTAGGAGGATGTATGACGGTAGAATACCAAAGGACATCTTTCTTGGTGAATTACAGACAGGTAGGAGATCTCAGGGTCGGCCGCTACTACGATACAAAGATGTGTGTAAGCGGGACATGATTGATACCGACATTTATATTTCACCTTGGGAGCAAGTCGCCGCTCATTGTGTTGCATGGAGGGGACAGATCAGAAATTGAATAAAGACAAAGTAGAAAATGATTGCAGAAATGTCACACACTGAGCGTGTGAGACTTAAGATGGTGCGTGATGATGGAAATGACCATGATTTCACATGCAACCATTGTGCACGAACAGTTGCAACACGAATTGATTTGATTAGTCACATTCGCTACCGCCATGGGGTTTAACTATTATGCCTTTTTGAAGCACAATGCAATAAACAATTGTCTGTCAAGACGGCAAGGTGCAAATACATTATTCAGCATATGTTAGATATAATGTGTTTTTATTATTTTCGTTTTCTTTTTTCTTTTTTTAAAAACTATTTTTAATGTTGCATATCTCTTACAGGAAGTTGCAGTCAACACCAGCATTTTTCAGCTGCTGTTGACGTAGCATCATATTATTGAACATTTCCTAACATTTCTTCCTTTCTTTTCTGTTTGTTTCACATGTACATGATATGAAGCGTGCCAGGGCTGTATACACATGGACAGGAGATGGACACCGCCATATATATATCTCTCTCTTCTTCTTCAGCATTCCGAGCCATTGAGGTTCTTTACTGCAGATACAAGCCGTCTCCGTTCGTCTCTCCGGTTGACCTTCTCTTGCCAGTCGCTGACGCTGATTCCAAGTGCTTGTAGGTCTGTACGTGTATTATCTCTCCACCGTCTTCTTGGTCTACCTCAGGGTCTACGGTCATTTATTTCCTGAGTGTAAGCGAGGTTTGTTTCCCTATTATCTTCCGTTCTTTCTATATGTCCCAGCCATTGCAGTCTATTAGCCTTCATGATACCAGTGATTAGCGGGGACTTAAACAGATCATAAATGTCTTTGTTGTTTCTTCTTTTCCACTCGCCACTTTGTGTATCCCTAATGGGCCCAAAGATGCGTCTTAAGACTTTGTTCTCAAAGGTTTGTAACAAGGCTTCATCTCCTTTAGTTGTACTCCAGGTTTCAGAGCCATGCAGCATAACTGGTCTAAGCAGTGTTTTGTATATTGTGATCTTGGTGTTACGAGATAGCGCATTTGAATTTAGCAGATGTTGTAATGCTTAGTGTATATTATTTCCTGAGTTGATTCTTGCTTGTATTTCCTCCCTGATTATGTTGGAACAGTTGAAGATTGTAACCAGGTATTTGTATGTTTCCGGTCTTTTAATGGCCATATTATCTATTTGTATGTGGCCAGAGCTTGTAGTCGTTCCTTCTCTTGAAATTACCATATATTCTGTCTTATCCTGGTTGATAACCAGCCCCATTTGTTGAGCTTTTATCTTTAAGTGAGTCAATATTTGCAATGTCTTTTGTTCATTTTCCCATATAATATCTATATCATCTGCATCACCAAGCAGTCTAGATGTTCCTCCAATATCACAACCCTCCTTTACCTTCCCTACAACTTTGTCTATAGCCAGATTGAAAAGGAGCGGCGATAGTGCATCAACCTGTTTCAAGCCAGATGTTATTTGGAAAGGGTCTGATTTCCTGCCTTTAAATGTTACTATATTATAAGTAATTTTCATGCATAGTCTGTTAGTTAACTTAATTTATCATTTAATTTATCATTAACAGCTTTAAAGTGTAGAACGTTCCCCCATAACTCGTTGTTAATGACAAATCCTGTTCCTAATTCATGTTTATTTTGGGTGTTTCCTCCAAATATTACAATCATTCCATGTTGCTCTAAAGTACCCTCTGCTGGCCACCTTATTTCTTGAATTGCTGTTATTTCCATCTGATATTCAACTAGCTCCCTGGTTAGTTCTTCGGCCGCTCCAGCTCGATATAGTGTCCGTACATACCATGTTCCAAAATCCCAAAAGTCCTTTAATGTTCCAAGGTCGTTATCCAAATAAGTCAGTCCGAATTCGAGGTTTATGTATCTGTTTCGCAACAAAATAGATTTTACAAAGGTGGGGATGATAACTCCACGCTTCAACCCCCATCTTGGAGGACAATGTTGTTTCTCAGTGTCTGTTCTCTACCATGTGTGTGTGTGTGTGTGTGTGTGTATATATATATATATATATATATATATATATATATATATATATATATATATATGCACACGAGTATCATTCAGAAAGTTCAACAGAGTACCACTGGATTTTTTAATGTTTCAGCTTCTCGAACTAAACATAAGTCCATTCCTCCTTAGTTGGATCGCTGCAGCCCTCTTCCAACGGAAAGTAGTTTTTAGATGTGGCAATTGGACTTCGGAACCAACAACAATATATCCTGGCCTACCACAGGGATCACCATTATCTCCGGTACTGTTCAACGCCTACACAGTGAGAATCACCAGTGAGCAGATCACTGGACCTGGCAGGACATTGTCATATGCCGATGATGTTTTAGTGTATCGTCAGGGGAAGGATAGAGAGGAGGTAGCTGTGGAACTACAAACCGAACTCAATCGCATAAGTACTTGGTGTGATGAAGCTGGGGCAATGGTCAACCCAACAAAGGCAACAGTGACTTGGTTCTCGTTGAATAATCATATTGTCAACAATCCAACACCAACTGTAATGCTGTGTTCAGAGATGGTGGAAAGAACGCAGGCAATGAATTACCTGGGGATACGGTTTGATCGAAGCCTTGCTTATAATGTGCACATAGACCAGGTGATAACAAAGGCCAAGCGGGGTTTGGCAGCGATGCGGGTGATGGCGGCAGCAAACTGTGAGCAGCGCCATCTATGTCTTCTGTACGAGGGGTTGGTCATGTCTGTTTTGGAGTATGCAATGGCAATCCTGACTCTCAGCCATAAGCAGATAGAACGGATGGAAAGGATACAGAATGAAGCTATGCGCATTATTCTTGGATGTACAAGAGATACAGCATGCAGGGCGATGCGCTACCTTCTTGGGTTTCCAACCATTGAAGAGAGAATACAAGATTGCAGGGCACGCGCCTACCTCAGAATTAACGCAAACACACAACATCCACTGCATAGTGAAATTAGGAAGGTGAAGGGCAGCAGGTTAAAAAGAGGACGGTCGTGGATGGGTCAAGCCGAAGACATTCTTCAACAGGTGTGTTCACTTGAGGACTTAGAACCTGGCGAGGAGTGGGTGCAAGTGCCAACAGACTTCTGCACATCCTTTTCAGTTTGCATCCAACTTGACAGAAAATGCAGACAAGAAAATCCGGCTGCTGTTGAGGCTGAAGTACAAGCGTTGATTTTCGAGAATTCGCTAGACGGTGACGCGGTCATCTACACAGATGGGTCGGTCGTCCGACATGTGAGAAGCTCATGGGCCTTTACAGCTCGGGCTGGAGGGAGAATTGTGAAGGAGGACTCTGGTGCTTTTACTGAAACCACAAGTAGCCTGACCATGGAAGTCATGGCAGTAAGCAAATCAATAACATGGCTCGAGACACAGACATTCACTAGGGCTTGTTTCCTTAGCGACTCAATGAACATGATCAAGAGGATAGAGGAGGGGTCGATCCGAAGAGAATGGTTGCTGCCTCTGGAGCGGTCTCGACTGGCAAAGATTAGTTTCATCTTCGTGCCAGGGCATGCGGGAGTACAAGGAAATGAGCGGGCTGACAAGCTCGCAGGTGAGGCTACTATGGAGGGCGGACGCGCCATGGACCAGGCCGACATTCTGAATGCTCTACGAGAAGTAAGACTTTTGCGAGAACCAAGTGATGACTGTGAATCTACAACAATGGCCAGACTGCGAGAGCAGAAAATTAAAAGAGGTGTGGCCAAACAAGAACACTACGCAGGAAGCCAAAGAAGATTGATAAACCAACACAGAACTGGCGTCGTTAGCCGCTACACGCTGCGGGATTTGCTGAGGAGGGGATCCGAGCACTTATGGACTGAATGGTTCGATGTGCAATGAGGATGATCTGTCGACTAACTAACTAACTAACATTCAGAAAGTAATGCACCACGTCGTTTTCAGGAGGAGCTATTTATTCTGAAGACATTCAATTTATATACCATATATATAGACGTGTCATGGAAACGTCTGTATTGTTCAACATAATCCCAATTAAATTGTACGGCTTTACGCCAGCACGAAACAAGCCCATGTATTCCCTGCCTCTACCAGAATTTGTCTTGATCGTGTGGCCATTTCTTCGCAGCATGAATCACTAATTCATCATCTTAAAACCGTTTCCCTTTAAGTGCATCTTTAAGAAGACAAACTAGATGAAAATCAGAGAGTCCGAATTTAGGACTATATGTTGTATGGTTCAGTATAGTCCAACCCAATTTGGTGATTGTTTCCCGTGTTGCCAGACGTGTGGGGACGTGCATTTTGTGAAGGAGAAGCAGGTCTGGCGGATTCTTGTCAGGCAGATCTCAGCGAAAACTTTCATTGAGTTTGTTCATTGTCGTAATGTAACCTTGCGAATGGATTGTCTCTCCACTTGGCATAATACACACAAGAATCACACCTTCAGTGCCCCAAAAGATTATAAACATGACCTTCCCAGCTGAAAGAGTTGTCTTGAATTTCTTCCTTCTTGGTGATTGTCGATGTTGCCACTCCATTGACTGTCTTTTTGTCTCAGGATCAAAATGATATGCTCAGGTGTTTTCACCTGTAACGATCTTAGCCAAAAATGTCTCTCTATCAGCATTGAAGCCCTCCAACATTTCAGAAGAAATTGCTCTCCTTGGTAATCGGTTGTCATTTGTGAGACATCCAGGAACGCACCTTGCGCAAACTGTAGGAAATCCGAGAGGTCTCATAACAGCATTTGCACTGCCATTGCTGCCTGACAGCTGTAAGACCAATTGATGATTAGTG
Organism: Cepaea hortensis; assembly: GCA_963921405.1. Classification (NCBI taxonomy): domain Eukaryota; kingdom Metazoa; phylum Mollusca; class Gastropoda; order Stylommatophora; family Helicidae; genus Cepaea; species Cepaea hortensis. The sequence continues at coordinate 108,695,737 of OY992881.1, forward strand.
ATCTGCCTATCAGTAAGAATAATGTAATCGGCTCGTTTCAACATTTCTGCTTTGGTATCTGTGGCTGGACGTCCGCAGCAATGCCAATCAAGCAGCTCCATATCTTCTACTTGATGCTTTAAGTCTCTGGACCCAGCGACTGATTATACTCCTGTCGACTGCAAAACTTTCATACATATCGTGTAGATGCTTGTGAATGTTCACAACAGTTTCCTTCTCCGCAATGATAAATTCTATCGCAATTCCCTGCTTACAACGCAGGTTGCTAACATGCTCCATTTCAACGATTTATGGCAGCCATATTATTTGGCCAGTTGGGTTACAATTTGGTGCATACAATCAGCACATGTCATATTTGAAGTATACACAATTTCATACTTCTATCTTCATTATTAGCTGAGAAATATGATGGTGTGCATTACGTATGAAAGCCCCTCGTTTATACTTTACAATAAACGATAGCAGAAATTCTAATGCCTAGGCCCATGGGTAACAGGATAACATCAGATAACAGATGCATCAGAAACATAAAGAGCAAAATACGAAAGGCAAACATTGCGTTTTAAGAAATAAAGAACATATTATGTAATATACCCTTGTCATTGAAAGTTAGAAAACATAATTCTTCCATGTTACGTAGAACGTATAGCTGTGAATCCTGGACAATTAGCGAACTAGGTTTACAACAACAAACTCTAGAGGCTTTATAGGTGCAGTTTTATAGAAAAATGCTGACAATTTATTTGACGTTCCAGAGCAAGAATCTAAAAGAAAAAGAAAACAAAAAGTTAGCTCTATGTCTTTACAGCACATTGCAATCAACCCCATAGTGGTATAGCTGTTTGTTATTTACTAGGCAATTGTTACTTTCAGTAGTTTTAAATCGATTTCTGAACAACAGACGCCTCATCACATCTCCCAGCTTATAATGGAAATCAATTCATGTGTCGAAGTACACTTGTTACTGCAGCGAGACGCTGTAGTCATTTGGGGGGGGGGGGGGGTGACAGGTTTGAATCCCGGTCGGAAACTATAGCTTTCTAATGTTATGTTGTCTAGTGCGTCCTCTAATCTCTACTTCCTGCTTCTCCATCTATGAGCGCCAAACAATGGTATTGTGTGTAATTATGGACTGTCCCAGCTTAAAATTGGACATTTGGTGATAATTGGCCTATCTCACGTGCTCATTTGTGCCAGAAATGTCCCATAGTTTATATGACTTATGTTGATGTAAATTTGTCTCCATTCAACTTGTATGGAACTAAATTAATTGTTTGCTTTGTTTATTTCTCTAACAAATATGTTTTGTATTTCCTTCAATGCTTACTTGTCAAGTTACTGTTGTTTGTACAATGTTTATGAGTAACCATACACATTCTTGGATAATAAAATGTTTTGCATATCCTTTACAGGACATCGCTGTCAACATCAACATATTTCAGCTGATTGTTGATTTCTTGGCAAGATTACGCTCGGTAGTTTGCCATTGCTTTCTGAGCGGCCGGCTCACATACCCCGTTAGTTACCGAAGCCATTCAAACCACTGCTGATTCTCACCGTCGTCACGTTACCTACGAGAGTCTTGGATAATAGGGAGACTGAATACTTTGGTTACTTTTCATAATAATGGCTGCTTTCAATATGCGGATGTGAAAAACCCCTGGATCTGTGCTAAGCTTGGAGCTAATAATTTTAGTTAACTCTCCACATATTTCTGTTAACTATGTCTAAAATAACAGATAGTAATGTTTGGAGAGAAATAAACTGGATGACGTGGATAGATATAGAAATATCAATATAGACCGAGGATGCCTTCTTCCCTAATCCTGCTGCCCTTGTATGTATACATAATGCATTGTATAATTCAGGGAGTGAGGGAATACCCACGGCGAAGTGTTGAATCCGCTTTCTTACGCTAAGAAGTTCGTGGATTTGATTCCTACATTCGGTTCAAGAGTGCAGTTTTCGAGATCACATGGGTGCGTCGCTGAAGCTACGTAGTTACCGTTGTGTGGGATTATTTCGGAGTGCAGCTCTGCAGAATGACGACCGAGCCTTATGGGATAGAACCAGGGGTTAGGAAGTCGATCCTTTTGTCTTGAATCCTCGTAAACAAGTGGTAAGGCTATAGCGAATAAAGGCATAAATCGCCCACACAAACACTCACACTCACTCACACACTAGAAAGTGTCGTTAGTTATAAAAGTTAGTTGCAAATCCTTTACAGGACGTCGCAATCATCCACAGCATGTTTTGGCTGTTTGTGATCTCTGGGAAAGTATACGTTCAGTAGTTTGCCATTGCTTTCTGAACGACCGGTACCCATGCTTTTTTATTAAAACAAAAAAAAAGGACTCAGCGCAACGCGGTCTGCTGTCAAATTGCCAGCAGCTGTGTTTCGAACGCGGTATGAGGGATCACGAACTGCGTCCGTGTGTCCTTCGCCACGGAACCGATATAAAGTAATGTACTATGGTATGATAGATGCCACTGCTTCCAAAGGTAGTCAAATGACAGATATTACCTTTGCCGTACGAAGTGTTAAGTTGTCACATAATGTTTTTTTTTTTGTTCGCATATCTTAGGACATCGCTGTCAACATCAGCATCTTTCAGCTGATTGTTGATTTCTTGTCAAGATTACGCTCAGTAGTTTGCCATTGCTTTCTGAGGGACCGGCTTACATGCCCCGTAAGTTACCAACGCGGAGAGAACCGCTACCGATTCTCGCGCACGTCACGTTACTCACGAGATTACGGAGAAGGTCGTGTAACCCCTAACCAGGGAGAACGGCTGTCACATATTATAGACGATAATATAATCCATCGAGCTTGCTCGTTCCTTTCTTGTAGCCTTTCCTTCACTGACAATCCCAATAACATTTTAAACGTCTGATGCTCAATTTAACATTTTCATACTTCAATCAGCATGCGTTTAGAATGCTGCTAGTTAAGATAAATAGAAATAGAAAATGAGCTTTTTCAACAAAAAAAAAAAAAAAAAAAGGCCTAATAACCTACACTAAATTATATACACCTGAAAAATGTGTGACTTTTGTGTGAGCGATATATACTTTACCCAAAAGGCTGATATTGACAGGATCCTTAAATCCTTGGCTCACAAAACACAGGATGTTAATGACGTTGGCTCCAACTCCAAACACGTCGAGAATTTGGCAGAGACCAGGGTAGATGATGTACAGAAGGTAGACTGTCGCCTCATTGCTTAACAGTGAATTCACAACTATGACTGTTTCTATCTCAAGGGTGGCGTGTGTCGTCAGTGGCATGCTTACTGTCTCTTCCAACACAATGTTTTCTTAGACGATTTTAGAGACTGTTCTCCTTCAGATGGTATAGCCTTGGATTTGAGATGTGGAGACTGAAGATTTCGAGACGAGAGATGTCTTTTCACAATGCAAGAAGTTAGTTAATGAAAAAGACTGTTACTCGCCTTAATGTACATTGGATTTATGATGCTATGTCCACATTTGTATAGACCAATCGGTTAGCATAATCTGGATCATATCGACCAACTTTACTCCCATGATATTGACAGATACCAGGTTTAGACTGTGCCGATCTAGACGTCCATGTACATTTATTTTTTAAATACCCCTAATGTGGATTCGAACCCATGACCACCCAGCTGGTAGACGAGCACATTGTCATTACACTACTGCCGGCAGGATATGACGTTGTACATAGTGTATTTTAATGACTGTGAGGTTTTTGAAAATATTTCCGTTCTAAGTTTTGTATTCACCTATTATGTTGCATGAACTCCACAGAGGGTGAATACAAAGCTTGGAACGGCAATATTTTCAAAAAACCCCACAGTCATTACAAATACACCCTATGTATAATCACATGACTAATGTAGTAAAGGTCGTCCCGTTTCTACAAAGTGAAACGTACAGCGTACACGGTGCTAGCTCCATATTCTCATAGACCAATCAAAACTGGGTGGGTGTTGTTGTCAATATCACGTTAGCCGATTTTATTTCGCCGAAAATGTGCTGGTGCGTATTTTAAGCTGGATCGAACTCTGATCAATTATTTTTCAAAACACCCCGGTTGCCTTTCGTGAACATTTATGCTATGTCCTACATCTGTGGAGGATAGTTTACTATACTTAGTTCTGCAACCCTCTAACGAGATAAACATATAACAAGTTGAGATAGAGGCCATTATCTAGGATTAATAATAATAATTAAGTTGGAAAGTTAAACAGAGATAACATGCATAATAATTCCAACAACAACAACATTCCATCTGATGAAACGCATTCTGTGTAGCTTGGCAGTCTCAACAGAAGTCATAAACAGATTTGGGTGCTGTTTACTGCCCATTCTACAGTACGAGAATCACTGGCGCTGAATACGGACAACGGAAAGAAAATTGGACAATAACATATATTGTTTCCCCGAATAATCATAAGGATCCAATCGACGGTTAAAAATAACTGTATCTAAGTGCTTCGTCTTCTTATTCTTCGTCGTCGTCGTTTGCCCTCCATCCTCCATTGGTGCATAGACCTTCAATAAGCTCACCCCAGACCTCCTATCTTTAGATATTCTTTGCCACTCTGACCATGTCCTTCTTCGTGAGGTTTGTTTTTAGATCTTCCTCTGTTTCTTTTGCTATTTCTTATCATATGTACACGTAATTCTAACATTCCTGGTGGCAATTTTGGAGAATATTCGAGTCGAAAGGAGGACAATCGTATATCTGTGGATCCGTACTCCTTGCTACTTCCGCATGGTGTTATCTGTCTTCTAGAAGAGCCTCTTTTTCTCTTGTTTGGCATGGTTATTCTGTTTTCGTTCTCTTTGGAATTGTTCACGATTGACCGGATTGTGTGGCTTACATTTTTCTACTGGAGGGAGAAGCATCCTTCCCTGCCTCTTACGACGTCTATGGCAGGTTACCGTGTTATAATTTTATTTGCTTTCATTAAGTGTCCCGCCAACACAAGATTTATCCGCTGTAGTCGATTCTGACGAAATTAGTGGTGGGTTACAGAGTAATACTTTATGTTTTGCTTTCCTTAAGTATCCCGCAACATGAGATGTATCCACAGATGTCGATTCTGACGAAATGCTTGATGGATTACTGTTTTATACTTTTATTTGCTTTCCTTGAGTGTCCCTGCAACACAAGATGTAGCCGCCGAAGTAAATTCCGACGAAATGCGTGGTGGGTTACAGTGCTAATTTTCCTTGTTTCCCTGTAGTTGTTGTTTACTTTACATTACAAATGTAAAAAGTGCGTAGTTTTACGTAAAATAATTTTTCCCCCCGCGTTTCCATCCTGTTTCATGATATTGCGGTCAACACCAGCATCTTTCAGCTGTATGTTGATTCCTAGCCTAGATTACGCTCAACAGCACGCCACGACTTTCTGAGCGACCGGATCCATACTCTCATAAGTCACTGGCCCGACTCGAACCACTTCTAACTCTCGTGCGCTCACGTCAACCACGAGAGTATTCGGGGTTAGCGGAGAAAGCTTCTAACTCCTCGGCCAGGGAGACGGCATGTAAAATAATATATCATTAATAATATTTATACATATTCATCTCATCTCATCCCATCATGTTCCTCTTGTACCTTGCGGTGTCGAGGTGAAGTATAAACATCGTGAGAGTGCCCGATTATGGGCTTCTTGTGTCGATATTCCCATGGACTCTGCTATTCCCTCTGTCCAACGTTTACGTGGTCGGCCTCTTCCTCTGTTTCCATCTGGTCTGTACATCATTTCTTGTTGTGGTATGCTGTTGACTGGTAACCTACTTGCATGGCCAAACCATTTGACTTGCTGCTTTCTAATAACATCTAGTGCTGCTTTAACCCCCACTTTAGTCCTGATTTCTTCATTTCTGATCTTATCTCTTCTTTATACGTTGAGTATTCTTCTCGGGAACCTCATTTCTGTTGTTGTGATTTTTCTTTTCTCTGTTTCTGTCATTGTCCATGTTTGGCATTGGTAGCATAGAGTTGGTAGGAAGATTGTGTTGTACAGTGCTTTCTTAGTAGTTATTGATACACGTTTGTTCTTTAGTATTGGTGCCATTTGTCCAATGAGTTGATTTGCCTTATTGCACCTATTTTCTATCTCGTCTTCTGATCTGCCAGTTGATGATATTATACTTCCTAGTTACTTGAAACTCTTTACTTGTTTCAACGGATGTTCGTTTAGGTGAATTGTTGTTGTTTTTCTTCTTTAGTTTTAGTCATTACCTCTGTTTTGTTTGTGCTAATTTTCATGTTATGCTCCCTACACATTTCGTTTAGACTATTCATGTGGTCTTGTAATTCAGCTTCTGATTTTGCTATTAGTGCTTGGTCGTCCGCAATCAGGAGTTCTCTAATGGTTAGATTTGCAGATAGTTCTTCTTCTGAGTTCTCGTCATGCGGTATTCTTGCTGTCTCTGCTTGGTTGGTTTCTTTACATATGTTGTCTATATATGTTATGCACAAGAGAGGGGACAGGACACAACCTTGTCGTACTCCAGATCTTATGACGGGTTCTGAGTGTGCTCCAGTTGCTCTCACCATGCATTCACTGTTATTTCATAAACTTCTACATAGATTTGTTAGATGTGATGTCGGATCGGAAATTATTTGAACACTATCTCAGTACGGATTGCCTTCCCCCTTAATAATAGTAATTATAATAATAATACAACCCTAGTATAACAGACAGTCCAATTTTGATAGGCCAGTATAGTCCACTTAGCTAATAACAAGTGCCACACCAGTTATTACTATTACTGAGTCGTGTAGTATTGATTTTTCATTTTCCACATGCCTTTGTAATGCATTTCTTTTACATTGTTGCTGTTTTCAGTTAGCCTTGAATGATGTGTGAATGGTATAATGTATGAAAGAGAGTGATAAAAGGGCAGAATGTTAGACGGCCCTGTGTGCCCAATTCTTAACCCTTTTAAAATAAAGTTTTGTTGTTGTTGTTGTTGTTGTATATTTTTCTCTCTTTGTTATTTTTTTTTTTTTTTTTGTTAATATAAAATCAATTTGGCTTTTAGTATCTAGATCGTTCCATTTTTACCAGGTGTATACATATTAAGTACTATGATATTTTAAACAGATTGTATTACCATTATTTCTACATAATTTGCATCGTTATATTGTTATTCTGTTAATATTCGTTGTTTCCCTGTTAACACAAGCGAAGTCCTCTAAGTCGACTATGACGACATGCATGGTAGGTTATAATGTTACTATTTGTTGCTTCACTATAGGGACCCGGTGACGTAGTACTGAAAGAGGCCAATTCTAGAATGTACTGGACTATCTGCACAAAGCCACCTCCGTGGCGAAGGTGTTACTAACGCAATTCGTAATCCCGCATACCGCGTTCTAAACACAGCTGCCGGCGATTTGGCAGCAGACCACACTGAAATGTATTTTTTTTAAAAATAAAATGGTATGTGTACCGGTCGTTCAGAAAGCAATGACAAACTACTGAACGTAAACTTGCCAAGAGATCACAATCAGCCAACATATGCTGGGGTTGACTGTGACGTCCTGTAAAGGATATGCCACGTTATTATTATCTGCACAAACCGTTCGTCATTTTTTTTTTCTGGCCACGTTATGAAACAAGAAGACGTATAGAAATGTGTGGATAAGAAAGATGATTGGTGTTCGAGGCAGCTCTCATAATGGGAAGAACATGACTGGTGATAGACAGTGCAGAACGGAAGATCAGTAAGTCGCGATGATCAATAATACAGATGACAGTTGCTTTTGGATCACTGTGCCTTTTGGCGTGTCGCATAGTGCTAATAATAAGCTATGCCACGCATCTGTCAAAACTATAGTTATTACATATCGAGCCTTGCCTAATAAAATAGTGACACACTGATGTATATCAATTATCTGGTCTCTGTGTGTAGTTCCATTACTCAGTGTCATAAAGATGACTTTGTTAGGATTTTGTTAACAGCGTGATTATATTATATCAGTATAACGATGCATATTATGAAGAAACAGTGCTATACATTCTGTTTACACTACCATAGTATTTTGACCAACTTCATAATTTCAAACAAGAAAATAAACTTTATTATATCAATAGCTAAATTCTGGAAAACAATTTTAAAAACAAAACAAAATAACTATATAAAAGTTGAAGCAGTCGTGAAAGTCAGTCGACAGAATTAAGTAATGCTTTCTTACTTGCCATACACCTATTAGTGGTATCATAACACCCATATATTACCATATAACTATCTATCTGTGTGTGTGTGTGTTTGTGTGTGTGTGTGTGTGTGTGTGTGTGTGTGTGTGTGTGTGTGGTTACGAGGGGAAGTCAATAAGGAAGCCACAAATGGCTGTAGAAAAGTAACTAAATATGATAACAACTTGAAACTAGTTTATTTGTATACACACCGCGTCCCTTTATTTCTCAGCATAATTTCCATTAACATTTATGCACTAGTCCCATCGTTTTATCAGTCCTCCGACACCCGTTGCATAGAACTACTGCTCTGTTTTCTAAACCACGTTTTCACTTCACATTCAACGTCTTTGTCATTCGCGAAATGTCTCCCGCCAAGGTAGGTTTTCAGTGTTTATGCCGACAAATGTTTGTCCCGTAAAGCGGTGCATAGCTGGGTAGAAAAAGTTACGAGGGCGAGTCAATAAGTAAGTCACAAAGGTATGTGGGATGGCAGCTAAATGGAAAAAAATGCACGCAGTTCTATGCAGCGGGTTTGGGAGGACTGATAAAACGATGGTATAAGTGCATCAATGGTGGTGGAAATTGTGTTGAGAGATAAAGGGACAATGTTTGTATAAAAATAAACTCGTTTCAAGTTGTTATCATATTTAGTTATTTTTCTACAGCCATTTGTGGCTTACTTATTAACTTACCCTGGTATTTTATCATAGAAAATGCATGCTATTCCTTTGTGCTCTGAAACATATTGTTGTATGGTATTACTTGGCTACAAGATCACAATCAATATATATCAAATAATTTCTTCAATACAGTTTGTTTTTAAATATTGACTGGCATTCACATGAGATACAGTGTAATCACCTTATAGCTTCTTTTGCTGGGTGTACGCTAGAATTAGCTGTTTGTGTGTGTCGATCTGCTTTGATTTCTTAACAGATGCAGCGATGTTCTATATATTATCATTATTATAATGCAGCATGACTTTGCGGAATGTCGATATAATCACCAACAGCCGAGAAAACGATTCTAGATCTCTGTTGTTCCTCTGTCTCATATATTTGCACGCACACGGCGTCTTCAATGGAAAGTATCCATCTTGGCGATGGTCGACAGGGTGTCTTCAAAGGCTTGTGTTCATCTTGGTGATGATCCACCATGACGACTCCTTCCAAGAACCAACCCTTCCATATCTGTTCTTTCCAAACGAGTGTGGCATGTTCTATGACCAAAGTATTTCAGTTCCGAGACATTATGTTGTTTATTAGTCAGTTATCGTCGATGTTCAGATCTTGTAGTCTGTCAATATTTTACTACTTCTTGACCGAATGGCCCGATCCGTGTCGAAGGGTTTTTGGGTGCAGTTCCTAATCACGCATACCGCGTTCGAAACACAACAGCGGGCGTTTTGGCAGCAGACCGCCTAGCGTTATGTTTTTTTATATAACGGTATGGGTGCCGGTCATTTAGGAAGCAATGGCAAACAATTGAACGTAAACTTTATAAGAGATCACAATCAGCCAAAAAAATATGTGGTTGACTGCTACGTACTGTAAAGAATACGCAACTAACGTAATTTGATCGACTGCATTCTTAACATTTTCCAGTCACATGCCAGTTCAAAATCCACTATACTCGTCTCTAAAGCTTGTTAAATGGTCTAAGGTTCATGTCTCTAAAGCTTGCTAAATGGTCTAAGGTTCATGTCTCTAAAGCTTGCTAAATGGTCTAAGACGCACATGTTCCGAAAGGAAAGATGCACATGCTCACAAATTGTACTTTAAGTTGTGTGTCTGTGTTATGCCATTGGCTTTTAATGCCATGTCACTTTTGGCATTGACATAATCCGTTCATCCTTGACTCCTTATGAACTATCCCATTTGTTGTTGACGATGAAGCTATGTTATTTAAACTTTATGATAGTTTTCTTTATTGCTGATTTTAAGGTTTGAGATAACAATTAGGTTTGTCTTTGGGTAAAAAATATGTGTTATCTTTTCCATCTTAACTGTATCTATTGAAAGACCGAATTAGCTTGTGTAATCCCTTAGTGTAATCTTTGACAGAGGGGATAACGTATATCCCCGTGGGAAAAACAGCTGCGCGAGATTCGATAGCGGATCGCTCCGTGCTGGTAACTTACTGGGATATGTGAACCTGTCGTTCAGAAATCAATGGCAAACTACTGAAAGTAAAACTTGCATAATACATCAACAGCAGCTGAAAAATGCCGGTGTTGACTGCAGCGTCCTGTAAGTATATATTCTTCTTCTTCTTCTTCAGCGTTCCGAGCCATTGAGGTTCTTTGCTGCAGATACAATCCGTCTCCATTCGTCTCTCTGGTTGACCTTCTCTTGCCAGTCATTGATTCCAAGTGCTTGTAGGTCTGTATATATATATATATATATATATATATATATATATATATATATATATATATATATATATATATATATATATATATATATATATATATATATATATATATTATCTCTCCACCGTCTTCTTTGTCTACATCGGGGTCTACGGTCATTATATTTCCTGAGTGTAAGCGAGTTTTGTTTCCCTATTGTCTTCCATTCTTTCTATATGCCCCAGCCATTGTAGTCTATTAGCCTTCATGATATCAGTGATTAGCAGGGACTTAAACAGATCATAAATGTCTTTGTTACTTCTTTTTTTCCACTCTCCACTTTGTGTATCCCTAATGGGTCCAAAGATGCGTCTTAAAACTTTGTTCTCAAAGGTTTGTAACAAGGCTTCGTCTCCTTATCGTTGTACTCCAGGTTTCAGAGCCATACAGCACAACTGGTCTGATCAGTGGTTTGTATATTGTGATTTTGGTGTTACGAGATAGCGCATTTGATTTTAGTAGATGTTGTAGTGCATAGTATATCTTATTTCCAGAATTGATTCTAGTTTGTATTTCTTCCCTTATGATGTTGGAGAAGTTGAAGATTGTACCCAGTGTCTGGAAAAGGGTCTGATTTCCTGCCTTTATATATTACTATATTATACGTATCTTCCATGCATAGTCTGGTCATGTTGGTTAACTTCCTCGGTATTCCAAATTCTTGCATAGCATTCCATAAACTATTCCTATGGACACTATCATAACCCTTTTTAAAATCCACAAAAATTTTATGGAGTTCTCTTTTAAATTCCCAATCTTCCTTGACTATTTGTCGTAAGATAAATATCTGATCTATTGTTGATCTGTTTTGTCTAAAACCCGCCTAGTAGTCACCTAATATGCCTTCTGAATTTGGTGGTTTAGTCTATTTAGTAATACTGCGGATAGTATCTTATAGCTTGTGGACAGTTGTGATATTCCTCTATAATTTCCACATTGGAACTTGTCTCCTTTCTTAAAGATAGGTATCAATAATGACTCTTTCCAGTCACGGGGTAATTCTTCTGCCCTCCAGATTTTTATTATTAGTTCGTATAGCTTTAGATGTAATGCATGGCCACCTGCCTTTACAAATTCTGCAGCAATTCCACCAGCCACAGTTGCCTTATTGTTTTCAAATCGTGTGATTGCATATAGGATTTTTTCAAATGCAGGTTCTTCAATTTGTGGTTCACACGTTAGAACATCTTCCTATTGGAAAGTGTTACTTGGAGCTTCACAATTTAGTAATTCAATAATATATTCTTTCCATGCGTTGCACATTTCCTCATTGGTATTTATCATATTCCCATTTTTGTCTTTTAAACCATATGTGTTGTGTTGGTGCCCTCGTTTCATTGACTTCAGTTCTTTAAAAAAATCTTACTGGGTTCGTTTTTCTTGTGATTAGTTTCCATATCTTTGATTATATTGCTCATATATTCTCTTTACACTCATTTCTACATTGCTCTTCCTTTTGGATGTTGGTGATGTCATTTAACCATAAATGTCTGGCATTCTTTTACCTAATGACTGCTTCTTCACATTTTTGATTGAACCATCTGTTCTTTCTATTCGTGGTTAACACACCTAGACATTCTTCTGCGGTAAATTGAATTGTATTCTTGATGTTCAACCAAGTTTGGTCAACGCTTTCCTCCAAAGGGTTTTGCAGAGGTTCAAGTTTACATTTTATTTCATCTGTAAATTTCTCTTTGACTGTAATTTCTTGTAGTTTTTCTCTGTTATATGTTGGTTGTAATCTTTGTAATTTGGAGTGATGGCAGATGGCTATGTCCCAGAGTTGACCAGTTTTTGCCTTATGCAGAAATGCGTGGCTGCTGGGTTTCTGGTTGACTGCCACTGCCATCGACGATGAACTGTATTTCGTGGACTGTGTGGGTGAACATCTAGGAAACATCCAGATGGGAAAATGGCTGCAGATTCCATCAGAAATGAACTGGGTGTTTTATGGGGGACTATTGTGTTGACATTCTGGCGGCGGCATTATGCACAGTGTATCTGTGCGGGCTGTTGTTTGTCGAGACTCCTGTCTTTTCCACTTTTCACATTGGGCAGTGGGGAGCGTTTTGTATGATATTCACTGGCTCACAAACGGAGCATAATGGGGACGTCCCGTTGCTGTGAAGTTGGAACTGCGACTAACTAACTAACTAATCTTTGTAATTTAGTATAGAAAGCTCTCTTAAGCTCTTTAAATTTTGCTCCAACGAGGAAGTGGTCGCTGTGGCACTCAGCTCCTCTATAACTGCTAACTTGTTGTATGTTTGATGCATTTCTGTTGTTAATTAATATGTGATCTATTTGATTATAGGTTCTCTTGTCAAATGATTTCCAAGTGTGTTTGTGTATATCCTTTCTTTGTAGTCTGGTACTGCCAATCTGCAGTCCTTTGGCTTCTGCCAGGTTGATGACTTTCCATCCATTATCATTTGAAGTTGTATGTAGGCTTTCCATACCGGCCACTTTTTTTTATGAGTTTTCTCTCTACCTTTTTATATAATAATTTTATTTTATATATAATAATTTTATTTTATATATAATATTCTATAATATTCTAGTTTTATTAAGATTATAGATATAATAGATATAATATTAGAGATATAATAGTCGTTTAGTCGTTTAGTCGATGGATCAACATCACGGCACACGGTTTAACCCATAAGTGCTCCGTTTTCCTCCTAACTCAAACCTGAGTTTGGAGAAACTCAGCTCAATGCACGAACTCCGTTGCATCGGCGAGGATCCTGAAATGCTTTTCATATATAATAGATATATTCTAGTTTTATTAATATTAGCCTATTTCAGGCAACAGTTGCTAGTTACTCTGGCAGTGTAGGGAATTCGCAACATTCGTCTCAGCAACCACATCTCTGTTGCATTCAAATTATTCCTAATTTGTTAATTTACATTCCAAGATGCAATGCTATAATTAAAACACGTTCTTCATAGCAATGAAGCAATCTCTTTCTTACATTCAATTATAGTGACTTATTGTATTAGATACGTTTCAATTTCTTAAATAAAGCTTTTACTGGCCCTATACTGATTTTAATCTATATTGTGCATCTTCCATCTGATGTTATAATTGCCCCTGGGTATTTAAAATTATCCTATTTTTTTAGAATTTTCCCTTCTATTTCCATTTCACATGTTAGTGTCACCTGTTTGTTTCATATCACGATTGTTACTGTTTTCTTGATATTATTCAAGGACAGTCCTTTCTGTGCACTCTCTGTTACTACAATGTCCAACATTTGTTGTAGATCTATTGCATTATCCGCTACTAATACGGTGTCATCTGCATAGCGTATATTGGTTATATTATAACCTCCGATTACTATTCCTGGCTTCTCTTTTACCTCTCTCATTATTACTTCGTTACAGAGAGAGAGAGAGAGAGAGAGAGAGAGAGAGAGAGAGAGACAGAGAGAGAGAGAGAGAGAGAGAGAGAGAGAGAGAGAGAGAGAGAGACGACTATGTGACATTGGGCTTATGGACGTGGTTTGTGATCCCGCATACCCGCGTTCGAAACAAAGCTGTTCGCGATTTGGCAGCAGACAGCATTGCGTTATTTTTTTTTTACCAAATGGTATGGGTGCCTATCGTTCAGAAAGCAATCACAAACTACTCAACGTAAACATGCCAAGAGATCACAACAACAACAACAACAAAAATGCTGGTGTGGACTGCAATAACCTGTAAAGGGTATGCAACTAATTATTTTATAGAAAGAGAAGTGATCCGGTGACAAGACACACCCCTGTCACACTCCCATCTATATTTGTTCATAATAGCACTCTTTATTTCCTATTTTAATTGCTGCTACTTTGTTCCACCACATATTCTTTTTTATTCTGAGATCGTTCCCATATTCCAGCATTATAATCAGTACATTATGTTTTACTTTATCAAATGCCTTAGTATAATCTATAAAGCACACATATATGTCTTTATGTATCTCTACTGATCTTTCTATTAGAGTTCGTAATGTATATATTGCATTGTTTGTATTCTGCCCTTCCACAAATCCATACTGTACTTCACTAAATTCTATTTTTATTTTCTTTCTCATTCTTCTCTTTATAAAATCTGAGTAGAAGCTTAGTGACATTGTTTATGAGGTTTATTGCTCGAAAATCTTCTCATATGTCTTGCATACCTAATTGCAAATTAATCAGCTATTTCAGTAAATGCGGTTTTGGTATAGTTAAAACATAAATTCTGAGCTGTACTGTGAAATACGATAAATACATTCACAAGTACTTATCAACTCTAATAAAAGCAGCAGTTAGAAATACAGACTAGAGGGCACACTGTATTACAGGACAATTAATAGCCATATATGGAGACGGAATATATCTGCAGCAAAGAACCTCAATGGCTCGGAACGCTGAAGAAGAAGAAGAAGAAGAAGAAGAAGAAGAAGGAGAAGAAGAAGAAGAAGAAGAAGAAGAAGAAGAAGAAGAAGAAGAAGAAGAAGAAGAAGAAGAAGAAGAAGAAGAAGAAGAAGAAGAAGAAGAAGAAGAAGAAAAAGAAGAAGAAGAGATCATCTATTTGTATGTGGCCCGAGTTTATGGCCGTTCCTTCTCTTGAAATTAACATATATTCTGTCTTATCTTGGTTGATAACCAGCCCCATCTGTTGGGCTTTTCCCTTTAAGTGAGTCAAAATTTCCAATGTCTTTTGTTCATTTTCCCCTATAATATCTATATCATCTGCATTCTAATTCCTCTAATCAGTTTCCTGTGTTCATTTGTTTCTTGTAATACTTGGTCATAGGTTTTTCTTTCTGTCCATTGTTTTCTTTGCATTTTCCTCAGAAACCACCTCAGCGATTCATTGTCTGGAATTTGCTTTAAGTCTTAGTTCCCCGTTTAAGTCCTGAATTTTTTCTGAAGTGTTAAACCTTTTTTTTTTCTTTTTAACCGTGGAGATAAGATGAGGTTCTCTTCTTCTTTTTATTCTTCTCTTTTTCCATGGCCCGTGAGCAGTCAGAGTTGTGCTTTATCTCTATCATATCTCTATGCGCTTACATGCATGAATATATATATATATATATATATATATATATATATATATATATATATATATATATATATATATATATATATATATATATATATATATATATATATATAGGGGCATAGGTTTTCTTTTTGTCCATTGTATTGTTTGCATTTTCCTCAGAAACCACATTTCCACAGCCATCGTGTGTTTTTCAGCCTGCCTGCTAATTGTCCACGCTTCACATCCATACAAATGTACAGGTTCTATGTAGCACTTCAACACTCTTTTTCCCGTTGCAAATGACATCTTTTTATTGGTAAGCATGTTACCCATCTTGCAAAAATCTACCTTCGACATGGCGATTCTTGTTCTATTCTCTTCAAGGCATCTCCCATCAGATGTTATAACTGTTCCGAGATAATTGTACCTATTAACATGTTTAAGAATATGCTCATATACTTGTATAGTAAATTGTGGTATTTACTTCTTCCAAGTGAAGGAAATACCACAATGTACTATACAAGTAAATGGGGATATTCTTAAACAAATGAATCGGTAACATGTGAATTAATATAAGTTGATATATATAGTCGTGTCCCCAAAAGTGACAAGTGAGTGCGTTTTTATAAAACATTTTTAGTCATGAGGTAGGAGTGAAAAAGTTTTCTGTTATACCAGCCGGTGACAAGTAGGAACAAGCAGCTATAAACTCTACACCACTATAATGTGAGCGTTGACTGAGTGAAACGTGGGAACACTATCTTATGTTAGGGCTTGTACTAAATACAGAAATGATGTCCAGTTATAATAAGAGATTGTGTTCAATAATAAGATACATGGTTCGAGGAGTTAATTGAAAATACAGGAAGGCGTTGGTAACTAATAAACATGAATGATATTACATTATACTACATACACACACACACACACACATGCACACAAACAGTGTATGTGTGTGTGTATGCGCGTGTGTGTGTGCGTGCGCGCATGTGCATGCACGCGCGTATGCTGGATTTCATGTTGATCTTTGTTGATTAATCATATATGATTACTTAATAAAATTGAATTAATTTATATTGATGTTGGAACACAGTTGCATTATATATACATTGTTGTTGTTTAATTCACAAAACTGAGTTTCAAGGTTATATGAAGACTTTTATAATGACAATTTGGTGTTATATTTAGCATGTTAATATAAAACCTATGTTTTTCTCAATTGAGTAGGTGAGAACATGATTTCAATTATGTTTATTATGTTTGGTCGGTAGAAATTAATAAATTAGTAATGGGAAACACTGCGGAATATGCACCTTAAAAATTATCCTGTCAACTGTGTCATATAAATGGCACGTTCCAGAAGCGCAATTTCAAATCTGAAACATTCTATAAGTAGCGAGTTGCATAAGCAACATTCCATCACTAGGGTATTTAAGACATGAGGAGAAGAAGGCAGAGGTTTTGGGTTGAGCTGAGTTGAGTTGTTGGCTAGAGAGGACATTGGGATATGGGTAAAAGTGAGTAGTTTGGCTGGACAATTCTAATGGTGAGGATAATCACCAAAACCAGCTGTAGAACGTACCCAATTTTTAGTCACTATAAGATCACGAAATTGACACTCATATTTCAATATGCTGCAGATGTCATGATGGTTTTAATTGTTATATTGGATTAACAGATTATTACCAAATTTACTATTACATTAATGAAGATTGTAACGTCAGAACTTGTGGCGTCCATTTTTTTGTTAACTAGCCAACAGCAGGCCATTCATTGCATGTCTGCGATTATACCATTACCCCTACACGTTCAACCTCACAGAGAATTGTATATTAGGGTCCATCCCTTGCTCAGATTAATAATCCTGTGACTGAGTCCGTAGCAAATTGTAGCTGCCCACAGTTTTACCCTCACAGGATTTGACTTTGAAGTTGATTGCAGTCCGTAGGGGAATAATAACGAGGGTCATTCACTGAAGTGGGTATTACTTGCAACATCACATTCTGGTTATCCTATCTGTAGTTGCTAATTGTGCATCAACAGTATTATCCCATAAAATGTGCAACAGCTGTTGTTTATTGTTTGTCAAATACAGTATATAAAACGCTTTTCTTTATTCATGCTATGCCAAAAATTTTATGAAGTGCGAAATCGATGAGGATGGCACTTAACAGCTTTTCAACTGTACAGGAATTCCTATAGATTAATTATCTCCCAGCAGAATATGCCAGGCAATAAATCGTGCAACGTATTGCTTGTGGCTTCTGTTTAAATTCACTTTGGAATACATTGTTTCGAACATAATATTGTACCATCATAGAACAGGTAATGACCACACATATAACAATTGTGTCAGACAAAGACAGAGAGGCGAATCTGGTGACATAAATAAACATTTGACAATCTGTCAACACAGAAATAAACAGATGGAACACTTATCTGACAAATACATTGGTTAGATACAAAACATAACATCAATATTGAGTTCATATGTTTATTATCAAAATAAAGGCATTTTACAAATGAAATATATACAGTCACAAATAAAATATTATGTATCAGTCACAGAACAAATATTAATAACAGAACATATATCAATCACATTTTATTTTAAATACCACATACAGAACATATATCACACATTTATCACTGCCCATATCACACACATAAAATATATTAATCACTGAATATACCTCAATATTAGAACAGATAAGAACTACAGAACAGATCTCAATAACTGAAAAACAGATATCAAATACAGAACAGATCTCAATCACTGAACAACAGATATCAACTACAGAACAGATCTCAATCACTGAACAACATATATCAACTACAGAACAGATCTCAATCACTGAACAACATTATATCACCTATAGAACAGATCTCAACCACTGAACACCCTATATCAACTATAGAACAGATCTACATCACTGAACAACATATATCAACTATAGAACAGATCTCAAACACTGAACAACTTATATCAACTATAGAACAGATCTCAATCACTGAACATCATATATCAACTATAGAACAGATCTCAATCACTGAACAATATATATCAACTATAGAACAGTTCTCAATCACTGAACAACATATATCAACTATAGAACAGATCTAAATCACTGAACAACATATATCAACTATAGAACAGATCTAAATCACTGAACAACTTGTATCAACTATAAAACAGATCTCAGTCACTGAACAACATATATCAACTATAGAACAGATCTCAATCACTGAACAATATATATCAACTATAGAACTGATCTAAATCACTGAACAACATATATCAACTATAGAACAGATCTAAATCACTGAACAACTTATATCAACTATAGAACAGATCTCAATCACCTAACAACATATATCAACTATAGAACAGATCTCAGTCACTGAACAATATATATCAACTATAAAACTGATCTAAATCACTGAACAACATATATCAACTATAGAACAGATCTAAATCACTGAACAACATATATCAACTACAGAACAGACCTCAATCACTGAACAACATATATCAACTATAGAACAGATCTCAATCACTGAACATTATATATCAACTATAGAACTGATCTAAATCACTGAACAACATATATCAACTATAGAACAGATCTAAATCACTGAACAACTTATATCAACTATAGAACAGATCTCAATCACCGAACAACATATATCAACTATAGAACAGATCTCAGTCACTGAACAACATATATCAACTATAAAACTGATCTAAATCACTGAACAACATATATCAACTATAGAACAGATCTAAATCACTGAACAACTTATATCAACTATAGAACAGATCTCAATCACTGAACAACATATATCAACTACAGAACAGATCTCAATCACTGAACAACATATATCAACTATAGAACAGATCTCAATCACTGAACAACATATATCAACTATAGAACAGATCTACATCACTGAACAACATATATCAACTATAGAACAAATCTCAATCACTGAACAACATATATCAACTATAGAACAGATCTCAACCACTGAACAACATATGTCAACTATAGAACAGATCTCAATCACTGAACAACATATATCAACTACAGAACAGATCTCAATCACTGAACAACATATATCAACTATAGAACAGATCTCAATCACTGAACAACATATATCAACTATAGAACAGATCTCAACCACTGAACAACATATGTTAACTATAGAACAGATCTCAATCACTGAACAACATATATCAACTACAGAACAGATCTCAATCACTGAACAACATATATCAACTACAGAACAGACCTCAATCACTGAACAACATATATCAACTACAGAACAGATCTCAATCACTGAACAACATATATCAACTATAGAACAGATCTCAACCACTGAACAACATATATCAACTATAGAACAGATCTCAACCACTGAACAACATATATCAACTATAGAACAGATCTTAACCACTGAACAACAGATATCAAGTACAGAAAATATCTCAATCACTGAACAACAGATATCAACTACAGAACTGACCTCAATCACTGAATAAAATTCTGTGATAGACAAAATGCCAATCAATGAACAGACCACAATCACAGAAGCGATATCAATTACAGATCTTCTGTCAATCACAGAAGAGATGTCAATTACCAGTAAGATGGTGATCACAGTAAAGATGACATTTGCAGAAATGAAACCAATCACAGCAGACTTATTGATCACTGAACAGACATAAATCTTATAACTGATAATCACAGAGGTAGTCAGCAAAGACACATCGCTAAACTGACTCTTGTAGTATATCACATGACACACGGGGTCAAACTAGGGCACTGTGAGCAGAGAAACTGGCACACCACTTTGTGAATATTGCCAAATGAATAAATAAAACATATAAATGATAAAGCAGAATTAAAAATATAAAATAAGATTGTAAGCACAGAACATGTTGTGGATACAAATAAATTAAACAAGAACAAAATCACACACATAATACCAGAAGATAACATTAAACACGACAAATAAACTCAGTTGAAAATAAAAGGCATATCTACATTATTTCATTCTGGACAAGGTTACCAATTGTGAATGTCATCAAGAATTAAAACACAAATTGCGATAAGTGCTGTATGTACCACATAGTACATGCAAACGTGCCCACGCTCCTACATGCATACACATACACTCACACTCCTAGCAATAATAAAGCATTTTTTTTTCATCTTGCCATCCTTCATCTGTCGTCCTTTCTTCTTGCATCATTACTCAGTTACACTGAAGAAAACAGAACTATTATTTCATTGTCATGGACTCTCTTTCAACCTTGATTCGTGTGCCATGAATCTTTCATATTAAGGACAATATAATTACCATTTATGGTTGGAACTTTTAAAGTCAATCTTGATTGAGCATTCTGGTTCACTCAACATGAATCAGTTTGGATTACATGCTTCATGTTTGGAAGCATTGTTTCTATTATAAGATAAGTATGTTTGTGTTTAATGAACACATTATGAAAAGTTTAGAAGCAATGAATATGTTGTTCCTGAGAAGAACTGTGCTAATTCCTTGGACTGCCAGAGTACCTAACAATCATTACAAGGAAGAGAGGCTAATGAAACAACAATATTATATATAACTATAAGAAAGAGACAAACATCATTCTTTGGTCATGTGATGAGAAGAGAGGCATTGGATAATATAATGACAATGTAACAGATCAGTGGGAAAAGAGATAGAGGCAGACTGGATGCACTGAGACTGTGCACATGGAGGAATATCATCAGCAGAGGTGATCAAAGGCACCAACAACTGAGTCTGTTGAAAGACATGCATGCCAATGCTAGCTCTTAAGGCACATAATAATGGTGATTTTTTTCCTTTGGTTTTGTTAGGTAAAAAGAAAAGTTCATAACATGCCCTTTAACTAGCTCCATAGTACAGTTTAGCATGCATTTGCTTCAAACAAGTCACAATGTAAAATATATCATAGTTAGGTATGTCAATTAATCTACATATAAAACTTCCTGCCTGAAATATAGATTTGCATGCAGAAAGAAATCAATCCGTTGTGACAACCAGATACCAAGTCTTCAGATGGTGATTATGCTCCCTTGTGACATCTCATGTGTGCGTTTCGACTTTTCACTTTGGCAAAAACCCTGGAGAAGATCAAAGTAAATATATGTCAGACAGGAAACAGTGCCAGCTAGACACATGTATATGTTCTATGATCTGTCTGAAACTTGATGTGCTTGAATGTCTACAATCTGTTCTTATATCACACATGACTGTCTTGGTTTATCTCTCATGTAACCGTTTATTTGCAGAATGTCGCTCTCAGTATGGTGTGCTGTGTGAATTGTTAAATGTTGTAAATTAACTGTAGTGTTATCAAATTGTAAATGTAATGTCAATGGATTGAGACTATAATGTATCAACATTGTGACTCTAATGATACTAAATCATGACTGCAATGTTAATTAACTGTGGCTGCAATGTTAACAAGCTGATAATGATTAAAAACAATATAGTTGCATTGATTGGTATCTTCAATCCAATTAAAGCTGTTGTGTGGTACATGTAATGACAGGTGAACCCACTGAAACATTATTATTATCTTTGAGCTGGGATAAGTTAAAAGGAAGATAATGTAATATTGTGTCACAATCATGTGGTTTTGTAAAGTTCTGTTAGGTTTTTTTTCTGGCTAATATTGTCAGTGTGTAATGTTTACAGAGTTCTGTATATATCTATCAAGATTTAACCTGCATACAATTTAATGTTTCTGAATACTTCTGTCCAATTATAAGGATTGTGTTGTAAATTCTTTGTTTGTTTCTGTGTTGTATAATAGTGTAGGGAGCTTTAATAAAAACACTAATGTCAATAAGCTTTGGTCCAGACTACATTTGATACAGTTGGTAAAGCTATTTGAATGATTCTTCTTCTTCTTCTTCTTCTTCTTCTTCTTCTTCTTCTTCTTCTTCTTCTTCTTCTTCTTCTTCTTCTTCTTCTGCGTTCATCTGGAGTTTTTTTCGGACGTGATTGTGTTGTTCCTGTTTACAGCAAAGTTGTGTTCTTCCGCCGTTAGGCCGAAATATCCAACTTCTGCGGGCATTTGTTGACTGGGTTAACCTTTCCAGGGATTTGAATGATTCAACTTGTGGAATTCAATGAGTTAATCATCAACATCATTATCATCTTCAACTTTTACCATCAAGCATTATGAGGAGAAATAGTTGGCGCTCGAGCTCATGATGGGTGGCATTGGATAGTGTCATTCCGTGTGTTTGTTCAATGTTTTTGATTTTATCAATCCATTTTCTTCTCAGGCATCCTCTTGCTCTCATAGCAGAACTTCTTTCATGCAGAGCCAGTGCTGGTAATTGATGGTGTTGCATTCAAATTAGATAGCAACACTATGTATTTTTGTTTGTTTTACTTGTCAGTCTACATTGGAGTTTGCATCGTTTGACAGTGGCTGCAGTGGTGATTGGAAGAGTTTGCAGTGGTTGGTAATGATTGGAAGAGTTGGCAGTGGTTGGTAATGATTGGAAGAGTTGACAGTGGTTGGTAATGATTGGAAGAGTTGACAGTGGTTGGTAATGATTGGAAGAGTTGGCAGTGGTTGGTATAATTGGAAGAGTTGGCAGTGGTTGGTAATGATTGGAAGAGTTGACAGTGGTTGGTAATGATTGGAAGAGGTGGTTCATTTTCAGTGTTTGTTGGTGGTTAGTTTGCAAAAGATCCTTTTCTGTCATTGTCATCATCAAGTGTCATGCCAGCAGGCGTAGGCATACATGACTCTCCATAGATTTGGTTTTTAGTCTTTGGTGTTCTGGATCAACTCTGCTGATGATATTCCTCCATGTCACTGTCTCAATCCATCCAGCATCATTTCTCTAGGTCTGCCTCTGCCTCTCTTCCTCTAGATCTTTCCAGTTGTCACAATGTTCTCCAATGCCTCGCTTCTCATCACATGACCAAAGAAAGTTGTTTATCTCTTTCTTATTGTAGTATACACACACACACACACATATCTCAATATATGCTACTACCTCCTTACATAGATCACACAAAGAAATCTCAGAACAGCGCACATATTCCATAACAAAGGTGAGTATCCAAATGTGTGTATAGTAGAATCACACATACTATACAACTGTTGTGGACAACTATCCTAATTTATACATTTTCCATGGTCAGGAGCCTATTTGGCCTGCTCTTTTTTTAATTCCAATTGCTGAGGAATTTTTAATGTGTATAGTGTACAGGGTCTTCCCACATTGTGGGTATAACTGAGAAAGCAGGACAACCTATCCACTACCTCAGGATCAGTATACCATCTATTTTCTAATTTTAATAAAAATCCAAAATCAACACTGTGAGACAAACTTGATCTGCTTCAGCGAGAGGTGATACCATAACCTCATATCCACCATGCGTGTTTAGTGTTTGAAACAGCTGACGATACTTAACAGAGTGTTAGTGTTTTATAGAGTTGACAGAGTCTAATAAAATTGGTAGTATTTGATAGAGCTGTCAGTGTTTGATAGATGTGGTTATATTTGTAGTGTTTGATAGATGTGGTTATATTTGTAGTGTTTGATGGTTGTAGTTATGCGTGTAGTGTTTGATAGCTGTGGTAGGGCTAGACAGAGTTTCTAGTGGTCAGTAGAAGTAGTATATTGTGATAGAGTTGGTAGTGCTTGACAGAACTGGTAGATTTAGGCATTCTTGAAATCTCGTTTTATCTTACCTCTCACAATGTGCACATGGGAATACAGTTTGTTTGGACTGTTCAATCACTGCAGTTGGTGTTGGTATGTTGTCACTCAGTTTCCTTTCAGTTAGTAAGCAATGACTGGATTTTGATTGCTTCTTGTGCTTGTTCAAATGGTGCTGCAGACTTCGCTTTGAGGAGAAGCACTGGAAACACGAAACAGAATACAAAATGTTCAGAGTTCCATGATACAATTACATTATTTAAATGAAATATGATGTGCTCTAACACAAGAACAATGCTAGGGTGACAAATAAAGTCAAATACTGCACACATCATAAGATACTTGATCACATTACAATATAATTAACATCACATTTATAGAAATTGAAATCACATTTATAGCCAGTAACATCATCTTTATAGTCAGTGATGCCTAAGGATCAAGGTAATGGGAAACTATGAACTAGTACCATTTACTCTCTTTTACTTCTTGCTTGAGTATCTGAAAAAGAACCTCGAGTGCACTGTGTCTGTTTGCAGTAAGGCTGCAAATCTGCTAATTTATAAGGTTACACAGACTTTGTAAAGCTATATGCAACTACCTATAGTGTAAAATTTAACAAGGAATGTCAAGTTTATCTTTGAAATACAAATTTAAGTATACTCATTTTCATATAGCTCAACTCATTTATATACATATATATTCTTCTTCACAAACTCCACAGCGAAGATGACTGCATTAAGCTTTACACAGTCTCCAAATCTGCAAGCCTGTAAAGCTTACCCTATTTGTAAAGTCTTTACTTTAATTTTCACAGTTAACCTTTACATGAAGTTGCCAAGTTTATTCTTGAAATACAAATGACTACTATGTTTGTTTCTAAGCACGTTTCATCGTTAAAATGCAAAGCAATTTCTACCGGCAACTACTGTAAACTGTAAACTTAAAACATGTGTCTTGCATGTCCAACAATGTGTTAATTTATCTTTGAAGAGGTTTTCTATATTCTGTTGATGAAATAAATTCACACACAATGCAGAGAAGGATTGTGGTTCCCTTACGCCATTTGTCATTGATGTCCAGATCTTGTAAAATGTAGGCACTTGTCTTCTTATTGGTCCTTGCTATTCTAAGAAGTATTTCTGTACTATTTAAACTCAAAAATCAAAATTTATTTTTTGGTGATTGTGAAAATGTCCATGATTCACATCCACATGCTACTTAACGAAAGATGTATGTTCTCACACGTTACTATAACTTGTTTGCTGGAGTTCTGCCAATGGTTCTTAATATTGCTTCACTTGTACATAGTTAAAACCATTCTATGCCTGCCTTCTTGTGAACAGTTCCCATTAGTACAAAGTTTATGATAATTTCTTCACTGATGATTTCCATTTCGATTATACCATTACCACTGCCCTGTTCAACCTCAAAGAGAAGTTATATTAGGGTCCATCCCTGTCTCAGATTAATAATCCAGTGACTGAATCAGTCACAAATAGCGGCTGACCATGGTTTCACCCACACTGGATATTAATTTTAAGGTTATTATTGTTCAAAGAGGTGATCTTTATTTGGCATGCAGTTTTGTCTGTGGATTGGTTACTGTGTCTCGTGACAGACATAATCAAATCTTCTAATATGCCATCTACATATCTAAGTTGTGTAAATGGATTTCTGTCAATTATGAATGGATCAAAATTGTCTCTGGTCTCATTTATGACATTCCTCATTACACTATATTACATGTATGTTGAATAAGTATTAGGGAGAGAATGCAACTCTGGTTTACTCCCCTTTCTATGTTACCTACACTTTACAATATCCACAAGGTGGGAGATTTTTAATATGCACAACATGTACATTGGGATTCCATCCTATCTTCACCCTTTCCAGAGAAGACTAGGTGTGTGGTCCACTACCCAGAGATCAAAATGAACATCATTAAGATCCAAATCTCAGAGATCTGGCAGGAGTATAACATCATGGAGTAATATAATCCAGAGATCAGATGTGAGTATAATATCACTCATTTCAGAATCCAGAAATCAGTTAGAATTATAATATCACAAATTTCAAACCCAGACAACAGGTGTGAGTATATAATCCTTGAGTTCCATAACTCAGAAATCTGAGAGTGTAATACAGACATCCATAAATGAAAGATCTGCAAGAATATAGCATCACTGAGTTCTATAATCCAGAAATCAAGAGATAGTATAAAACCATTGATGTTCAAAATGACATTCAGAATGGATCATGTCATGATTTACTTTCAAATATTAGAGATTATGTGGGAGAATAACATCATTTAATTCTTCTGAAAACTCTTTTCCTCACTGTCTTCAACCAGATTCCACTCCAACACTTTTCAAGTTAGGCAGACATCAAACAATCAAATTCAAAACACAACACATCAATTTAACACACACAAAAAACACATTCTCTGAGAGAAATACCATGAATTTGACATGACGGTTGAAACTTACCATGAAGCAACCCTCAATTGAGCAAGGGAAAAGAAGAATGGATTGGACTTTTCTAGATTCGTCCATGGATGTACTACAGTTTGAGCTGATGGTGCAATCTGGTACAATCTGAAACCACAACAATATATATATATATATATATATATATATATATATATATATATATATATATATATATATATATATATATATATATATATATATATATATATATTGCACATCCATATTAATGTAAATAGTCAATAGACTGTAAAATGGAGTTATATGTCTCTATAGCACAAAACCAGGGCTGAATTTAGAGACCATGTGTTGCCCATGCATCTTGATCCCTCTCTCGGCTGATCTAGTTTACTCCAGAGGAAAGGTAACACCAATGCGTCTGGAACAAGACAAGCTTGAGAAGCTGCTGGATCAGCAAAGCAATGCTCTAACTGCCGATATTTATATACACATAGTTGCAGGTTATGTTCTCAAATTTTATGACGGTAGGCATAGGATCTCTTTTTGGAGACAATGTCAAAATATCTCAAAATTGGACTATTTCAGACAGAATATTACTGGGCAAGTTAAGTGGCAGACCTTTTGATTTAAACAAAGTACAAGTTTATGCACCAACAACAGCCAGCAGTAAGGACAACATCAAAAAATTTTATAATGATTTTGAGAATACCTTAAAAAATGCTAGTATTCAGAATTAAATATCATAATGCATGACTTTTATGCTGAAGTTGGAAATCAACAATATGGATGCACAGTAGGCAAGTATGGCTAGGGAAACAAAATGTAAGGCGTTGCAGACTTGTGCATGATATGATTATTGGAAATACCTGGTATCAACAACATCCAAGAAGGTTTTAGTCATGGAGGAGTCCTGATCACTAGATCAGAAACCATATTGATTACATCCTCATAAACAAAATAATTTGAAATGCTCTAAAAGTTGCAAACTTCTGATGGCAGGTGCCTACTAGAGATAAGAACAATAAAAAGATGTCATTTGCAATGGGAAAAAGAGTGTTGAAGTGTGACATAGAACCTGTACTTTTGTATGGATGTGAAATGTGGACAATGAGCAGACAGGCGGAAAAACATTTAATGGCAGTGAAAATGTGGTTTCTGAAGAAAATGCAAAGTATACCATGGACAGACAGAAAAATGAATGACTAAGTCCTACAAGAAGCAGATAAAACCTGATAAGGGAAATTAAACATAGACAGTAAAAATGTTTTGGACATTTAATCATCATCATCCTGTGCCATGCCGGTAAGCATTATGAGAAGAAATAAACCAGAGAACTTGTTGACACCTGGCAAGATTGAGGGAAAAAGAGCGCAAGTATGGCAGAAGTAAATATCTGGATGGCTTGGCCACAAGGCATAGGCTTTCATGTCTCATCAAAGATCTCGGTCCTTGGTATCATGGATCAATTCTAATGATGATATTCTTCCATTCTTGTCTCATCAAAGATCTCGGTTCTTGGTATCATGGATCAATTCTAATGATGATATTCTTCCATTCTTGTCTCATCAAAGATCTCGGTTCTTGGTATCATGGATCAATTCTAATGATGATATTCTTCCATTCATGTCTCATCAAAGATCTCGGTCCTTGGTATCATGGATCAATTCTAATGATGATATTCTTCCATTCATGTCTCATCAAAGATCTCGGTCCTTGGTATCATGGATCAATTCTAATGATGATATTCTTCCATTCATGTCTCATCAAAGATCTCGGTCCTTGGTATCATGGATCAATTCTAATGATGATATTCTTCCATTCATGTCTCATCAAAGATCACGGTCCTTGGTATCATGGATCAATTCTAATGATGATATTCTTCCATTCATGTCTCATCAAAGATCTCGGTCCTTGGTATCATGAATCAATTCTAATGATGATATTCTTCCCTGCCACTATCTAAGACGATCCAGCATCCTTTCTCTCAGTGTACTTGTGCTTCTTGCACAGCTGATCTTTCCAGTAGTTATGATGTTCTTCATCAACTCTCTTTTCTTTTACATGACCTAGGAACACTGTTTGTTTCTTTCTTATATTTGTGTTATAATGTTCTACCATATTTAGCCTTTTTCCAATGATTGTTGTTAGTCACCCTGGCTGTAAAGGTATTTGCACTATTTGTCTCAGAAACCACATCTTCTCAAAACTCTTTCTAATGTGGATCTTTCACATTCACAGATTAATATTCGTACAGAGAAGAAGTTTGATATAACATGTACATACTTTCTAACATTTTACAAAAGTAAATCATTATATATAATAGTTTACATCTTCTGAAATATAGCTTTTACGTGGCATTTTCTTCTTATAATAGCTGTATTGCATCTTCCATATCATGATATGATTGTTCCCAAATATTTGAAAATAGTGACTTCAAAAGAATTGTTTCCTTCTCTTAATATTACAGTTTGGAGTTATTTTTTAAAATATAACAATTGTTTCAATTTTCTTGATATTCAAGGAAAATCATATTTTTCTCTACACTCTCTGTTACCACAATGTCCAGAGTTGTTGCAGTTATTTTGTATTGTCATATATCAATACTATGTCACCTGCATCAAGCTGATTCTTTACATTGTAATCTCCAACTGGTATTACTGGTATATTTGTGATCTCTCTCATTATTACTTCATTATAAAGAGAAGATATTCAGTAACAAAATGCATCCTTGTCTTACTCATTGCTTAACCTGTTCATAATTGCTTTATGAATACTATATTATAATATAGCATACATATAGTATGCAAATAATATCTTTAGTTATCATGTCTGGACAAAATTATGAGTAGTTGTTATTATTTCTTCTTACCTCAAAACTGTTCTGTATACAGCTGCCATCAACTTGCTGGATGTTGTTCTCATGAATTATGGCATCTGTGTCCATCATCTGTTCTGCTTCAACAGCAAGTTTCATGGCATTTTCAACTGCAGCTGTTGCTGCTCTCTTTGTACTGCCTCGTGTGTTGTGTGGGTTGCCTATTATGGACTGTACCTGGAGTCCAAGCTTCCCTGGTTGTACACCATGAAATGGCTGGTTGTTGTTCTCGTGAAGTGGAATTATGGCATCTGTGTCCCTCATCTGTTCTGCTTCAATGGCAAGTTTCATGGCATTTTGAACTGCAGCTGTTGCTGCTCTCTTTGTACTGCCTCGTGTATTGTGTGGGTTGCCTACTATGGGCTGTACCTTGAATCTGGGCTGTACCTGGAGTGAGGGCTGTACCTGGAGTGTGGGCTGTACCTGGAGTGTGGGCTGTACCTGGAGTTCGGGCTGTACCTGGAGTCCGTGATGTACCTGGAGTTTGTGATGTACCTGGAATGTGGGCTGCACCTGGAGTGTGGGCTGTACCTGGAGTGCAGGCTGTACCTGGAGTGCAGGTTGTACCTGGAGTGCAGGCTGTACCTTGAGTGCAGGCGGTAACTGGAGTGCAGGCTGTACCTGGAGTGCAGGCTGCACCTGGAGTGTGGGCTGTACCTGTTCTGCTTCACCAGCAAGTTTCATGGCATTCTGAGCTGCAGCTGATACTGCTCTCTTTCTACTTCCTCGTGTATTGTGTGGGTTGCCTATTATGGGCTGTACCTGGTGTCTGGGCTGTACTTGGAGTTCAGGCTGTACCCGGAGTTCACATTTCTCTGGTTTTACACGTCTGTATCTGTCAGAGCACTGTTTTTTCCAAACATAATAAAACTGCACACACTGCTTGACAGACTTTGTCTGCACCTGTGAGAGGTATACAAGTGTGTTTGTACAATAGCCAACATTGTTAACTTATGTACCATTTCACCTGTTTATCATTATCTGCTACTTAATATAATTACTTCTTAAACATTATCTGCTGGAACAATATATTGTGCAATCTATCCATTCATTATGCTCATTAGTACAATAATTTCAAAATAAAATAGGCCTAATGTGTGATCCAAAGACGACAACAACAAAAAACACACACCCCCTTTCTCACCCACCCACACACCTACCCACAGACAGACAGACAGACAGACAGACAGACAGACAGATGCACACACACACACACATAGAGAGAGAGAGAGAGAGAGAGAGAGAGAGAGAGAGAGAGAGAGAGAGAGAGATATCTGAGAGATATGTCTGAGAGAGAGAGAGAAAGACAGAGTATACAACAAAAGACAGGAAGAGACAAAGAGATATGGCAGAGAGAGCTGAGAATATTCAGAGAGATGGGAGAGTGACAGATAGACAGGCAGCCAGACAGAATTGCTGATAGAGTGGGAGGAAGAGACGCATAAACAATAAAATAGGCCAATATAGCAATAGATAAACAATATCATCACAACAATGGAAACTGTTCAATGCATCAGTAGTTTCACCAACAGTATGCGTTTTGTGTGTGTGTGTGTGTGTGTGTGTGTATGTGTGTTTGTGTGTGTGTGAGGGTATCCCTGTATGTTGTTTGTCTGAGGGATTATTCTGTATGTGTGTAGGTACAGGGTGTATTTTTAATGACTGTGCAGTGTTTGAAAATTTTGCTGGTCCAAGTTTTGTATTTACCTATTAAGTTGCATGAACTTTACAGAGCGTGAATACAAAACTTGGACCAGCAATATTTTCAAAAATGCACAGTCATTAAAATTACACCCTATATGTGAGTTTCTGTGTTTTACCTGCTCACGTATTGAGTTCTAAGTAGCTTGTCAATGTAAATGTAATCCCATAGCAGATAATGCCACTGGAGTATGAAGTGTCATGCTTTCATATATTCTAGAACATGACAAGTGAGTTGGAGTAGCCAGTTCATTTCCTCATCACATTTACTTTACAGAAAATTACCTGATGCCCATTGTTATGAGGCTGTGTCAAAACAGAAAATTGCCTGGTGCCCATTGTTATGAGGCTGTGTCAAAACAGAAAATTGCCTGGTGCCCATTGTTATGAGGCTGTGTCAAAACAGAAAATTGCCTGGTGCCCATTGTTATGAGGCTGTGTCAAAACAGAAAATTGCCTGGTGCCCATTGTTATGGGGTTGTGTCAATGCCAGAAATTTACCTGGTGCCCCATTGTTATGAGTCTGTGTCAACTCCAGAAAATTGCCTGGTGCCCATTGTTATGAGGCTGTGGCAATGCCAGAAATTTACCTGGTGCCCATTGTTATGAGGCTGTGTCAACTCCAGAAAATTGTCTGGTGCCCATTGTTATGAGGCTGTGTCAATGTCAGAAAATTGGCTGATGCTCATTGTTATGAGGTTGTGTCATTGCCAGAAAATTGCTTGGTGCCCATTGTTATGAGGCTGTGTCAACTCCAGAGAACTGCTGGTTAAAAAAAAAAAAAGAATAATCCTGCCTCTGCTAGGGATTAAACCGAGACCATTGTCTTGGTATACAAACACACTAACCATTAAACCATCAGAGTGGTAATCTTCCGGTAGGCCTACATGTGCAAAATAAATCCATAAATGCCAAATGTCACAAAGAGACATAGACACACACACAAATTCAGATGTTAAATACATACAGCAACTTACATGTTTTGAGACCTTGTGAAAGTTTTTGTTATTCAGACGGAGAGATTTATAAAACTCTTTGGTTTCCTCTTCACTCCAGGCTTCACATGCTGAATGAGAGAAACAAGAAATACATGTACAACATGGCGCTAACTGAGATCTATTTAAGAGTGAATAATAAAGAACTTGCTAGCGAGTGTTGTTTATTCCTGTAGGGCATAATAAATAACTAATCCAATTAATTTTATTATGGCATAATGAATAACAAATCAGTTCATATTTTTTTTAATAATGATTATATATATATATATATATATATATATATATATATATATATATATATATATATATATATATATATATATACTTTCTGTTAAATAAATGTATCTATATATTACAATTATCATAATTAAGTGAAAGTAATAAATCTCTTCTTTGTTTTGTGAAAATCAAATGATACTGAAACTAGTACCAAACTTATAATATTTACCCCAACATTAAATCATTGCTGATATATGGTTTAGAAATAGGCAGCATGATTAAAACAATCAAAGGTAAACTACAAACATTCATAACTGGTGGTGGAACAGAATAGACATGCTAAATGATAAGACAGAATCCCTCATGTGCAGCGTAAGGATAGAACTGGACAAGAGATGACAGAAAGCCACTGATTCTGGATACGGCACAAACAGAGGAAACTTGAAAATAGGATAAATATAGACTCCCTTCACTGAAACCCACTGGGCAGATGATATAGAGAGAGACCTAACACCAGGCTAAAAAGAGAACTATAGACAGAGAATAGGAAGAGGACATGGAACTAGCTGCAGGAGACAGCATAACATATGACAGCTTTCTTCCTATAGGGGTTCAAGGGCACAATATACATTAAATATATGTTATATATTATAACATATAGTATAATGGCTCCATGGCCGAGGGGTTAGCAGCTTTCTCCGCTAACCCCGAATACTCTCGTCACGTGACGCGACGAGAATTAGCAGTGGTTCGAATCGCAAAAGTGACTTATGAGAGTATGGAGCCGGTCGCTCAGAAAGTCGTGGCGTGCTGATGAGCGTAATCTAGCCTAGGAATCAACACACAGCTGAAAGATGCTGGTGTTGACCGCAATATCCTGAAACAGGATGGAAACGCGGAAAAAAAAAAAAAAAAAAAAGTATAATAATAAAACGTTTTGTATATAATGATATAACCTGTACATAGAAACTAGTTTTGAATGGATGTGAAGTGTGGACAATGAGTAAACAAGCTGAAAATCATGTAATCGATATGAAAATGTGGTTTCTGAGGAAAATGCAAAGAATACCATTGACAGATAGAAAAACTATGACCAAATCCTACAAGAAACAAATGAAAACCATAAACTGATTAGAGAAATTAGACATAAACAGTCAAAATTTTTGGACACGTTATGAGAAGAAATAAATTGGAGAACGTGCTGACAACTGGCAAGATTGAGGGTAAATGAACAAGGGGAAGGCAGATAAATAAATACCTGGATGGCTTGACCATGTGGTATGGTCGAGATAAAAACACAGAACTGATCCACGACTCTGGTGTAAGATGGTGAAACATGACCATCAGGCTTATCAGCATGGCACATGATGATGATGATGATGATGATGATGATGATGATGATGATGATGATATAATGAGGAAACAATTACAATATAGCTAGGTCATATTGTAATGTATGTTTCTGTGTATATAACAGCTTCGGGGAATGCACTATGTCCTCACATAAGAATGCTAGCCTAGCTATTTAGTTCTGACTGCACCAGACAGTTCAGAATACAACTTTCTAGTGTCTCTCCTAGTTCTCCGGCCAAATGGCAACAAACGGGAAAGATGGATGATGTCATACATGCATCATAATTATAACAAATATGGTGGTATTATCACCCTGACAACTAACATGGAAGCACTAACATGTGCTGATGATATGGCTATGATAGACTTACCTGGGTATTGATACTTCAGCATAGGATGTCCAGCTGGCAGCTGAGGGGAAGACTGTGATGCCAACAACGATGTTGCCTCCTGGATGCAGATATAATTATATCAACTGTCAATCCACAGTCACATAGCTGTTTCTACATTTAGTGACAGCAATTGGCAGCCATCATACATATACTCACTCTATATTTCTATATCTTTCCTTCTTCCATCACACACAACCCAACATGTACACTTTACTTGTATACATATAGAGTTTCCTAAAGTGGTAACATGAACACTTGACACTTGGGGTAAACTTATTCACATTTCTCTCCAGCGCAATACCAACTTACTAATAATTCATGCCTGGACAGCATGTCCACAATCAAACTTGACTGATTTAGGCCAGTATAGATGCTGTTTCTGTTTGCCGAACAATCAATTACGTTTTCATTGCACAGGGAATAACAAAACTACATCTTTCTCTCTTCCTGAGTTTACATCAGTGAAGTGTTGGGGGAAGATTAAGAATCGTTCTAACGCTTTTTTCCAATGTGCTTTGTAAGTTCTTTATTTCTCTATGGTAGCTCTTGATACCTTCCCTTAGTCTTTTAAGTAATCTTCTTCTTGCTCTGTATTCATCATGTTTCTTCAATGTGGCTGTTTGTGTTAAATGGTACAAATGCATTCTTTAAGGAGGGGAAATAATTGAATCTATTGATCTTTAATGAACCGCATTTCTGGTTTCAGACCTAGTCTTCTTCTTAATGCCATTTTTTTCCTCCTCCCCCCCACCCTTTCCCAAAGTCCTCATTCTCAACTATATATCTGAATATATATATATATTACAGAAACAGCTGATAAGATTTAAGTTAAACATTTAATTGTCTACAACGCTGAACATGAACATAAACAGAGATGCCCAAGGCAAAATTGGGAGTTGAAATGTAAAGTGATAGCAGAACAAATTTCTTTTAATTTATTTCCAAATATCGACACAGTTAACATGTTATAACTTTTGAATGCGTATTCAGAATCGATCAAGACAATAATGCAGTAAAGTAATTATATTATATACACCCATTCTTATGATTGTCACTGATCGATTTCCAATTACCTAGAAAACAATGAAAGAGTGAAGGGAAATAACTGTAACAATTAGATAACTACTCACATTGATGTCCCCCTTGGCTTGGTGTAGAACATGTAACGCGTGTTCCAGATTGTTACAGCTGGTCTTTGTTGCTTTAGTGCATGCAGTCTTTAGATAACTGTCAACTAAAATACAAACAGATACACATTTTTTAAAACCATATTCTACTTAAAACAATCTATAGGAAATATTTAATTGCAACGTGTTGAGTGAAACATTCCAATAAATATTGATAAACAAATAATAAACGACCTATTTTCAGGTTTTGACGCGTATTTTTCTTTTAGTAGCATGCCCTGCACAGGACGTAGCAGTCAACCCCAGCATTTTTGGCTATTAGTGATTCCTGGGCAAGTTTTACGTTCAGTAGCTTGTCATTGTTTTATGACCGAATGGCACCTATAAGTTTTCCTTAAAAAAAAAAAACCACCACCGCAGTGTTTCGAACACGGATGTACGGGATTACGAATCGCGTCGGTGGCCTCTTCGCCACTGCAACCGGCTGACGCATGTTGGTTACATATATTTAAAAAAAATTAGCGCCTAGTTCACGTGTGCTGTGCATGTCATCTTGGTTGCCATTTTATGTGTGTCATTTGTTAGATTAATATGTGCGCTCTCAGAAATATCAGAGTCTGGCTATGTCACTGTTGCTAAAGATGTGAGTCATGATCAAATAAATGTTAAACTATCCACAATGTTTCTATTCTGTCATGTGCGCACACACACACACACGCGCGCGCGCGCGCATGCACACATACACACACACACACACAAACACGCATACATACATAATACATACATACATAATACATACACACACACATATACTCCACACATGTGTGTGTGTGTGTGTGTGAGAGAGAGAGAGAGAGAGAGAGAGAGAGAGAGAGAGAGAGATAGAGAGATCTTGTAGAACTATTGTATTATGCTAGTTACCTTGACTGTTGGTGATGTTTGCCTCAGAGGACGGGGTCCAAAGAAGGTTTTCCTCGTCAGTCTCTGAATTACTTTGCTCCACGCACGAGAAATCTACACAAGCAATAACGAAACCATCGGTTATAAATTACGCAACAAATAAAGAGTCTGTCAATTGCAAACAACAGTTTAAAATGTGACTGTTTATTGACCAGTCATTCAGTCAGAACTTTGGATGTGATGTTTTGTCTCGTGTGACCTGATGCCAGTATTTTTTTCATATCCATTTTACAGGACCCTGCAGTCAAAACCAGCATTTTTCAGCTGCTGTTGTCTTGGCAAGTTTTACGTTCAGAAGTTTGCCATTGCCTTCCGTAAGAAACCAGCGCAATGCGATCTGTTGCCAAATCTCGCGCAGCTGTGTTTCGAATGTGGGTACTTGGAGTTACAAACAGTGTCCTTAACCCCTTCGCCAGGGAGACCGTGGGGCCTGTATAGCTATACACATTCTATAACTTTTTTAAAGCAACATTCTATAACATCGGTGACAAAGATATCAAGTCGTGTGGACACTGTTCCTCACATTGTCAATATGGATTTGTATTATTATATCCATAAGATGTAACTTCATGAAAAACTAATCGTCTTATATCAGTGGTTCTCAACCTTTTTTTGGCCCGTGCCCCCCTTCACCATATTTTCAGAACGTCATTGCCCCTTCCTATCAAAAATTTGGCACGTGCGCCCCCTTCACCGTATTTTCAGAACGTCATCCCCCCCCTTTCATATTTCATATCTAAAAATCCACCACCCCTACACAGTATAAGTAAAAATGGAAGGTAAATTTAATAGCATATACTAAAATAAGTCTAGACATCCACATAAAACATGATTTGTGGGTCTACTTACTTTATAAAATGAATTTTAAAAGGATGAGACGTACATAACTGTAAAGTATGAAGGGAAAAACAATATCCAGTAATCGGTTCTTGTATTAACGCGATCTTGAAATGGTCTTCATCCCCCCCCCCCCCCTGGAAACCCTAAAATTCTCCCCTTGGTGGGAATTTCCCACCGGTTGAGAACCACTGTTTTATGTCATGTGGTGTTTGCATCAAATGTGACTGAAATCAAGTCCTTCTACTATAGTGCAATGTATACATTGTCACCATAATCTAACTTTATAGTTGCACACATTATATGACCACAGTTCTTCGAATAGTCTCTTTTGAGCTTGCGTCGGTATATGTGAGGAATAAAACGCGAAACTGAAACCATTTAAATAACAAAAACGGTTTTAGAACCTTGGAATGTATGTGGTGACAACAGACGTGCATAGGTTAGATTTATGCATATGTTCTTGTGTGTGTAACATTTGCAAAAATGTGGCTAACTTGATGTAACTAATAAAAAAGTAATTTTAAAAACATGTTCTCAGTCATAGTATCACTAGTGTGTAATTATTTGCCCAAAGTGAAAGACAAAACTGAACACACTACAAGCAGATAACTCACCGGCACATTCTGGAATCTCTGCTTGATAATTGTCTCCCACTCTGATGGAACTGTCGAATGACCTATCAAATGGAATGTTGCAATTAGCATATGTCATCAATACTACTGATTATATTAGTAATAACATTATTATAAATGTTGGTTTAAATTACTGCTGCCTTCCTATTACTATCATTTCATCAGCTGCGGTTTCTGCCTGGTATAATCGTACTATTTCACTGATTATAAAGCTAATAATGGTACTACAATCACTAATCTTTCCCGAACTGCTGCCCATTTTGGCTTAGCTGCCATTATAGTTTACAATATTGCTTCTTCTACCACAGTTGTTGGTTCTGTTGTCGCTACTACTAATGCTACTACTACTGATGTTTCTTTCTATCAGACTACTGCTTTTGTTATTCCTGTTCTAGCATCACTAGTGTTTATATCGGCTTCTACAGCAAACACTAATACCACTATTGGTGGCTATTGTATTACTATTACTGTTGTTATTGCTAGTGTTACAAATGGTACTGCTTCTAATGTTTCAATAAATATCAGTGCTATATTATAAATTGTGTTAACGATTTTAGATTTACCACTATTATTACTACTGTTACTTCAAGTATTATGGATTTATGTTTTTTGCTGTCACTCGACGTACTTTACCTACTCTGGAGCTAATTTGAGGAAATTAAATGTACGAGAAGTGGTAGAATCATCATATTTTTGGGGCCTGAGTTTACAGAGGTATATGTGGCCAGTCTTTTCCTCCCATAGCGAACGACTCGTACAGGCATCGAATCCTCATCCGACATGTGCATTCAAATGTAGGAATCCTTGACTCCAAGCCAACGGTAAGGGGGTAGCCTATACACTTATACAGGGCTTGAGATGCCACTATACATTTATCTGAACACCCCCCCCCCTTCCACCCCCAAACAATAGGAACGGTTCATTATCACAGGCATAGTATGGCCATATACAAGTAAATTAAGTTCCGGACTACTTTTCATATCATGAGTCTATTGAATCTATGGTGCTAGCTCTTCTCTTCCCCGTAATTTCCTTGTACTCATTTTAAGCTGGGCCTACCATTGAGCTCATGTCAGTGGACAAAGAAAAACAATATCCTGCATCGACGGATATTCGAACACATACCTACGTGACCATCAAGCAAGGGCACTAGCCACTGTTCTATTACGACCCCAATGTGCGGTAATATACCCTTAAAATATTACTCAATTATAAAGGAAAGGGGCACATAATATTTCCAGTTGCAAATGTTAAGAGATAGATAACAATATAGGAGGCAAACCGTCTCCGTGGCTAAGGACTTGCGAACGCAGTTTATGAGCCCGTATACACGGGTTCGAAACACAGCGGTGCTGGTTTTTTCGAAAAAAAGGTATTGGTGCCGGTCGTTAAGAAAGCAATGGCAAACTACTGAACGTAAAATTTGCCCAGGAATCACGAACAGCCAAAAGGCTGGGGTTGACTGCTACGTCCTGTGAAGGACATGCAACTAAAAATTTAATAGGAGGCAAAGAAAGAAAACTACTTTAGTTACTCACTTCTTCCTTTTTCCAGACAGGGGCCGATCGAACAAGGAATCTACACAAAGTGCTACACTCTGGTTTGAACGACTTCCTGAAAGCGATAATACACAATATTATATGGGAAATCTATTTTGGTTTGTAATTGATCACTTTCATTGTATACAGGTGCTTTTATACGGGTTACAACGGCCTATTATGGAAAAAGCTTGATTATTTAAACACGGTGCATGGACTTAGCAGCTCAAGCATGCATTCATATGTGCATACATAAGAATTGCAAAAGTTATTAATATCCTGCAGTAGATATCTTTGCCACTCTCCCTGGTCTAGGTGTTTACGTCTTTCTCCGTAATCCCGTATATTCTCGTGAGTAACGTAACCTGCTCGAGAATTGGTAGCGGTTCTCGCCGCGTTGGTAACATACGGGGTATGAGAGTCGGTCGCTCAGAAATCAATGGCAAACTACTGAAAATGCTGATATTGACTGCAACGTCCTGTAATTGATATACACAATTTTTAAAAAAAAGATATGTTTTCCTCATATGAATTTCAGCTAGGACAGCGGTTTGTTCTGTGTATTCTTCTCCATCGCCACACTCCTGGGAATGTTAATGTTAGCAAACTGTGCCCAAGTCGCCTTATTTCTTGTGTCTTATCCGATATGGACAGAGACTAAATCTGCATCCAAGAATCAGGGGAAGGCGAGGGATGGTTGTAAAATGTTTGCTTCTTATTATACTACAATTCACATAGTTTGAATCTTGAATAGTTCCTGGTCGAACCAAACAGAAGCGACCGTTGGGCCAGTAAGACAATATTCCTCAAGTCCACTGTCTACGTTTCATGATGAATTAACTGATGGTCACACATGCTATTTCCATATGTTATACCTCTGCCATTTTAAATTTCTTGTCCCGCTTTTCAATCAGGACCGTGAGGTAGATTTTCTCAGTATGATGCTAGTCTTTGAAATGCCACCCCTTACTTTTTTTTTTTTAAACTTTAAATATGCCGCCCCCTTATTAAGGCCCCTTACCTTGCCGCCTAATGCTGCCGCCTCTCTGTATCTTAGCACAACACGTGTTTTCAATCTCCCAATATCGTTCTCTCCTTTTACTTTCTGTCCGTTTTCTCTTTCGCTACATCCCATAATAGCTATCTTTCTATGTATGCGACTTTTAAGCGGCTTTTTTGTTGTTGTCATATTCCATTCTCTGTCTCCTTCACTCACCCGTGTCTCTCATACATCCTATCTCACATCTCTTTGTTTCTATCCGCTCTCACTGCCATGATAGTCCCTATCTTCCAGAATTAATTAAGTGTTTCTCTTTTCTTTTCCATACTTATCTCCTCATCCTCCCATTTTATTTTCCCTCTCATTCTCCCACTCTGTTTTCCCTGTCTTTGCAATCTTTTTCATTTCTTCATACCTAACATGCTTCTCTTTCAGTCTTTCTTCCATCAGTATTTGTCCTCTTCCGTATCATGTTCTATCTCCCTCCTCAATCTTTGCTTCCCCTTTCTCCAGATCAGTTCACCTCCTCTCACCCAATAGTTTCGTTTCCTAACACTTTCTTCATCTGTCTCTCTCTCTCTCTCTCTCTCTCTCTCTCTCTCTCTGTCTGTCTGTCTGTCTGTCTGTCTGTCTGTCTGTCTGTCTGTCTGTCTGTCTGTCTGTCTGTCTCTCTCTCTCTCTCTCTCTCTCTCTCTCTCTCTCTCTCTCTCTTTGTCTGCCCCTCTCTCCAATGCATTATATGTTCATGATTCTACATATCCATGTCCAGGGTTCTGTCCTGTGCATTTCCACAGATGAGAAATATAAATACCACACTAGGCTGGTTTATGAGCTTGAAGAGCGAAAGGTCAAACACAAATTCGCTTGCAGATGGTTGTTCAGTACCGAGCCTTTGGACAGTTTTTTTTTTTTTTTGTAAATCAACCCCCCCCCCCCCCTCCCCCACCCTCAATATCGGGAAACGATTTTCAAGTCTCAGGTTACCCAAATAGCAATGCATAAGGCTTACTTAACAGTCAAAAGCTTCCTCTGGATTCAGCAACATAGAATACAACCTACTAAATAATAGACCAAAGAGCCAAACAGCCAATTAATCCCACGTACTTTGCTGTGTACAAATATAGATATTCTACAGCAGACCTCTTCTTTCTCGAGGTGAATACTGTTGCATAGTGGGATGACGTATATAATCATTACATTGGTGCTAGTTTGTTAAATACAAACATCTCCCGTGTATCTCATTATTTCGGTAAGCTCAGTTAAATGGATGGTAGACCAGCAATATTAATGCTTTTATCCAGCCGTGACTCAGCATGTTGTTTCTCTCATTCCTAAAAGAAGTGGGTTCAATCCCCATACTGTTAATTTAGCCTTAAACTTTTACTACTTGTCCAGAAAGTGATGGGAAATTACTGCACGAAAAATTCACAAGAAAATCAATCTGGAATTGATAGCAACGTCCTGCAAAGGGCATGCAATAAGAAACAAAAATAAGTTTACACTCTACCTTACAAATAGAGTCATCCAAATTACCAACATATAATATGTAAAATAAGTTACTACAAATAGAGTCATGCCTAATTCCAACATATTATACGTAAAATAAATTACTTCACGCATCATCATCATTATCTGACGTCATGTCGAACTACGTGGTGGCCTATCTTCTTCACATGTCGCCATCTTCCAATATAATATATTATTTTGAAAGGTCTTCTTCCTCTATCGCACCTTCTATACGTCTTTTCAATCGGTACACAATTATCAAGTATTTCTCTTATTGTAACATTATGCAATTGATCACATATTTCATATTTCGCTGCTTACCATAGTTATGTCCAGTGAATGCTTGTTTTGTTACTGTATTAATTATTTTGTCTGTAGTGCCCGTAACCCCAGATCTTGTCAATTCATGTGTCTAAGTCTGTAAACTCTATTTTTCTTAGGTTACTCACAAGTTACTCGCCGGCTCTAAGCAAAAGGAGTTACGGACGCAGTTAGTAATTCCACATACCACGTTCGATACACAGCAGCGAGTGATTTGGTAACAAAACCGCACTGCGTTGGCTTTTATAAAAATTGTATGAGTGCCGGTTGTTTATATGTTTACAATTGTATGAATTATTGTATACAAATGCATATTTTATTGTTATTGCAATAATTAAATGCGTTTCCATATACTATGTTGCTGGCAGTTGCAGTAATCTGTGCCTCCTTTTAATTTCCAGATTTGGTTCTTAGTGATTGTCACTTCTCATGATATCCTTGTCTTTAAAATTGCTGTTTTCATGCCATCTGTATCCAGACCTGTTTTCTCTGCGTTCCATGTCAATGTGCCCGTTATTTTCCCCATGGTTAGAAAATAAACGAGGTGTCTATGTTTTCAACATTGAATATTCTCTGCCGTAATAGTCACGAGGATCTACTTCAATTAGTCTAGTCTGCCATCACACGCTTAGAAATAACATAACACTATTTACCTATTAAACTACCAGCTTATGTGAGTATAGTCACATTCATTTATATTGATGTTTATGAACCACTCAATTTTGCAGTGAAAAAAAAATATATATGGTAGAATAGTATCTTATATAACAGCACGTCTTATATACATGTGTCTGTGTGTGAGTGTTTGTGTGTCTGTTACATATTGTGATTGTAACTGACTAGCGTAGTTCAATTTTTCTGTTAAACTGGACATGTTTACTAGAGTCTCGAGCAAGTTCATTTAATCTTTATCTACTTCTACAGCTGCTCCTATTTACATAAAATTATTAAAGTCTAATTCTGTTTCTTCGGAAGATTTGTCAGCTTTTTTTTACACTTGTCTGTTATAATGAGTATTTTGTCGACCTGGCATACAATATGTATTTCTTTTACATTGTGTATTTTTAAAGCAAAAATGTCGCATATCCTTTTGCAGCCCGTTGCGATCAATAACAGGTTGGTCTTGTGTAGTGAGAACAAAACAATAAGTAATAATATAATGAAACCTAAATCTAACAAATATATTACAAGAACTTACCCATGATTTCAAAGATAGACTTGGTCTTCAAATGTGAGCTTGAATAATCCGAGTCGTGAAAATGCACAGCCGAAAACACTAACTTTGCTATAAAACTGTACTAATGCGATATGAGAGAACTGAAAAATGGCACATCTAACCACGCTAAGTGAGAATAAAAATGACAGTTTAAACACGTGAACACTGACCGCCTAAAATAGGTGCAGCGAAGAGGTCAGCAACGATTGGTCCCCGAAGCGGTCAACTGAGTAAGCGCTGCTGGTCTACCCATTGTCCACCAGTTATCTAGGACAGCCTCTAACATCTCGAGCTGTCACTGCTATACAGTGGTAACTCCCATTCTTTTTTTTAGTGGTCACTTGGCGCTTAGCCCTAACTGGGCCACCTACATAATCTGTAAAGGAATATTTTGGTTTTATTGTATTGACGAATTTATAAATATATTTTTAATAATAATAATAACAATAATAATAATAACAATAATAATAATAATACAAATGTAGAGAGAAAAAAACCTGATATTTAATATACACAAAATAGATTATATATATATATATATATATATATATATATATATATATATATATATATATATATATATATATATATATAT
The DNA here is from genome assembly GCA_963921405.1 of Cepaea hortensis. Taxonomy (NCBI): domain Eukaryota; kingdom Metazoa; phylum Mollusca; class Gastropoda; order Stylommatophora; family Helicidae; genus Cepaea; species Cepaea hortensis. The sequence goes on from OY992881.1 coordinate 108,739,806, forward strand.
ATATATACATATATACATATATATATATATATATATACATATATATATATATATATATATATATATATATATATATATATATATATATATATATATATCAGTCAGATGCATAGAATCCTGAAATGATAATAAAATGGACTAAACAAAAGTTAGTCTTGATGCATTGTTTGACGTGTTAATAGAGGTATCTCTCTCCAGAAAATAACGCGTTCCAGCGAATATTTAGCGTCGATCAGTTATACTATTAAAATGAAGTGACTGTCATTACCCCATTAGTCCCAGATTGTTGCTGATTTTACATATTGTGCGGTATGAGCTACACTCAGTGCCTCTATGTTAATTTTTATTTAAAACCTCTTCAGTTCAGTAGTATTATTAATTTATAATATCCACTAAACAGAACTATCAATTTGTTGTGAACTAGTGACGCCATTGAAATAGCCTGAAAAATAAATGTACTGGTATTCATCTGCACACACAATGGAGATAAGAAAGAAGTTCCTGAAGACTCACAATAAATAAATATACCCATAAGACTCCCAAGGCATAAATACTGAAAGCTTTAGACATATGGAATTGGAACCTAATTCATCGTCGTGCCTAAGTGGAGGATTAATTGTACTCGACACATAAGCAACTAAGCACATTTTGTAAGGTTATAATTTAAAATTTGTTTCTTTATATCTCCGATGCCTATAGCCTTCAATTATAATAATGTCTTGTATTTGTTTGATTTCTGCTTTTTTTTTTTTCCATTTCCTTCGCATATGTGCCATTCGATGCCTTACGTTTTGTTTCTTATCAAATTCATGCTGTCTAAGGCACAAGAAACGAACTACATGTTTCTGAGAAATCAGTCGTTCTGTGGGACAAACTGTATATAACAAACTACCGAGCCCATACATGTGACTATTTTAAAAGCAACATTACTTTATCAACAAACCTATGCGTCTGAACACTGAGAATTTCTATAGAACAGCCAGTAGTTAGTGCCAATACTGACTACGTGTCTTGGAACTCACCAATCTGTGAAGCAGACATTAAGTTATCAACATTACCGAACAATCAAATAAGTGAGTCTTATTTAGAAAGCATGACTTATTTGTATTGGGCGTTAAGTACGACATAAATTAAGTAGAGATAACACGTACTAACCACATTTAGTTGCTAGAAAGTACAGCTATGTATAACAAAGTTAGTTAGAAACTTTATTGAATCAACAACCGCACATGTCTGAACAACAAGACAAGAAAAATCTTGGCTACATGGAGCAGACATTAAACAGACACATCATCTATTCCTCAAATCTATTACACTAAATCAGCGATATTCTGTATAACAGATGATGAGCTGGAAAATAATCGAAATTAAAACAACTGTGTCAAAGAAGAAAGTACATAGGTGATGTACTGAATCATCCAAAATCTTAGGAGAAAGAAACTTAATTGATCCTGCTGAGCAGACATAGATCAGCAGGTTATTATATCCACAAGAAGTTGTGTCTCAGGGGGAGACAATATGTGGGGATGTCACTGACTACTCTATTATATGTCTCAGAGAGCTGTTTTAGCTGAATGAAGGATGAATGCTAGCCCATAACTTGTCATCATGTTTTATGCCATGTTGATGGGCATATTCATAGCCAGAGATATGACTCAAAATACGCTGTCGCGTGGATGGCCTGTTTCTACTCAGTGATGAGACTTGAGGCAGACGCAAAATTAAACATCAAGATCACATTTGACTACATTTGTGATGATTACTTTCTTCTACCTGGCCCCGTGGCGAAGGCTTTACAAACGCAGTTCGTAATCCTGGATACCGCGTTCGAAACACAGCTGTGGGCGATTTGGTAGCACACTGCCTTACGTTGGTTTTTCATGGAATGGCAAACTACTAAACGTAAACTTACCTAGGAATCACGAAAAGGCAAAAGATACTAGGGTTAACTGTAAAGGAAATGCAGCTAACTTTAACTAACTTTTTCTATCTACCAAAACAGAACCTGCCGTGCTGCTTTGTTTGTTTGTTTGTTTTGTTTGTTTGTTTGTTTGTTTGTTTGTTTGTTTTTGTGTGTGACTGCTTTTCAATAATGATATATCAATTGGCATATATTGATCGACACTAGTTGAAATAAACCAAAGAGTTATAGATCAGAGGACCTGCTAGACAATATAGGAATTAAAATGTATAGTAAATTGAATCTGCCTCTCCCATAAGTTCACATCAATTTACTGGAAGAAAGAAAAATGCAATGCACTTAGCTGCTCCCATAGCGAAGAACGTTTGAGAATGTGGTCTTATTTCTGGATATATGCAAAACACACATTGGCAGCATTTTTGGTTGTGGTAGTAACAGAGAAGTAACAAAACAGGTAGTAGTAAAAAACCTTTATGGTGATAACAGAGATGAACCTATGATATTCGATTTAATAATGAAGGACCACCAATTTTGAAGATGGAGGTTCGAAATATTCTTAAACATATGAAAGCTGGCAAGGTCCCCTGTTCAGATAACATAAATCAGAAATGATTGCAGCTTTAGAAGAATAGATCAAGTCGCCAGACTGCTTAACACATTATATGATACCGCAGAAATACCTCTCTGAATTATGGAATTTAATGTTCATTGCAATCCCAATGAAATCGCTACTTTCTTCTTTCTGCTCTACTGTCTTCTTTATACTCCTTTGACCCCAGCCCTTTTAGGAGCAACTTTTCATTCCTTTTCAAGTCTCTCTCTCTCTCTCTCTCTCTCTCTCTCTCTCTCTCTCTCTCTCTCTTTCTCCCACCTTCTCTCTGACCTCTCTCTCTCTCTTTCTCCCATCTTCTCTCTGCCTCTCTCTCTCACTCTCTCTCTGTCTCTCTATCTTTCTCTCTCTATATATATATCTCCCTATATATATATATATATATATATATAAATATATATATATATATATATATATATATATATATATATATATATATATATATATATATATATGCACGTGTGTATGTGCGCACGAGTATGTTGAATAATCAGGAACTTTCGTCGATTTTTTAATCTTAATCTTATCTCCTATCTCTCACACAATCACGCCTACCCTCATTCCCACAATCAGAGACACTCATCAGCTCCCTAAATACTTCAATAACAATATCGCTGTAATTACTCCTCGGGCAACGTGATACAAACACAAGAGACACGCTTGAAGTGTCAGTGGTCAGTTTGTGCTGATTTCAGCAGACCTACACAAAAGAAACCACCTGCGCAACGCTGCTTGACATATATCGAGTAGACGTTAGACGGGACTCACGTGAGAACTGAGAGTAGTCAGCGTTTGATCTCCGCCGCAATAGCAAGTGTCACGCGATAATCATATTGTTATCTCCAGCTCTGTTTTACCCGACAGTCTTTGTGTCCACAAACGGTTTCCTGTCGTTTAACTCTCCTTTGTTGTGTTATTATTATAGCAAGCCTAGCTGCCACACATACTTTTAGCTTATTTTCTGTTCTAGAACAGCACCTGAATTGATGTAAGTAGGTTAGAATGCGGTTTTGTTTTAATACATACCCACATGAAGCCAAGATGACAGATACGGGAAGCATCACAAAACGCGCCAGGGAAAAAAAAAATTGAAATTAATCAGCGACACGATAAAGGCAGTAGCAGCAACACCAGCTAAAAGAAACACGCAAAAGAAAAACAACAACAACAACCAACGATACCACCACCAACGCAACTACTACCACCACCACCACCACCACTACTACTACTACTACTACTACTACTACTACTACTACTACCACCACCACCACCACTACTACTACTACTACTACTACTACTACTACTACTACTACTACTACTACTACTACTACTCCATCCATCCATCATGTGCAATGACGGTCATGTCCTGCCATCTCACTCGATCACCAGAGTCGTGGATCAGCTCCATGATCCAGTCTTGACCAGGATTGTCGAGTACTACTACTACTACTACTACTACTACTACTACTACTACTACTACTACTACTACTACTAATACTACTACTACTACTACTACTACTACTACTACTACTACTACATATAAAATACAAAACCGCAAATATATAGCAATAATAGAATCATAAATTCTAATCTTACTAAAAGTATTAATAATGAACTCTGCCGTATTAAATATAAAAATATATAGCAAACAACAACAACAACAACAACAACTACTACTACTACTACTACTACTACTACTACTACTACTACTACTACTACTACTACTACTACTACTACTACTACTACTACTATTACTACTTCTATTAGTTCAACAACAACAACAACAACAACAACAACAACAACAACAACAACAACAACTACTACTACTACTACTACTACTACTACTACTACTACTACTACTACTACTACTACTACTACTACTACTACTACTACTACTAAATCTACTACCACTACTACAGTTGCAGCTTTTACTTCTATTACTCTTGCTGCGGTTACTACTACTACTGTTGCTGCTACTACTATTACTGGTGTTGCTACTACTACAACTGTTGCTGCTACTACTACTATTACTACTACTGTTGCTGCTGCTAATACTAATACTATTACTGCTACTATTACAACTACTGTTGCTGTTGCTACTAATACTACTAATGTTGCAGCTGCTATAACTATTACTACTGTTGCTGCTGCTGCGACAACAACAAAAACTACTACTACTACTACTACTACTACTACTACTACTCTTGATGCTGCTGCTACTACTACTACTACTACTGTTTCTGCTACTACCACTACTACCGTTGATGCTACTACTACTAGTACTTTTATGTTGCTGCTACTACTACTAATATTGCGTTTGCTACTACTACTACTATTACTACTGCTACTACTACTACTACTACTACTACTACTACGACTACTACTACTACTACTACTACTACTACTACTACTACTACTACTACTAGAACTACTACTACTGTTACTAATACTACTACTAATACTACTACTACTACTACTACTACTACTACTACTACTACTACTACTACTACTACTACTACTACTACTACTACTACTACTACTACTACTACTAGTGCTGCTGCTGCTACTACTATTGTTGCTGCTGCTACTACTACTGTTGCTGCTGCTGCTGCTTCTACTACTAATTCTACTGGTGCTGCTGCTACTACAACTACTCCTGTTGCTGCTGCTTCTGCTGCTATTAATATTTATATCACTACAGCAACGGTTCCAAATATTGCTGTATGTAGCCGGGTGCTCGGTTGGGGTGAGCGTCCATTTTTTTTTTTTGCATGTTCCTTACAGAACGTTGCAGTCAACATCAGCATTTTACAACTGCTGTTGATGCACTATGCACGACTACGCTCAGTAGTTTGCCATTGATTTCTGAGCGACCGGCTCACATATCCCGTAAGTTGCCAACGCGGTGGGGAACCGCTACCGATTCTCGCGTAGGTTGCCACAACCATACATAAATACCCCAATGCATTCATCACCTATTCAGCAAAAGTCCAACTCCTGGCATTTTCGTGGCGGAGCTAATTTAACTAACAGGAGATGGGGCGGCGGTGAGTCACTGGCGTCGAGAAATAACCAGAACGCTCTAGACATGTATGCACGTGCATGCATGCGCAGACACGTGTGTGCGTACCTACACACCTAAACTCGAGTAAGACCACAGTCTGCTCTAGCAAAGGGGAATAAAAAATGTCGCTTAATAGTCGACAGGGTCGACTTCATTGCACCGGGTTTTATCCCAAATGGCTCGGCCTCCTTCCGCAGCGCGGAAAGCGTCGCACAAAGCACGAACTCCATAGCTCTAGCGACGACCCACAGAAGTCTCCGAAAAATTTCACTCGTTAACCGAAGGACCCACCACCTTTGGAGCCCGAGTCAAACGGCTTGACCACTTAGCCACGGAGACTCCTCTAGCGAAGGAAAGGTGCTGAAGACGAAGGCATTCAGCCATGAGGCCCACCACAGAAATCATGATGGCACGCAATCAAGCGTAATGAACTTTGTCGACTACTGCTAAATGTTATGGTGCTCGCCCTGCTTTGGACCCCCAGGCAGGTGCAATGCCGGGCCCTACGCCTCGAAAGGGTCCAACCACAGCTACTGGAGGTCCTTCTCAGATGTCCTGTGGAGCCAGGGGACCTGAGAATAGAGCGTCTGGCCATACCAAACAAAGACTAAATATAATGCACTCTGGAATGCTGGGGGAGTCAGCAAAAAGAAACAAACAAACAAACAAACAAACAAACAAAACTAGAAATCATCTAGGACCAAGACAAAGTAAGCGTATGTTGCTTGCAAGAAACTTACCTCAATGAATATATAGCCTTCAAAATCAGAGGCTACCAGTGTTACCGATCTGACAGAAAGGACAGGCAAAAGGGTAGGATACTAACCCTTGTAAAATTAACATCGCTGCTTCTCAAATTGAAGTTTACATGGAAGGGGCTGAGTAGCAGACACCTAAACGTAAGACAGGTAATACAGACCTACATCTGATCAATTACTACTGTCCAAGTGACCACCCACAGGCACTGGACACACTACCATTAAAAGAAAAAAATGCTTGTGTGTTGCGATTTCAACAGCCACTCGCAGAGCTGGGGCTATGATCACATGGACCAGAGAGGGGAGAGACTGGAAGACTGGCAGGATGAGAATAGATTCATCTTGATTAACAAGCCGTCCGACCCATATACTTTCTACTCGAGATCATTGCACACTACAACTACACCTGACCTAGCCTTTCATTCACCAGACCTGGAGTGGAACATTACACGAATTGTTGGGAAACAATTTGGTGGCAGTGACCATCGGCCAATTTTTCTAACTGTAGAAAATAAACTTGTAAGTGAAAGCAGCACCCTCTCGGGGTAGAACTACAAGAAAGCAGACTGGGCAATGTACAAGCATCGCATCAGCATACTGGTTAGAAACCTGAACACTGAGAAAGACATAAATAAAGTAGATGAAGAGTTTGGGAAATGCATACTACAGGCAGCTCAAGAAACAGTACCAATAGGAGCTCGTAAACACTATAAAGCCTACTGGAGTAGTGAACTGGAACATAATGATGTGGAAGTTTGTAGAAAGCAAGCAGAGGCCAATCCCAGCATAGAGCACCACAATAAATACCAGCACGCACAGGACGAATTTCAAAGTGCCAAGCTTCAGGCTAGACGGAAAAGCTGGCAGGAGAAAACAGAGTCCCTGAACTTTGAAAGAGACAGAAGGAAATTGTGGAAGCTAATAAAACAACTTAACGATGAGGGCACAGGGTGAAACTCAAAAATTGCAACACATAATGACGGAAACATCTTAACAGGAAAGCAAGCAGCTGACCTTTTTGCGGATTCATTCGCACAAGATAACAATATCGACATTAGTCCCGAGAGACAACAAGAGATTCGAGAGAAATGGCAACATACAGGACAGAATGAAACAGTAAACGAGGTTCTGGAGGCACCTATCACAATCAGCAAACTTGGAGCTAGCGATATCAAAACTGAAAATGAGAAAGTTACCAGTAGCGGATGGTACCTCCAATGAAATGATCAGGAACCTAGAAACAGAGGCCAAAGCAAAGTAAAGCTGTTGCAGATCTTCAATAACAGCTGGACTTTAGGCAGTATTTCACAAGCCTGGGGAGAAGCAATCATGATACCCCTCCTAAAATCAGGGAAAAATAGTTCCATTGCCTCCAGCTACAGACCAATTAGCCTCACCAGCTGTCACTTCATCAATCACAGACTTCAGTGGTACATTGAAAGTGAAAACATCCTTGTGCTACAGCAAGCTGGCTTTCGGCGGTGCTACTGTACGTAAGATCAGACAACCTACCTCTCTCAAGAAATTGAGGATGCATTCCAAGAGAAGTAGCTGGTGCTTGTTGCATGGATAGATTTAAAGAAAGCCTTTGACAAAGTCTGAAAAGAAGTTCTGACGAAAAAACTGAAAAACTGAAAAGTCAATGGAAGAATGTACAAATGGGTGAAAGCATACTTGCACAACAGAAGAGCCCGAGTCCAGAAAGACGGACTCAAGAGCAAGAAAGTACAACTGCGGCACGGTGTTCCCCAGGATGGAGTCTTGTCCCCCACACGTTTTCTAATCTTCATCAATGATCATGTTGCTAATCTACCGCATGGAATTAAAGCGGCAATGTACGATGATGACCGGTTTCTATGGAGCACAAATGACCTTGCATCAGTGGCCACCAGATCGCTACAATGATCTGTAGTTGCATTTGTTGCATGGGCAATTAAATGGTGTGTCAGCATAAACACTGACAAGTGCAGAACCACTCTATTTACCCTTTCTCCAAAACAAAAGGCAGGGATCATCCAGATAAATGGAATACCCCTTTGAGAAGATAAAGAACCAAGCTACCTTGGAGAAACATTTGATGGCAGGCAGACATGGAGAAAGCACACCAACAAAGCAATAGCAAAAGCCAGAAGGAAAATATCCATCCTGAAAAAACTAAGTGGAACCACATGGGGAGCCAGTGGGAAAATACTTAGCAAAGTTTATCAACAGAGCATACGATCACACCTGGAATACGGGTCAACTTCGTGGTGTTAAGCATCAAAAACCACACTACAAAACCTGGACAAGGTGCAAAATCAAGCACTTAGAGTCACATTAGGAGGGATGAGATCAACCCCTATAATGGAGATGGAGAAGATGGGGAGGACACAAGCATTGAGAAAGCGCAGAGATACGAAAACGCTAATACAAGCAGAAAAGTTCCTCAGATTGCCAAGCCACCCTATGAAGAACAGATTTGAAAACTTAGCTATGGGTCGGTTAAAGAGAAGCAGTTTTATCAACCAGACCAAACGACTATGCACAGAAACCACCGATCTGCCCACAGCTGGTATCCCTCTGAAAACGATACCAGAGCGAACTCCATGGAAAGATGAACATAAACTATAACAACAAATCTAGACAAAAGTGAGAGGAATATTTGACAAGGAAGAACAGAACAGTGTACAGCGCAGAACAGCCACTCTCAGCTTCCTTGATGAAGAATACCCATAGGACCTCTGGATCCGAGTCTACACAGATGGGTCAGCACAAAATGCTGTTCGAAAAGGAGAAGCTGGAGTGTACATAGAATAACCAAATAATACTAGGGACACTGCCAGATTACCAACACGAAAGTACTGCCATAACTATAATGGCGCAATTGAGGCAATCAAGATAGCAACAGAGAAATTACTAAATACCAGCCATGGTATACACAACCCGTGTATGCTATTGACAGATGCAAAATCAGTACTCGAGGCGCTCCTGTCTGGGAAATTGCCAGTACTAAGTACATTAATTTCTGAACATAGCAGTCAGCATAAGGTCGCCATACAATGGATACCATCCCGCTGTGGAATACATGGAAACGACAGAGCTGATCGATTGGCTAAGGAAGGAGCAAAAGAAGAACAGCCTGATGTGCCCTTTACATACCACCAAAAGAAAAGAATGACCAATTCAGTCAGAAAGCCACCAAAACATGCTCAAGACGACTACCACATTATGGACAGACCAGAAGAAGTCATTATTCTGAGCCCCAGAACAGGACACGATAGATTACGCAACCACATGTATACAAAATTCAAGATTGGTGAATCAGCCATGTGCACATGCGGATTGGCTTCGCAGACAGCAGAGCATATACTCCAAGACTGCCCAAATTACATGTCTAGGCAAACCTTCTGACATAGAGAGACGACAATGGAAGATAAACTCTATGGACGGCTGAGTGAACTAAACAAGACAGTTAAATTCATGCAAGAGACAACATTGCAGTCATAGACATTTTTCAAGCGTATGAAAGAAGAAGAAAAATAAACTATAGCAACAACAACAAAACCTACTACTACTACTACTACTACTACTACTACTACTACTACTACTACTACTACTACTACTACTACTACTACTACTACTACTACTACTACTACTACTACTACTACTACTATTACTACTACTACTACTATTGCTGCTTTTGCTGCTGCTGCTATTGCTACTACTACTACTACTATTACTAACTACTACTACTACTACTACTACTACTACTACTACTACTACTACTACTACTACTACTACTACTACTACTACTACTACTACTACTACTACTACTACTACTACTACTACTACTACTACTACTACTACTACTATTACTACTACTACTACTATTGCTGCTTTTGCTGCTGCTGCTATTGCTACTACTACTACTACTATTACTAACTACTACTACTACTACTACTACTACTACTACTACTACTACTACTACTACTACTACTACTACTACTACTACTACTACTACTACTACTACATTCTCCAATATTATAATTGATACGCCAACAAAATCCATTATTACCAATGTTACTGCGAACGCTATAACTACCTATACTTCTGCCGTCATCACATATCTTACAATTGCTGTCACCAGAGTAGGAAACAGATTACTGTGTTCACAACCGTTATTGAAATCCCTTCAACATTTACTACTATTGCTAACACCACCAGCAGATATTGATTAATACACAAATTATCAGCTGTTGATAGGCATTAATATAAATAAACTAAGTCATAAGAGAACAGAAGCCGTCTTAAACACAATAAATATGTATAGTTTTGTTGACAGAAAAAAACAAAACAAACATTGATCCAGTTCTACAAGAAACAAATGAAAATCGTAAACTGATTAAAGAAATTAGACGTAGATAGTCAAAATGTTTTGGTCACGTTATGAGAAGAAATAAATTGGAAAACTTGATGATAACTGGCAAGATCGATTTGAAAAGAACATGGGAAAGGCAGAAAAGTAAATACCTGGATGGCTTGGCCACGAGGCTTTGTCGATATCAGAACAATAAGCTGATCCACGACTCTAGTGATCTAGTGAGATGGCGATTCATGACCACCCACGCTTATTATGGCAAATGCTGAAATGATGTTTTGTTTAGCCCAAATCGAGATCCGAACCTCACCATGACAGCAGAGCGCTAGATAGGAATTATCGTTCTTTCAACCATAATCACTCTTGTTTGACAAGTATAATACCAGCTTTTCAATGCGACATTATAAACATTGCTTGCAATATGTGAGGGAAAGCATATTATTTCCTTTAACGAATGTCTCTAGTGATTTGTAGGTGGTAACTGAGCCCTAGAAGATTATGGACATGTAGGAGTCCTGATAGCAGGATCAGAAACAAGATTGACTACATTCTCATTAGCAGAAGATTTAGAAACGCACTAATAGTAGCGAAAACAGTTCCCAGTGCTGATTGTTATAGTGACCACAGACTACTCACATGAACATTGAGGATAAAGCTGAAGAAAGTCAAGTGTATAGCAGGAAACACTAAATATGATTTGTGTACATTGAGTAATGACAAGGAAATACAAAACAAATTTAGTATAGAAGTACAGAACAGATTTGATATATTTTCTGATCTAGAGATATTATTCCAGGATGTGAATGATTAATGGGAAATGTTAAAGAATTCAATCAGTTTGGCTGCAGACACAACTATTCCAAAATTAAAGAAGGTGGACCGTAAGAAATGGATGACTGAAGAAATTTTAAACCTAATGGAAACAAGAAGACTCAACAAAAATAATCCTGCCAAATATGAAGAAATTCACAGACAAGTCAGAATATTATGTAGGAAGGCAAAAGAATCATGATTAGAGGAAAAGTGCTTAGAAATTGAAAAACAACACAACAGTCAAAATACCAAATTAGTGCACAAAAGAATTCAGGAACTTACTAATAAAAGACCAAGTACATCAACAGGCTGTCTAAAAACTAAAGATGGCAAAATCATAATAGAAAAAGATCAGGTTCTACAGGTATGGACAGATTATGTGAAAGCCTGTATAATGATAACAGAGAGGAACAGTATTATATTAGAATTAATAATGAAGGACCACCAATTTTAAAGATGGAGTTTCAAAATGTTCTTAAGCATATGAAAGCTGGCAAGGCTCACGGTGCAGATAACATCACAACAGAAATGATTAAAGCTTAAGAAGAAGACTGCTGTAACACATTATATGATACTGGAGATATACCTTCTGAATTATGTAATTCTGTATTTATTGCTGTCCCAAAGAAATCAGGAACCTTGGAATGTTGTCAACATAGAACAATTAGTATAATGAGTCACATCACAAAGATCTTGTTACGAATTATCATGCAAAGAATGAGGAAGAAAATACAATCTGAAATAGGGGAAGAACAATGTGAGTTTGTAGAAGGAAAGGGTGTAAATGCTGTGTATATCCTGCGAACAGTTATTGAACGTGCTATAGAAGTAAACAAGGATATGCATCTTTGCTTTATTGATTACACAAAGGCTTTTGATAGAGTTAGACATGTCAACATGGTAGATATACTTGCAAATCTACAAATTGATGGGAAAGACATTAGACTTATAAAAAACATATATTGGAAACAACAAGCTGCCATAAGAATTGATAATGAAGTGAAAATATTTTCAGAAATGTAGAAGACATAAATGGAATCAGCATTGGAGGACGAAACATAAATAACATTAGATATGCAGATGATAAAGTATTGATTGCAGACAATGCACTGGATCTGCAACAATTAGTAGATGCGGTTGTTATCCACAGTGAGCAGCTAGGGCTGGAATTAAATTGTAAGAAGACACAGGTTATGGTCGTCACTAGGAATAATGAAGTACCACAATGTAATATATAAATAAATGGGGTTATTCTTCAACAAGTTAATCGGTACAATTATCTCTGAACAGTCATAACATCTGATGGGAGATGCCTTGAAGAGATTAGAACAAGAATCGCCATGACGAAGGTAGCCTTTAGCAAGATGAAAAATATTCTGACCAATAAAAAGATGTCAATTGAAACGAGAAAGAGAGTGTTGAGGGGATACATAGAGCCTGTTCTTTTGTATGGATGTGAAACTTGGACAATGTGCAATGAAGCTGAAAAACATCTGATGGCTGCAGAAATGTGGTTTCTGAGGAAAATGCAAAGAGAACCATGGACAGATAGAAAAACCAATGACCATGTACTAAAGGAGACAAATGAAAATCGTAGATTGATTAGAGAAATTAGACGTAGACAGTCAACGTTTTTTGGACATGTTATGAGAAGAAATGGACTAATGAACTTAGTGACAACTGGCAAGATCGAGAGGAACAGACCAAGAGGAAGACCGAGAGGAAAATATCTGGATGGCTTGGCCACATGGCATGGACGAGACAGGAACACTGAGCTCATCCACGACTCTGGTGATCGAGTGAAATGGCGAGTCATGACCGCCCACGCTTTCCGGCATGGCACATGATTGATTGAACTGAGCGTAATCTTGCCAAGAAATCAACAACAGCGGTAAAATGCTGGTGTTGACAGCGATGTCCTGTAAAGGATATGCGAAAAAAGGTTCCATACACGATATGGCCGCAACGGTCACAATTTCAGTGTCCTGTTTGTCCTAGAAGCGCCATGTCTTTCGTTCACTTGTGTGAGTACCGATTGACTTTGTTGGCAGAGGTAGACGGCACTACACTTTATGTATTGGCATTGAAGAGACAACAAGCAGCAAATATTGTGTCCATTCCTGCAGTATTCTATTTCGCTTATGACTCTACATGTTATCTGCTTCACAGATAGTTTTCTTCCTCAAATACACCTGATTAGTTTCTTCTGTCTCAGACAGTCGATGTTTAACAACAAAGAAAATAACAGATACATGTGGTTAGTTTATTCTGTCTCAGACAGTCGATATTTCAATACAAAGAAAACCACAGAAATACATGATTACTTCTTCTACCTCAGACAGTAAATATTTCACAACAATCAAAATCACAGATACACGAGATGAGTTTCCTGTGTCTCAGGCAGTCGATATTTCACGACAAATACAATCAGTGATAATGATCTGCAACCAGATTGAGGAACGAAGAGAAGCAGTACACTCAACGAACCCAAGAAAGAAAGAAAGAAAGAGAGAGAGAGAAAGAGAGAGAGAGAGAGAGAGAGAGAGAGAGAGAGAGAGAGAGTGAGAGAGAGAAAGAGAGAGATCGAGAAAAGAGAGAGAAAGATATATATATATATATATATATATATATATATATATATATATATATATATATATATATATATATATATATATATATATATATAGAGAGAGAGAGAGAGAGAGAGAGAGAGAGAGAGAGGACTAATAAATGTCAACACAATCACAAATAAAATGTTGCCTGCCCTATTCAGGATGTTGGGATCAAAATCCAGCTGACTGTTTAAGCAATTATTCGTTCATTAGATTGCCTTTACTAGTTGAGTTAAGTTGAGTTAAGAACCGACATCACTGCACTCACGACATTCCCATACGTGCTCCGTCCCCTCGTTCAACAGCCAGCAAAGAGTCACACTACTAATCGTTCACACCTCTATCTGATTAAATGTTCTCCTGGTCTTCCCTCTCAGTTTTGAGATTCTTCCAGAACCCCTGCCGATTCCCCGCAATCTCATTCTTTCTACATATGGGTTCTCAGTCTGTTCCTCCGCCTTCTCCAGCTGGTCCTACAAGCGCACGACCACCTTCCCCTTATCCATAGGCAAACTACCACCAAGAGGTGCATTCCCTGCTAGCCAGTTCATGAGCCTGTTCATTCCCCCGTACCCCCGCATGGCCAGTGAAAAATATCCATACAATTCTCACAATCTGTGACCTCTGAAGCGACCAGAGCCATTCCACACGAAACATTCCTTTCTCCACCTTACTAAGCATACTCTTTGAATCCGTAATGAATACAACGTGTGTTGTAACGGTCTCCTCTAGCCACCGGAATACCGCTGTTACTGCCTCCACCTCCATTCTCATGCTGGAGGTCGTAGTCTCATACTTTACTATCGCAACTAGAAGGCATCGTTTTAGTTCAACAGGCCGATGTAAGCATGGCATTAAGTAAAGTAATAACATGGGTCGAGACACAGACATTCACTAGGGCATGTGTCCTTAGCGACTCAATAAGCATGCTCAAGTGGATAGAAACGGGATGGATCCGAAGAGAATGGTTGCTGTCTCTGGAGCGGTCTCGGCTGGCAAAGATTAGTTTCATCTTCGTGCAATGGCATGCGGGAGTACAAGGAAATGAGCGGGCTGACAAGCTCGCAGGTAAGGCTACTGTGGAGGGCGGACGCGCCATGGACCAGGCTGACATTCTGAATGCTCTTCGAGAAGTAAGACTTTTGCGAGAACCAAGTGATGACTGTTAATCTACAACCATGGCCAGACTGCGAGAACAACCAATTAAAAGAGGGGTGACCAAACAAGAACACTACGCAGGAAGCCAAAGAAGATTGATAAACCAACACAGAACTGGTGTCGTTAGCCGCTACACGCTGCGGGGTTTGCTGAGGAGGGGATCCGAGCACTTATGGACTGAATGGTTCGATGTGCAATGAGGATGATCTGTCGACTAACAAACTAATTCGACTAACTAAGGCCGATGTTAGTAACAAACCCCTTGCTCGGCCATCAGCTCGTAAGTTTACGAACGAGCCATCTTATCATGTGGGCCACTCTAATCACTAACGCAAACGTAGAAAACGATATAATGGAAGTTGTAATTGTTGAACATTGTTCAGAAACAAGAAACTAAGGGCTAGAAGTACTGAAAGAATGAGAAAACATAAATGACATGATGATTGGAAATTTCGGGTTAAAATACCATCAGCGTAGACTTTAGACATGTCTAAAAACCGACAAGAAAATATGGATACAAATTGACTATTTACTGATCACTACAAGATTAACAAAGACATTAACAAACGCTAAGACAACTGGCGTTGACAGTAAAAGTTAGCATGTTCAGATACGTGGACAAGTTTAAAGTTTGTTACATATCCTGAATAGGACGTGGCAGTCAACCCCATACTTTTTTGGTTGTTTGTGATTTCTTTGCAATTTAACCTAGTATAGCTTGCCATTGATTTCTGAACGACCGATGTCAATGTAACATTCCAACTCCATGGACACATCCTCGATTGGACCCTGCAACTTTCAAATGAAAACATGTGGATGGTTTAAATTTCTGGGTACCTTTGTCTTTGCCGGCTGTATGGGGAATGGAGTACTGACGCAATTCGTAACCCCGAATACCGCTTTCGAAACACAGCTGCGGGCATTTTGGAAGCAGCTAGCCTTGCGTTGATTTTTATGCAATGGTATGAGTGCCGGTCGTTCAGATAGCAATTGCAGACTACTGAACGTAAACTTGACAAGAAATGACAAACAGCCCAAACAATACTGGGATTGACAGTGATGTTATTTAAAGGATATGCAACTAACTTTTGACTATGGCGCTCGCATTTGATATGGCTTAGTGTGTCTTCATGTCTCTATTTCTTTAATTTCATAAATATGAGTGGTGAACCAAATCTGCGAATTTATTCTGTATGCTATTCCAATAGCCTCAAGGGCTGTCCAGCAATTGCTATTAATATGTTAATATTAGTTACATATCCTTTACAGGACGTCGCAGTAAACACCAACATTCTTTGCTGTTATGATCTCTTGGAGAGTTTACACGTTTACGTTCAGTAGTTTGCCATTGCTTTCTGAACGACCGGCACCGATACCATTTCGTAAAATACAACGCAAGGTGTTCTCCTGCCAAATCGCCCGCAGCTGTGTTTCGAACGTGGATATACGTGTTCACAAATTGCGTTTGTAACTTCTTCGCCACGGAGCTGCATTTAAATATAGTCGATATTAATATAATAAGAGGACTTTACTACTTCCTTTTTTTAAAAATAAATTAAAATAAAAACAATAACATAAATACAAGAGGGTGGTTATTTGTGTCTGTAGTGGGCCGGGTTTAAACTATGTTAAAAATTGCCTTAGTGAGCTGTGTATTATTAATTATTTTTCATTTTTTCATGCGTTTTAATGCATATTTTCCTTCTAGTGTCTAAGATTAGCGTCATAAGTGATGTTTTAATGAAATAAAGTATCAGATGAAAGAGAGAAGAAGGACAGAATGTTAGACGGGCCTGCGTGCCCAATTCTTAACCCTTTGAAAATAAAGTTTGTTCGTTCATTCGTTCGTTCGTAAGTAATTGGCTGTGCGGGTTTGTAGCTTTGTGGTCCAGTGTTGGGGTGTGACCATGGGGGAGCGCGGCAGGCGATATTTCTTTTCCCGCGCTTTGTGGACTTTTTCTTCTTTGTTCGTGTCCAGTGGTGTGGGTGGTGTGTGTGTGTGTGTGTGTTTGTGTGTGTGTGTGTGTGAGTGTGTGTGGGGGGGGGGGTGTTAGTCATTTACCGAGCTAAGGGATATTACTACTTCCGGTCTTTTCTTCCTCTTCTGCTATTGCTTCTCTCTCTCTCTCTCTCTCTCTCTCTCTCTCTCTCTCTCTCTCTCTCTCTCTATTTATCCATTCACTCAGTCATCTCTCTCTTTCTCTATCTCTCTATCTTTTTGACAGGCGTTAGTGGTCATAACAGCGTGATACGCGGAGTGAATGAAACGTATGCAAAGGAGCTTCAAATGAAAACCGTACAAACCAGAAAGCCTGATAAAAAACATAATGGAACTTTACGTGCGCAAGTCAAGGACGAGAAGTCAACATACCAGTCCATATTACCGCTGTAGAGGTTAAACCATATCTCTGTTCATCCTCTTCCTCGTAACCCTCTCCCTCCTCCTCTTCCCTTTCTCTTCTGTCTCATCTTCTTCTTTTTCCTCCTCTTCTTCCTCCTCCACCTCTTCGTCTTCTTCCTCGTCTTCTTCTTCCCCCACTTCTTCATCCTCTACCTCGTCATCTTGTTCTCGTCTTCCTCCTCATCTTCGTCTGTTCTCTTCGTCTCTCTCTCTCTCTCTCTCTCTCTCTCTCTCTCTCCCTCTCTCTCTCTGTCCAACCACCTGCCTCTCTCTTTTACTCTCCTTCCTCCTCGTCCTCTTCTGCTGTTGCTTACTCATCTTTCTACTCATCTTCTTCTTCTTCCTCTTCCTACCTCTCTTCATCCTTGTCGTCATTTTCTTCGTCCCTCCCTCCACCTACAGCTTTCTACTTTCTTCGACTATTTGAAAAATAATATATTATACTAATTATATAATACATTCCGTCATCATCACCATTCTTCCAATTTTGCCTTCAAGCATCGTGAGGAGGAATAGTTGGCTTTCAAGCGCCCGTTGGGTGACACTGGATAATGTCATTCCGTGTGATTGTACAATGTCTTTGTTGTGGTCAAATCCAGTGTCTTCTAGGTCGTCCTCTTGCTGACTTACCAGATCTTCCTTGATATAGCAACAGTGCTAGTAGCTGATGGTGTTGCATTCTAACAATGTTGCCGAGCCGATTTCATCTTCTGCCTTTCTATGTACTTTTCACAATGTATTGATTCCACTATGTGTCTGATGCCACCAATTCTTACCTGGTTTCAGATAGTTAATTTGGAATCTTATCTGTCACAGAGCAGGTGCTGGATTTCGGCATAGAAAAGAGGTAAAGAACTCTTAAAGTAAACAGTGCACGAAAACTATGGGATACGAATAATCGTCACACCAACGCTAGCGTGACAACGAAAACATACGTTGTGCGACGATCAAGGTGAACGGTCGTGTATTGGATTTTGAGAACAACTTGGTGTGGCTATTGGATGAAGGCTAGCAGTGGACTCCAAGCTAAGAACAGCTAGAAGCATATATTGAGAACGCCATGGATTCGAGAACGACGGGCAAACTCTAGACAGAATCGTAGGAAAATGACAGCAAGGACGACCTGAATGAACGGAGGAAAGAGAAGTATTACTGAGTGACGACAAGGCAAACGACGAACAGGTTAGATTACATAAGGTTAGTGCACGCTTATATTAGATGCCATCCCGGCAACAACGGGAACTCTAATTGTCCACCACAAAATGTATTATAACTCTGTCAACTCCGTAATAAAGCGGTGTTAGTTCTCCAGAGATCCGATGTTTACTTCGGATTTCAAAGTTCATCAGTGAATTCATAAACTGTTATCGCTACGCCGTTTTAATGAGCCAGTTCCTTTCGTAAGTTCGAACATATCCACATGGCAAAAACACAGCGAAGAAGGACTTACGACATGGCATTATCCCTAAGCATCTCATCTCACAGGTGTTGGTTTTTTGTAAGTGTGATTTGTATGTCCTAGTTTGACAATGGCAGTATGGGATTGTTGTGAATTTGCTATTTATTACCTGTAATTTTGCTGACATAAGTATATATTCAGTGTGGGTGATAGTTGATATGGATTCAATATTTCATAATAATAATAATAATAATAGTACTCCAGGTCCGAAGCAGATAGAATAACAATTAGAACATACATAATGATTATAACACATAAAGCAGAACAGGTAAAAGAAACAGCTGTCTTGGAGCAGCAGTGACGTAGTGGTTAGGGCGCTTGCCTGCCACGAATGTGGTCCAGGCTTAATCTCCAGCTGATGCGGAATTATTTTCTTTTTCTAACCAGTACTGTCCTGGGGTGTGCAGAGACTCATACAATGAGCATCAGGCAGCTTTCTCAATGTTATGGAAAATGTCTGGGAAAGTAAGACGACCGGGACGGGAACTAACCACACCACTTCTTATTCTTTGGCCTAGAAAATGTAAAGACATGTCAGTTTACTTTTCAGCTAGTTCGTAATATAAAAATGTATGCAAAGGAGTTTCAAATGAAATTGCGCGAAATATGAAATCAGGCATGAGTTACCCTAGATAGGAACAAAAGGAAATCTTGAACCTATTTTAACAACTGAAAGATACATGGAAAGAGAGACAGGAGAAGTCAGCGAGATACATTTATTAACAACCTTTCAACAAGACATATATCAATTTCAGCACGCAAATTTGTATATTATGGAGATTCAGATATGTTGAGAAACAAGATCTACTACATAGATCTGCAGGACATCGGATGATAATTCTGCCGATGCTGATAATTATGATGATACGTTATGTAACATATTTTCATTATGAAATCAGGCGCTTGGTCTCATCTCTCATCTCATCATGTTCCTCTTGTACCTTGCGGTGTCGAGGTGAAGTATAAACTTCGTGAGAGTGCCCGGTTATGGGCTTCGTATATCGACATTCCCATGGATTCTGTTATTCCCTCCGTCCAGCGTTTACGTGGTCGGCCTCTTCCTCTGTTTCCATCTGGTCTGTACGTCATTGCCTGTTGTGGCATGCTGTTGACTGGTAGCCTAGAAGATCTTGGTCATGAAATTATTTATAATGAAAAAATATGAACTTCCCTTAAGACTCAAATTGAAAACATGCTCAGAGACAGCAAGGATTATTATTATTATTATTATTATTATTATTATTATTATTATTATTATTATTATTATTATTATTATTATTTTGCGCTCGCTCGCTTTAAACTAAAAGCGTAGTCCATAAACGTCAATTCTAATTATGCTGGACTGAAGTTTGCGTGTGGATTAGCTTCCGCTATTAACAGTGTCCCTCGCTATCAGGAGAACCAACTTTGAATTCAGGGGTACTTCCCCAATTCAAGGACAATAGGTCAGCATTTTAGTCCAACTGTCCTGTGTAGGGGTTGAACCTCTTTTCTCGGCATCAGAACACTGGCTGTTTAAGAACACGCATTCTTAACGATTCGGCAATGCTGATCTGAACGCCTTGACAAACGGTGTGTATATATTTTATCATAACTAAGTTTATATAGGTCACCAGAGATGCATGTATTAAAATAATTCTGACTAATGTACTGATTACAAACGCCACATCACTATGCAACAGCAGACACAATGAGAAAGACATAGTACACTTTACAATGTAGGCTTCTACAGCAAAGAATGACGGAACGGTGAATGGTTGGGTGATAGGTTGGTTGTTAATTGGATATTTGGTCAGTTTATAATTTGTTTAGTGAATCGTCGTCGTCGTCGTCATCATCATCATCATCATCATCATCATCATCATCATCATCATCATCATCATCATCATCATCATCATCATTATCATCATCATTATCATCATTATCATCGTCATCATCATCATCATCATCATCATCATCTTCCATTTCTGCAGTCAAACGCCGTGGGGAGGAATAATTTGCGCTCCAGCGCCCGATGAACATCACTGGATAGTGTCACTGGATAGTGTCACTCCATGTGATTATACAATGTCTTTGATGTCGTCAATCCATTTTATTCTTGGACGTCCTCTTGGTCTCGACGCAGATGATCTTTGATGCAGGGCC
Source organism: Cepaea hortensis (assembly GCA_963921405.1). NCBI lineage: Eukaryota > Metazoa > Mollusca > Gastropoda > Stylommatophora > Helicidae > Cepaea > Cepaea hortensis. The sequence goes on from OY992881.1 coordinate 108,761,104, forward strand.
AGTGATGGTAGTTGATCGTGTTGCATTCTAACGACATGGCCAAACCACTTGATCTTCTGCCTTTCAATAAGTGTGACACAAGACACAAGATATTGATACCAATGTCTGTCTAATAACAGCATTTCTTACTCAGTCTCGGATTGTTAGGTTGACAGCTATCATCAGGTATCTCATCTCACAGGTGTTGATTTTGCGAAAGTGTGATTTGGCTAAAGTCCAAGTTTGATATTGATAGCATCGGGTTGGTATAAATCTGCTGTTTATTATCTGTCGTTTTGCTATCATGGGTATGTTAGTGAATCAAGGGGGGATCATGGGCAGAAGAAGAAGAGGATTATAGGAGAGTTAGGTTTCTTAACCAGTCTTTACAACTCGCTTGATACCGAGTAGCATCGTTGTGTGGAATGTGTTGCATACATCCCCTTCCCCTCTTCAAGTTTATCAATAAACCGGGTGTGCAAAGCGTGTATTGGACCATAGTTTCTGCATAAAGACATATGAGGGAAAATAATAATACACAAGTAAAACGATTGTTTGCACAAACACTGTTGTTTGATGTTACGAAATCCACGAGTAATACCATAAAGGCTTCTTCATTAAAAAGAATGAACGAACGAACATACTTTATTTTCAAAGGGTTAAGAATTGGGCACGCTGGCCTGTCTAACATTCTGCCCTTTTATCACTCTCTTTCATAAATTATTTCATTCACATATCATTCAAGGCTAACTGAGAACATCAACAATATAAAATATATGCATTATAAAGGCATAGGCAAAATGCAAACATCAGTACTACACCACTCAGTAATATTAAATAATGGTGTGGCACTTGTTATTAACTAATTGGGATTTACTGGGTTACCAACAGGTGGCTGGCTGTTATACTAGGGTTTTATTATGGAAACAGACGAAGCTTACCAAATCCAATGTATTGGTTTGCATGAGCCAAAGAGACATAATCTATTAACATGGATATATAGGACCTTGTGTATTTGATACACAGGAGAGAGAGAGAGAGAGAGAGAGAGAGAGAGAGGTGTAGAGAGAGAAACAGACAGACAAACAGACAGACTGACATACAGATGGAAAGAGACCTACACTAGAAATAGTTACAAAAAATTAATGGAAAGGCAACGAGAGTCATGTGGAAGAGAGAGAAAATCAAATGGATGAATACGGAAAGACGGCTGAAAGTGTGAGTAAAAGCAAATGAATTAATTGTGGAAGACAGAATGGATAACGGGATAGAACGTATAGCGGAAACAGATAGGCACATAATAAATAAATAAATAAATAAATACTATACCATTACAGTAATACAGGATGAATATGAGAAACATGAGAACACAGAAGTGTATATGTGAGAGCTAGCAGATACGAGATCGTAGACGTATGCAAAGAAATCCTGGTAATGGGAAAGGTACTGGAAGTGAAAACATTCATTATCGTGATTATGAAATTGTTTTTTACATTACCTGTATTTTTTCTTGGTGCGTTTCACTCAGTACGTCACATTTAAATGTCTCCTACCAAATGTTTCATGTGGAACAATGTTTTTATTTGCTTTTCAGTGGATAGTTATCTAACTTGCGCAAACTGCAGAAGTGAAAACCAATTGTAACAATTTGGTACATTCATTTCACGTCCCTCAGCAGGCCAAGAGGGAAATTAGCATGAGTATTTTCTATATTTTTACAGTTATTTCCCTTCAATTCTGTTGAATTTTTCATTACCATTATTTGTCGGATACGATTCATACTATAAACTTGTGATAAAATAAATAATATTATTATATTAGCCATATATACCCATTTTACAATATGAATACATTACATGTACAATTTGAACTGCAGACTGTGTCGATATGTTTGAGAAATTTAAAATGAAAGTTTTGTTGTTTTGCCTGCGTGAAGTTGGAACTAACTAACTAAATTGCCGCGTTCACAAATATGAACATTGCAGAGGTTGTACCTACGTTTGCCAAAGTTTAGTGAGGAGAAGGGTGGCTTCGAGGTTCAGACACTAATTGAAAGTTATTTGGTATTTGAGGGGATAGAAATGTGAACACGTTAACACTACAATATATATGAAACTGCAAAAGGAGGCCATGTAATTATGCCATTTACGTAATATGCAACTTTCGGGTTATGGAAGAAGGAAGGCAGGTGCAACAGAGAGAGGAAGAGAGAGAGAGAGAGAGAGAGAGAGAGAGAGAGAGAGAGAGAGAGAGAGAGAGAGAGAGAGAGAGAGAGAGAACGAATGAACGAATGAACGAACGAACGAACAAACTTTATTTTCGAAGGGTAACAAATTGGGCACGCAGACCCGTCTTACATTCAGCCCTTCCAGAGAGAGAGAGAGAGAGAGAGAGAGAGAGAGAGAGAGAGAGAGTAGTGTGTGCGTGCGTATGTGATGTATGCATGCATGTATGTGAACGTAATATCGTTTCTTTAGTTGCTTTGTAAACAATTACTTCTTACAATTATCTGTAAACATTAACATCTAGCTATTATGTGTCCTCTAAAAGTACTGAAGAGTTTTGTTCATAGACCATAACTTTAGGAAGGGAAAATCCCAACTGCACCTCCCCGTGGTAGAGGATGGGAAACACACCACGGTGTGGCTAACGCAGTCCTAGGGACCGAGTATCCACCGAATAAGTGGACAACTCTGTAGCTGAGCAGAGCAGGGCACTCACGTGTCTTGACAGTCGGAAATGGCTGTCAAAGCAGAGGTAAATGACCCCCATGTGGATATGGAAGGCAAGGGGAAACTACCACATTATCTTCCCAAGACTTCATGGCAAAACAAATTGCAGTGATAGTGAACGACGTTAATGGCTGTCTTATGACATCCTCGTCCGGTAGGGACAGTCATGAGCCACAGGTGACACCAGACCGTCATCCAGCTACTGATGGCAAAATAATAACTAAAATAAACACATTTAGAGTAGGAACATGGAATGTTAGGACATTAAATGAGTTAGGAAAGTTGAACAACGTTCTAAGAGAGATGAATAGCATGAAAATGAATATACTAGGCGTAAATGAGATGAGATGGAAGGGATCAAGCAAAATTATAGCTGAAAACTACACATTAATTTATTCTGGGGGGGGGGGGGATACACATGAAAAAGGTGTAGGAATAATATTAGATGAAAAAAAAAACAACCAAATCAATTAATGGATACTGGTGTATTTCAGATAGAGTTGTAATGGTCAAAATCAAAGGCAAGCCAATAGATATACATATTTTACAAGTATATGCACCAACAACAAACGGTATTGTTGAAGAAATACAACACTTTTTCGACGAAATAGACATGGCGATGACTCAGATTGGATCACAAGAAATAGAAAGAATACTTAATGACTTTAATGCAAAAATAGGAAAGGGGAAAATGGAGCAAAATGAAAATGTAGTGGGAAATTATAGTTTAGGTACAAGAAATGAGAGAGGAGAAAAACTAATAGAATGGGCAAATATCAATGATATGATAATTGGGAACACATGGTTTAAAAACCATAAAAGACGACTGTACACATGGGAAAGCCCTGAAAAGAAAATACGCAACAGAATTGACTACATACTTATTATTAATAGATTTAGAAATGCTTTAATTAATGTAAAGACAATGCCTGGCGCCGACTGTAATAGTGATCATGTACCACTATGTTGACAAATAAAAGTAAGATTAAAGGGAGGGAAAAATGGTTAAGAACCTGAGACTTAATAAAGAGATTCCGAAAGAACTTAAAGAAATTGAAGAACAATACAAAGTGACTGTGAAAAATAGGTACAATGCAATAACGAAAATATAGAGTATAAATGAACAATGGGAAATGTTAAGGGACTCCATTCATCAAATTAGCAAAGAAATATTACCGTAGAGAAGCCAAATAGCTAAAAAAAAAAAATGGACGAATAAAGAAATCTTAATGTGATGGACAAAAGAAAACAGAGTAAAAATGACAAACAAGAATACGCTAAGATAAATACAGAAATAAAAGATAAATGTGTGAAAGGAAAAGAAAGTTGGTTACACGAACAGTGCAAAAAATTGAATTAAATTCTATTAAAGATCTGCACAGACAAATCAGTGTGCTCACGGGACAAAAATAAGATTAAATACAGGGTGTTTAAAATGAAAAACAGGAAAGATATTATTGAAGGTAGGTGCTATAATGAAGAGGTGGAATGAGTATATAAGAGAATTTAATGATCGAGAAAGGGAAGAATTAACAGAAAAAAGTAACTTACAAGGCCCACCTACTCTAAAAGAAGAAGTCGCTGACTCTATAAAACATATGAAGCAAGGAAAAACAGCTGGACTAGATGAAATCACAATAGAAGAAGTAGAAGTATTGGGATAATTTGGAGTAGATATATTAACCAAATACTGAATGATATTTACAGCAGTGGATATTTACCGAGCGATATGCTGAAATCTGTATTTATAGCTATAACAAAAAGACCAGGAGCAATTGAATGTGGCCTGCTTCCTGGCCTAGAGGTTAGCGACTTTCTCCGTAATCTCGTATACTCTCGTAAGTAACGTGACGACGGTGAGAATCTGCAGTGGTTCGAATCGCGTCGGTAACTTACGGGGTATGTGAGCCGGCCGCTCAGAAAGCAATGGCAAACTACTGAACGTAATCTTGCCAAGAAATCAACAATCAGCTGAAAGATGCTGGTGTTGACAGCGATGTCTTGTAAAGGATATGCATCTTTATAATTGAATGTGAAGATTTTCGTACAATTAATCTCATAAACCATAGCACTAAGCTTGAACTCAGAATCATAATGAGTAGAACCAGAAAGAAAATAACAATGGGAATTAGTGAAGAACAGTATGAATTTATGGAGGAAAGGACACAAAAAATGCAAGATATATATTACGGACACTAATAGAAAGGTCAATTGCGAGACAGAAATACATATATTTGTGCTTCATAGATTATACTAAGGCATTTGATAAAGTAAAACATGATGAACTGATTAAAATGTTAGAAGATATCAACATTGATAGGAAAGATTTAAGAATAATATAGAATATTTACTGGAACCAAGTAGCAGCAATTAAAATTGGAAATAAAGAGGGTAGTTACGAACAGATAAAGCTAGGCGTACGACAGGGGTGTGTCTTGTCACCAGATCTTTTCTCCCTATATAGCGAATTAATAATGAGAGAGATCAAAACGATGCCAGGAATACTAGTTGGAGGTTATAATATAAATAATATACGCTATGCAGATGACACAGTATTGTTGGCGGATAATTCAACAGACCTACAACAATTGCTGGACATTGTAGTGACATTGAGTGCAAGGAAAGGACTCTTCTTGAATATCAAGAAAATAGTAACAATGGTGATGTCAAAGAAAGTGGTGACACCAAAATGTGACATAGAAAAAGAAAGGAAAATTCTTAATCAAGTGGATAATTTTAAATACCTAGGGACATTTATAACATCAGATGGAAGATGTACAACAGAGATTAAGAGTAGAATAGGGCAAGCAAAAGCCGCATTTCAGAAAATGAAGAGTATCTTATGCAATAATTCGCTATCAATGAATGTAAGAAAGAGAGTACTGAAATGCTATGTAGAACCAGTTTTGTTGTCTGGCAGTGAATCTTGGAATGTATATGAACCAACTAAGAAGAAATTAGAAGCAACAGAGATGGGGTTCCTGAGACGAATGTTGCGAATTCCTTGGACTGCCAGAGTAACTAACAACGACTGTCTGATACAGGCTAATGAAACTAGAACATTATGTACAACAATAAGGAAGAGACAAACACCTTTTTTTGGTCATGTGATGAGAAGAGAGGCATTAGAGAACATCGTGACAACTGGAAAGATCAAGGGGAAGAGAGGCAGAGGCAGACCAAGAGAAAAGATGCTGAATGGATTGAGACGGTGGCATCAGCAGAGTTGATCCAGAACACCAACGACCGAGATCTGTGGAGAGCCATGAACGCCAACGCCAGCTGGCAGGGCTCTTGATGATGATGATGATGATTATTATCTGTGATAGAAAAAAAACATACAGATTAATGTCAGAGGAGCGATTGTTTGAAAAGAAGCGATCAGCATGCTGAGTGGTTTCGAGATATGGTGTCCGCCTTGGGTGCTGGAGGTCCCGGGTTCAAGCCCCGACCTCTGGTCTCAGAGTAGTGAGATCGGACGCCCGTGTGCATTGTTGCGTACATCAAAAATCCCTTGGCAGTTGGAAATCGAAAAATAGTCGCCTAACGGCGCTGCTCGTGCAAAATTTCGAGTTAGAAATCTGCACAACGTATTTCAGAGTCCTCGCCGCTGCTTCGGAGTCCGTGCACTCAATTGAGATTTTCCGGACTCAGGCTCGAGCTAGAAGTAAAACAGAGAACTTATGGGTTACACTCATGTGCCGTGGTGTTGATCCGTTGACTAAACTAAACTAAACTCAAGGTCATTGGCACCAGCTGGACTTCATCGTCACAAGGAGACAACATTTCAATCAACCATCATTAACTAAAAGTTGCCAAGCTGATTGCGACACTGGGACTTTCTTTGGTTGCTGCATAGGTTAGATTGAAGCCAAAGACAATTTACACAACGAAACACAAATCTATCCCAAGGATTAATATTATCAACACCACAGATCCTTATAATTGTTGTGAGTTCCAACAAGTAACTTGAAGCCGTTCTCACTGATACATCAGAAAGGTTTACATCAAGCGAAATATTGGGTATATTTATAAAACAGCAGCAGCAAATTATGCCACTGTGAATCATAAGAGGCAGGAAGGTTTGCGGAAAATGGCCAAACACTGCTGTAAAGGTATGTGATGATTCATTTGAATGCTGCTTCTTCTGCCTCTTTAACCAGTGTCTTTCCCTATACATATCGTCTGCTGCTGGCGGGCTTTCACATATATTATTCACACTGTCTTCTTAGTGTGGACGATCACTACCATTGTGTGGAGAGTACTAGGAAGCAAAGAGTGACCATATGATCTGACTGACACACAATACTCCGAGGAAAGGTAGGACTGACAAATGATGAAACTGCAGCTGGTACCATTAGTATTTGTGATCTTCGAATGTTGTTGACGATGAGAATGGAACGTGTATAGGGATGTCCCGTATACTGTGATGTCGGTTCCTGACTCAGCTCGACTATTCACACTTTTTTCCTTTCCGATCGTATGGTTTCCTGTTATATTATTGTCTTTATCTAGCAGCCATTCATAGACAGTCTTCAAACTACCTCCCTCACTCATCGTGTCTTTACCTGATATTGTCTTCAGTTAGTAGTTATTCACAAAAATTATTCATGCTATTCCCTCCCCCAGTCATGTTTCCCAGTTACTGCCTTCGGTTAGTAGTTATTCAAGGATAGCATTAACGCTTTCACCCTAGCCCGTCGTGTTTCCCTAAATTGCATCTTCTACTAGCAATTATCCATACATATTCCTCTACCTTGTTCTGCCTTAACCACCGTAGTTAACTAAACACTGTTCTAATTACACAAGCGCCTGCATTTGCAAATGAGGTATACTGACCACGTCACCGTATAATTACAACTACTAATAATATTCGTAATAGTACAATTCGCTAAATGAACAACAACAACAAAAATAATAATAAACATTGATTTTTAGTAACCAAGAATACACTACCGGATACCACACAATAAACACATTTACAAGACACTATACAATTAGATAGAGAAAAGATTATTCACTGTCAGAGCTAAATTGCAGTTGTTGTGGTTGTATGGCATATGCTATTCTAGTATTGTTCTAGCTGTGCACATTAAACACGTTTCTAATACCGCGTTTTGGATTGTGATTCCGTATCACAATATGTAAGTATTTACGTGCCTTGAAAATAATCTAATTGGTATACTTAAATACAAAATGCATCATTAAACAAACATACTTTTTAATAACTAAGAATACACTACTGGATACAACACAATACATACTTACCCATACTTACCATTATCTTATCTGTGATTCTGGATTGTATCATGTCGTAACTATTGAACTTACTTTCGCGGAGGTCAGCTTTGTTTCGAAAAATATCATTCTCGTTTCAAGTGCCAATAACTTACTTAGTGACTACTATCAAACATAATAGGGGATTGTAATGGATACAAACAATCACATGTCATTACCGTATAGTGATGTACGCGTATACCAAGAGCATTGTGTGTGTGTGTGTTTGTGTGTGCTGTTGCTTATTTATTTATCGCCATTTGTGACTCAATGAACCGAGGTGACAATAATTACATATCCTAATGATGTAGGACTGGATTATGTGGACTATTGATGAGTTAATCAATGTGTAAGAGTATATCCCTTGGTTTCCCGAAAGCTTCTAAAATAAGTTAGTTGTATATTCTTTGCACGAATCGCAAACAACACCAGCAAATGTTGGAAGTTTGGGATTTTCTATTTAAGTTTATTGTCAGTAGTATGCTATTGTTGTCTTGACAACCGACGCTCATACTATTGTTTAAAATAATCAACACAAGGCGGTCTGTTTTCAATTCTCCTGCAGCTAACTTCAATCTCAGTATTCGTAACCCCTTCGCCCAAAACGCCTGCCTATAAACTTGTCGTTACATATTTACAAAGTAAATAGACATACATATACATTCTGTAAACGTAAAGGGCTATATAGTTGATTGCTGTTTATTTGCAATAAAAGAGTTGATGAATTTAGTATTATACCGGTGTGTTCCCAGCTAATTCCACCTTAAATTAATGTTGTGATGAATGATGCGATCTGTTCTGATCACACAATAGTGATGAGCATATATTTCTCTCACGAATAAATCCAAGTTATTTTATCTGCGCCAGCTGCAAGTTACAACATTGCATGCATAAGCTAACAACTAGTTATACATTCTTGCTAACAATTTGTTTCATAAGACATCTCAATCAATTAATCATGTGCCATGCCGGAAAGCGTACGCGGTCATGATTCACCATTTCACTCGATCACCAGCGTCGTGGATCAGCTCAGTGTTCCTGTCTCGTCCATGCCATATGGCCAAGCCATCCAGGTATTTTCCTCTCGGTCTTCCTCTTGGTCTGTTCCCTTCGATCTTGCCAGTTGTCACTAAGTTCTCCAATCCATTTCTTCTCATAACATGTCCAAAAAATTGTGACCGTCTTCGTCTAATTTCTCTAATCAATTTACAATTTTCATTTGTCTCCTGTAGTACCTGGTTATTGGTTTTTCTGTCTGTCCATGGAATTCTTTGCATTTTCCTCAGAAACCACATTTCTGCAGCCATCAGATGTTTTTTAAGCTTGACTGCACATTGTCCAAGTTTCACATCCATACAAAAGAACAGGCTTTATGTATCCCCTCAACACTCTTTTTCCCGTTTCAATTGACATCTTTTTATTGGTCAGAATGTTCTTCATCTTGCTAAAGGCTACTTTCACCATGGCGATTCTTGTTCTAAACTCTTCAAGGCATCTCCCATCAGATGTTATGACTGTTCCGAGATAATTGTACCGATTCACTTGTTGAAGAATATTCCCATTTACTTGTATATTACATTGTGGTACTTCGTTCTTCCAAGTGACAACCATAACCTGTTTCTTCTTACAATTTAATTCCAACCCCAGCTGCTCACTGTGTACAACAACTGCGTCTACTAATTGATGTAGATCTTGTGCATACAATGCAATTAATACTGTATCATCTGCATATCTAATGTTATTGATGTTTCGTCCTCCAATGCTGATTCCATTTATATCTTCGACATTCCTGAAAATATTTTCACTGTATAGGGATAAAGATCTGGAGACATTCTTGCGATGATCATTCTTTAGGCGAATCATAATGTACACTTTTAAAGAGGTAGTTGACCGTTGCTTTCCTCTATGGCAGTAACCGTACTGGTCATTTGACCCGCAGCTATTGACATCTGCTGTCCCCAAAATACCTTACATAAGTATACGTACATTTTAATTCAGCGGTCGAATTTACTTAATAGTTCGTTGTCAACTTCTGATTCGTGTAAACGGTAAACGATTTATTTTGTTGATTTTTATAATATATGGCAAATAAAGATGGTAATATTCCCTTCCTCTCGTTACTGAGACAGTGGATGGTACACACTGGCCTCTCTCGATAAGGGCGGAGACTAGCATAAGCCATTTGCTAGTTTTGCATGTTAAAATCGTTTGGAGTGTGGAAACAAACCACAAACAAAGAAGATTCACGATACATCTAGTAGCACAGGACTGAATATTGCGTGTTGATTAGCTTTCCCTAATAATATTGTCCCTCGTCATCAGGCGAACCCACTCCGACTTCAGATACTTGTAATTTACGTCCACAAGTCAAGGATAAGAAGTCAACATTTTACATCATCAGTCAGGTATAGTGGTTGAACCCCTTATCTCGACATCAGCATCAGCACACCGGATGTTTAAGAAAAGGCGTTATTATCCATTCAGCAATGCTGGTCTCCATGATTGATTCTGTTATAAACATATTTAACATTGGCGGTGCTGTTAGAAATGTTGTCTGTTTATAGATCACTTTTGTCACCTATGGGGGATGCTAAGTGCACTTATCGAAGCATTTGGGTGTAAGGGGCATCATCCTTTGCAACTCAAAAGAAATCAAACTTGATTAGTGTGTGATTAGGCTGCATGAACCCCAGAGACGTCCATATCTGCAAAAGCATCGACATTTATCCTCTGTGTGTTGACCTGCGGACCGCTAGGCTAGTAGACATGTGCGAACCAGAGATAACTCGCCACTGTTCATTATAAACGGACATGAATGTATTTTCCACATGCTCGTGACAATAAAAAAATGTATTTAACTGTGCAAGTGGCATGAATTAAACTATGCAGATATACTACGTTTCAAAGCATTAATGAGTGGGGAATAGGTATCATTATTTGATATATTACTGTACATATTACTTTAAGTTGTTCCATTAATCTAGTCTCTTATCTTAAAGCCAGAATTATTTAGAGCAACAAGAAACAAGACGATGCAATATAGTAATATTTCCCAATTACAACCAAGTATCTTAGAATGTTTAAATTCATCAAGACTAAAGAGAGTTACATTTGTAAGCAGCGAAGTTGAAGCGATCTTGCAGTGGATTATCTACGCAACATTACCTCCGACAATCATTTTGTTTGGTATAGTTGGCAATGTCATCAACATCATCTGTTTTGTGAAGCAGGGATTCAAGGATCCAGTGAACGTGACATTTGTAGGTAAATTGGGCACCATTATCTTGATCTACTTTATCTTTGTCTTCTCATTTTTTATCAGCTGCAGTTCGCTCCATTCCCTCCCCACATTATTCTTAACTGTGTCTATTTGTATTCCCTCTGTGTCACCATGTCTCCCTTTATTTCATGTATCTTGTGACTTGCAGTGTTAGGATTTTCTGGTTATACGATTTCTAGATGTTCTCAATGTATCACACCAAGCGCCAGCGTCTTTACGTCACCTGTAAGATTTGCTAGAGTCTATCGGCTTTCCTCCTTAGGATCCTCATTGGAGATTATGTCATAATATGTTAGTACTTCTGCACCGGTGGCAGTTAATGCACGACTGTAGTTTATTTGTCAATGATTTAGTCTTTTTCCATGTTTCTGATCGTTCACTTGGGTTAATTTAACATTAAGTATTCAATTTCTAGTACAGACTTCAACTTCTTTTGACTTCCAGAAATGTTCTATTGTTACGACATCTCATATGGCCTTATGAATTCTATTTTAACATACCTACCTGTTTCCTCATCTTGTCAATATTGAAAAGGTGAAAACATACACTTCTCGACGTCAGCTGTCACCAAGGAGGACTGGTTATCACTTACATCATTGACTCTCATTACTGTTGCCGTTTCCTTATGAATGTGTATGCTCTAATTGTCGTGACTACCCATCAAGTATGTGTAATTCGCTTCTGATTTTATGTGTAGAACAGAAGTTTCGTAAATGAAATCCAACTTATCAAGCACCTTTGTCGCATTTCATTGAACACAGTTTCCGACAGTAAGAATTGTTGTCTTTGTAATCCAGTCCATAGCCAATAAGGCCACTATCTGCAACAAAAAGCATCCCTATCGCACTTATGTTGTTATTTCAAATATGTCTGATTAGTTTCATATGAAGAAGTTCTGTTTTTTTCTAGCCTATGTTTGTTGCTGTTATTAATTTAATGGTTTTCTATCTGACTCCATTGTGGTTCTTCAATCGACAAAGGGATGCTTTATCAATGCTGTCAAAGGACTGTTCATAGATACATAATTCATTATAGATCGGTGCATTCTTTACCACACATTGCCTTATTAATTTAATAATAATAATAATAATAATAATAATAATAATTATAATAATAATGTTATATGGTCATTACAGAATATGTTTAACACGAAGTCTGCTCGTTCGTTCCTTTGTTCGTTAATGGCCTCTCTTAATAGTTATCACTGTAACCAAGAATGCTACTATTCAAGTATTATTTTCTCATTCCAGCAGACCCCTAGTCTTTGGAAGCGTCACCAGATACCCTACTCTCCAGTCAGCTGGTATCTCTCTGACTCTTTTAATATATGCCAAATTCAGCTGCGGTCTTTTAAATGGCTTTAATAGCGTCTGCTGAGATATCATATGGACCTCTACATTTTCCATCATTCAGAAGCCCGACAGCTTTTCTATTTATTTATTTATTTTTTTCAATAGGAGTTTCCCATGGTTCACATCCAGCTCCATCTCTTCAGAAAGGATATCTTGAGAGTCTTTTCAGACTATTTAGAAGTTATTCAAAGCATTCCGACAAAGCGCTCAGTTGATTATATGCCATCCTGCTGGTCATCTACATTGTGACTATTATCCACCCTTATCCGCTTCATAACCTCTTCATTAGATTATGTAAGTTGTTCTTGGACTATGACTTTAGAGGCTCTAAATTTGTTACAATTTTCAATTGTTTTTTGTGTTCTTTTTCTTCCATATGTTAAAGAATGTCTGTAATTTCCATGATTTTTTTTATGTCGTGCCACGTTATCAAGGACTTGAACACACAATTCATTACAAATGCCTAAAACATGCTTACAGCAATCTTCTTTGTAACCATGCTTATTGCCTGTTGCAGTAATTCGTAATTATTAGATATAGGGAGCATAAAACATTCCTTAATTTTTACCTCTGTTATATCCTGTATTGCATTGGTTTCCATGTTTATACGATGTATATCTTGAGTTTCAACTTAATTTTACTTAACAGCAAATGATGATCTGAATCTACATGCTCACTTCTAAACACGTTTACACAATGGATGGATTAACACCTTTCTTGTTAATACAAATATCGTGGATTTGGTTTTATGTTTTGTTGTCTGGTGTTGTCCATGTTACTTTATGTATTCGGTTATGTGAAAACCATGTCCACCATTAATTGACTATTTTACTTCTTTAAAAAAGGACATCAACTAAATTATATGGATGATATTGTTTCAAGTATTAATATTTCAGATTTTAAGTTCCATGTCACTGGACACAGTTCTGTGACCACTTTCAGTCCCACACGATTTCACATCTGATGCTTACGCCAGTGTATCGGACTTCAGAGTTGACACCCAGTCTTTCAGAGGATTCCTAACCAACCACCATCTCCATCGACAGTTGAGGCAAGTGGGTGCCCATCACAGTGCATCTTCATATACAAAACTAGACTAAGATGCACTCTTAAATCTATATTTATATTGTCATTTTGGTAAAACTACTACATCACCTTTGCGTTCTTTTTAACCTTGTACATGTGTTTTGCAATCTTCTTCTTTAAAGATGTAAATTCCAATGATTTCTAATGTAGGCCACCAAGTTCATATCTGTAAAGTTAGTTATATGGTGTATGCAGGTTCTGACACACTATGTATTGACTTTCATTTGTTGACACAGGTCTGGCCATAACTGACTTGGGCTGTCTATTAACAGTGATATGGACGAACATCTGTTTTACGCCAGCATTCTATGCTTTAGACCTGCCTTTTGAAACTATAGAGTTCCAGTTTATGACTAGTGGTATCATGCATGTCATATTTACAAGAATCAGTAGCTGGATCACAGCCTTGATCACCATAGAGAGATGTTTGTGTATAACAGTACCTTTAAAGGTGCGTTCAATTCCATTTCATGCCACATATGTGCGTATTTAAAATATACACATTATCATCATCATCATTTATCACTATGATTATTTAATGAATGGTCTTGGCCTTGTCCTGGCCTTCATCTCCTCCTCTTCAAATTGGTGGCCTTCATCCTGGCCTTCATCAGTGGCATACATTATCATATTAATTAATAATATCAGCATTATGTTCATCTCCGCATTTCCTTTATATAATTTTGTCCGTTATATGCATATACATTTAGCTGCTGGCCGAGCGGCTAGAATGCTGGGCTCTCCTTAGGGAGACCCAGGTTCGGATCCTCGGTAAGGCGTGGAGTATTTTTTCTGTCCGGGGCAAAATGAAAACTCTAACCTGCACAATAGACGGCGATTGCATTAGCCATGCGGCCTTAATTCCACAGGCTCAAGACTGCCTGTCTTGCACCGCAAGGTACTATTGGCATTAATGGCTGTTTATATACATAAAAGAGGGGACTTGACATGTAAATCCTAACTGCTTTTTTTTTTTTTTTTTTTTTACATTTTAGTGAATATATTCTGAAAAAGTACAGAACAAATTTATCATTTTTCGATGTAGTCACCACTGCGTTCAATGCAAGTCCTCCAGCACCGATAAAGTGCTTGGATTCTTGTTAAAAAAAAAAAAAAAAAAATCTCCTGGTCGCGTGTGTAGCCACTCATACACTACACACTGTACCTCTTCATAAAACCTACACAGTTTTCCTCACAATGACTCTTTGTGTTGTCCAAACAGGCACAAATGACTTGTGGCTATGTCTGGTGTACACTAGGGATGTGCTACAGACTGAAAGTGGAAGTCTTCGATGGGTTCAATCGTTACACGGGCAGTATGGGGTCGAGCATTTTTATGTTGCGAAAGGACTCTTTTACTCAAAATTCCACGAGGTTTGGATTTGATTGCAGGTCGAAGATGATTTCCGAGATCTGTATACGTATCACTGGTGACAATTTTCCTTCTTGGCATATAGTAGTCTAAAATAATGCCTCGTTCATCCCAAAAGAGAGTCAGCAAAACCTTCCCTGCAGATGGATGCGTGCGAAACTTCTTTAGTTTCGCTGAGAAGGGATGTCATCATTTCTTGCTCGCTCTATACATTTCATGCTCGTATTGAAACCAGCTTTCATCTCTAGTAACAATTCTGGATAGGTAACCATCACCAAGTGCTTCAAAGCACTGCAGATGTTCTTGACACGTATCAATGCGTCGTTGTTTCATTTCTGAAGTAAGCTGCCACATCCACCTTGCAGACACTTTGCGGTACTGTAGCTCATCATGGACGATATGGTGTGCTGAAATTTGACTGATGCGGAAATGCCACTCAGTCAATCGGTGGTTTTCCTGTACGAGGCCATAAACGGCTGCAATCGACTCTGGGGTCACTACTCGGTGTGCCTTACCGGGTCATGGACTGTCTTTCACAGAAATGACGCCCTTTTGACACTTCCTACTGCATCCATACACTTGCTGGACTGACAAGCATGCATCACCATACTGGACATTCATTCTACAATGAATTTATGTATGTTTAGCCCCTTCACTGATTAAAGAAAACGGATAACAGAACGCTGCTCCTCTTTAGTGAATGTCAAAAGCAGGGCGGCCAGTTTTAAACTGTCCTTTTGATGTCACCATGTTGGCTTGCACTGTGATGTCACGCGTTTAACACTATTGACACCCTTAACAACACTATTGAGAGGTTACCAGACAATGACATGGTTATTGTAATTTCTATGACACTATTAAGGTTTTCATTAGAAACCCGATCATGCGTAAATAAAGTAAGCGCAGAAATAGTAATATTAATCACTTTTTCATTCTGTGGTTGTGTCCTGACATTTTAACTATCATAATACACTAGCCAAGCTAAACATCATGTCAATCAAAGTGGAAAACAATTTCACGCGACTTAAGTCTCATTGTCCATTTGGTGCTGGACCGAAATTTTTATACATCAATCGGCACATGCCATCGTCTTTACAACCCTGGGAATTTCTGGTACCTATTTTAGACTGGGTCGATCTGGAAGATCAGATCAATTAAATGAGATCGAACTGAGCAGGGAGATGAACACAAACTGTATGTAGATGGATTAATATTTAAAAATAAAAAAGGAAGCCCTCAATATATATATATATATATATATATATATATATATATATATATATATATATATATATATATATATATATATATATATATATATATATATATCATTCATTCAGTAGCATGTTCTTTGCAGAACATCGCTCCCATAACAAACTTTCGGAAAACCTCTCTATCATAAGCAAGATGTCCCGCGTCCGATACAAATCAAATCAAATCAAATCAAATCAACTTTATTAGGGTCACAAATTGGGCGCGCAGGCCCGTCTTACATTCGGCCCTTCCAATCACTCGTCTTTCGTTCATCAAGAGCATTATACATTTACATAGGAAGATAAAATAAACATTGTGAAATGAATGTTGTAAACATAAACAAGGCTAATTACCATGTTATGAAGCCCATCTCCCACCTATCCATACATCACCCCACCCACACAACACCCCCACCTACCCACACACACGCACACCAAGGGACACATACATACCCCACCAACCGATCCATCCCCCTCCCGCACATCCCCCACCCACACACACTGCCCTCGCCTGATCCCCCAACCAAAACACACTCGCCACCCACAAACATTCCCCCACCAACCCACACATCCTACGCCCATCCACATACACATACTACCCCACACATCCTCTCCCCACCCACACCTCAAACCACCCATCCCCCAGCCACATCTCCATACACCCATCTGGAGATCATCCGCCACATCCTGCACCCATCTTCTCTTTGGCCTTCCTCCTCCTCTCTTCGCAGGCATATACCCCTCCATTATTGTTCTCTCCAAACTATCATGACGTCTCAAGTGATCAAAATATTTCAATGTTCTCTGTTTTATCATTTTTAATAGCCAACCTTCTTCAATATTCAGCTCTTGAAGTATTGATATATATATATATAGCTAACAACGAATGTCTGAAAGAGGCTAATGAAACTAGAGCAGTATACACAATAATAATGAAAAAGACAAACATGTTTCTATGGAAACTCGATGAGAAGAGACACATTGGAGTATATCGTGACGACCGGAAAGATCCAGTGGAAGAGAGGCAGAGGCAGACCAAGAGAAATGATGCTGGATAGATTGAAAAGGTGGCATGGAGGAATATCATCAGCAGAGTTGATCCAGAACACCAAAGACCGAAATCTGTGGAGATGAACTCATCTCATCTGATATCATCTCATTATATTCCTCTTGTACCTTGCGGTGTCGAGGTGAAGTATAAACATCGTGAGAGTGCCCGATTATGGGCTTCATGTATCGATATCCCCATGGACTCTGCTATTCCCTCCGTCCAATGTTTACGTGGTCGGCCCCTTCCTCTGTTTTCATCTGGTCTGTACATCATTGCTTGTTGTAGTATGCTGTTGATTGGTAACCCACTTGCATGGCCAAACCATTTGACTTGCTGCTTATTATTAATTTAATTTAATTTGATTAATTTAGCGAGTGAACAAAAAAATAAAATAAATGACTGCATGTTAGACCAAGGGAAAGACCAAGAATTAAATACCTGGATGGTCTAACATATAGTGTTAGTTTTTTGTATTGTTTTGTTCACTCGCATTGAAACTGATGATAGTCAACACTTGAATTACTTTTGCACGTGGACCAATTTTCCCCTATCACCAGTGTCTGTCATCATCGGGCTAAAAAAAATCCGACTTCAGAGATATTTGTACTTGACGTCCTCAAGAGAAAGACGAGAAGTCGAAGTTAAAATCCAGAAATACATATGTCTGCCTGCCTGCATGCCTGCTTGCCTGCCTGCCTGCCTGCCTGCCTGCCTGCCTGCCTGCCTGCCTGTCTGTCTGCCTGCCTGTCTGTCTGTCTGTCTGTCTGTCTTTCTGTCTTTCTGTCTGTCTGTCTCTCTGTCTCTATGTGCGCTTATATGTGCGCATGTATGTATGTACGCAAGCACGAATTCGGTTGAGTGTGTGTATGTGTGTGTGTGTTCATGCTTGCGCCTTGTATGTGTTTATATATGCTTGCAAGGCTGTGTTAGAAGTATAAGCGACAACGGTATAATTGGTGTGGGTTATAAACATACAATATGTTACATACACAAACATGCATGGTATGTAATGAAACAAAACAGTAGTTAGAAATTATTACAATTACTGCATCATCTGTTATTCCAGTAGCGAAGTAGTAAACAATATCTTAATTCGTATTTATTAATTTCTTTGTGTATAATTCCATTACAAACGTATGCTTTCTTTCTTCAAATTGAAGGTAAAAGACTTGGTCACGCCAAAGAGACTGTGCATCATCACCATTCTGCTCTTCGTCGTGCTCACAGTAAGCGTGTGTCCTTTATATTTCTTCTACAACTTGGGTAATAAATTCTACCCTGACAGAAACAAAACATTACTTGGCATTGTTTACGTTGGTGACCGAGACAGATTTGATCCTCCTTTCTACTCTATCAACTTCTTCTTTGTTCCACTTTGTGCGTTTTTAATTATTATTGTCTGCACATTTATTCTCGTTTTCAAACTCAAGGAAAAGGCTAAATGGCGTGAGACTTCAACAATGTCTTCTAAAGCTGACAGCCTGACCAGTTCAAATAAGCGGGTTGCCAAGATGGTGGTTATGATATCAACTTTGTACATCGTCTGTTTTATTCCTGTCGGCATTATGTCAGTTTCTATGGCGACTGTACCAGAGCTTTCCATCGATGGCGAATTCAGAAACTTGTTAACACTTATAGGCGGCACTGGATTTCTGCTTGAGTCTGTAAACTCGTCAGCTAATATATTTATTTATTACCATATGAGCAGTAAATTCCGAGACGTGTTCTTTCGCATGTTTCGTGGTGTTTGATGTAAGCTATTATTACTAACACATATACCTCAGCCTATATTTAAACGTTCAGTATAGCTAAATAAATATTAATCTCTTAAAACTGTCCATAGTATTCTGTTACAGTTACGTTTGTTATTTATATCTCTTGAGTCAAGTAATGTTCGAGCACTTTTACAAACCTAAGGCGCACCGGGAGTGTGGAGTTAGGCATCACACCAGCTAGAATAGAATTATTTAGAATTATTATGTGTCGTTGCGTATCATACAATTAAGCGATCGTCTAGTTTTCCAATAACCAAGTATTAAACAATATATTAATGCATATTGATAATTTCTTTGTGTATAATACCATTATACTAGTATGCTTACTTTCTTCATATCGAAGGTAACAAGGCTTCCTGTACAGTAAAGTGTGGATTCCCCTCTACTCTTCTCTCCTTTGGTTACTCAGTTTTCTTTCATATATTATAGTCCCTGGTATAGCCACTATCCAGTATGTCATTCTATCTTTTATCAGCCTTCTAGATCAGTGGTACTCAATCGGCGGTGAATTCCTCAGGAAGTGGGGGGAGAGGGGGATCTTAGTGTTTCCAAGCCGGGGGGGCGGGGGAATTAAGATTATTTCAAGATCGCGATAATACAAGAACCGATTACTGAATATTGTTTTTCCCTCCATACTTTACGGTTCTGTACTTCTCGTCTTCTAAAATTTGTTTAATAACGTAAGTAGACCCGCAAACCACGTTTTATGTAGACGTGTAGACTTGTTCTAGTATGTGTTATTAAATTTAGCTTCCAGATTTACGTATACTATGTAGGGGTCTGGGGAGGGGGGTTTATAAGGAGGAAATATAAAAAAGGGGGTGGATGGGTGGGGGAGAATGACATTCTGAACATATGGAGAAGGGGTGCATGGGCCAAAAAAAGGTTGAGAACCATTGTTCTAGAAGTTATCAGATTTGACATCAAGTAGATACCGTAAATATATATGGATCAGACTATCCCTCCTCGTCCTACAAGACGTCATCACGACATCACGTATGTATCATATGTACTAGAGGTAATCGAATCACATACTACATTCATACACAATACACAACCTAACCTTACAACATAGTTGACATATCTCTTTGTCATACAGTTTTGCGCGTTTGATCTTATGATACTCCGTATACCAATCGGCCTTCCTTCATCTATGTTATAGAGGACACAGGGAAGCCGCGTATCACATGTCGTCTGTACTCCACATGGCCCACCCTACATTATGGTGGACAGGGTGAGCGAAGCTGCGTGTCCTATTTCACCTCCACAACTCATGATTCGCAAGTGCGTCGTAAATGCTACTTCTCTTCCAGCCAACCTCCCACACCCTCTCATAAATGCTATATGGCATATTATGTGCACGGCAACACCCATCGTTCGGCACCGGCTATGATCCACCTATGCCGTTAGCGACTTTTATATCCACTGCGAAAGCATACACTATCTGAATTCACTCTTGTTCTCAGATAATTTCCTCCACTTTCAAGCGTTGTCACACAGTATATACGCAAACACCAACACACACATGTATAAACACTCACGCACTCACGCACGCACACACACACACACACATACATTTATATATATATATATATATATATATATATATATATATATATATATATATACACACAAAAGAATGTTTGTTTGTGTCTTTGTTTGTGTCTTTGTTTGTGTCTTTGTTTGTGTGTCCTTTATGCGTTCCATCCGATTGAAATGAAATTTTCTACAGATGTCGTTCTCACTCCCGCGGATACAACTGACATAGTTTGTTAGTTTAAAAACACTTTTGTGCATAATAAAACAACATTAAAAGGGAAGACGTCTAATTAAGGGGATTTAACAACAAAAGTTATATCAAGGGACACTACTTTCAGTAACATTGTTATATTATGTAATTTAAATAATCGTTGTATTTTTCTTATAGTTTTATAAAATGTTTAAAGAAGATATCTACAGTCATGTCCATTATAAACAAAGTGATACAAACTTTAAGGCATCCGCACAGTTTTCATAAAAATAATGGATTTATTTTAGATACGTGAAAATTTTATAACTCATTATTTTATATATTGAGCACAACCCACTACTGGCAACGCCGATCGCATTCCGGCACAAACCTAAGGCCTATCCACGTCATGGAAGCACTATACTCGAGTTTCGCCCTCGTGTGAGCTCGTCAGTAGTGCATATCCCTGACCGGATCCGGAAACAAGCCCCGGATCACGCGTGTGAAGCGGGTGTGTAACCACGCGGCACACACTGGACACGCCAAATTATCACACCGGAATACCACAACGCTACCCATCTTAGGCTATGCTCAAGATTGCCCAATCGCCGCGACTGACGTCCGTCAATCGATGTGGACCCGAACGATCAGGACTTCTCACTGGCAAGGAACACCAGGCCTCCTAAATCCAGTGAGCAACGATAAAATTGATTATTTGGTTGTTTCGGGATTTGAAATTTAAATATTGAGCACAACCCACTACTGGCAACGCCGATCGCATTCCGGCACAAACCTAAGGCCTATCCACGTCATGGAAGCACTATACTCGAGTTTCGCCCTCGTTTGAGCTCGTCAGTAGTGCATATCCCTGACCGCATCCGGAAACAAGCCCCGGATCACGCGTGTGAAGCGGGTGTGTAACCACGCGGCACACACTGGACACGCCAAATTATCACACCGGAATACCACAACGCACAAATTTCAAATCCCGAAACAACCAAATAATCAATTTTATCGTTGCTCACTGGATTTAGGAGGCCTGGTGTTCCTTGCCAGTGAGAAGTCCTGATCGTTCGGGTCCACATCGATTGACGGACGTCAGTCGCGGCGATTGGGCAATCTTGAGCATAGCCTACGATGGGTAGCGTTGTGGTATTCCGGTGTGATAATTTGGCGTGTCCAGTGTGTGCCGCGTGGTTACACACCCGCTTCACACGCGTGATCCGGGGCTTGTTTCCGGATCCGGTCAGGGATATGCACTACTGACGAGCTCAAACGAAGGCGAAACTCGAGTATAGTGCTTCCATGACGTGGATAGGCCTTAGGTTTGTGCCGGAATGCGATCGGCGTTGCCAGTAGTGGGTTGTGCTCAATATTTAAATTTCAAATCCCGAAACAACCAAATAATCAATCATTATTTTATTTAAAATATTTTAATCTTTTATTACTACACTGAATAGTGTAATTTATTTGGAGAGAAAGTTAGTTGCATATCCTTTGAATTACGCTGCAGTCAACCCAGCATATATTGGGTGTTACGTTCAGTAGTTTCAGGTTGCCCTTTTTAGACAGTTCTCTTCCAATATTTTGGCCATATACCATAATTCCATATCTTCTACTATCTTCTACTATTCTACTATATGTATAAAAGAGAATGTTTTTTTTTCTTTGTGTGTCCTTTATGCATTCCCGAACGGTCCATCCGATTGAGATGAAATTGTGTACAGATGTTTTTCTCACTCCCACGGGAACTTGAACGGGAGCATAAGAAACACCAAGCAACGGGAACGTGAGCATCAGAAACAGACGATCCACGGAAACAGGAAAGGGAGCATCAGAAACAGACCAGCAAGGGGAACGGGTGCATCAGAAAAGACCAGCAAGGGGAACGGAAGCATTAGAAACAGACGAACAAAGGGAACGGGAGCAGGGGCCGAACGCGTACTCTGTGCGCTTAAAGAAATGTATTTGAATGCATAATGACAACTTATATGAATTCAATTAGACGTTTCCCGCCAGGAACTGGGCGAAGTGGGCCGGGACGTCTAGTATATATATATATATATATATATATATATATATATATATATATATATATATATATATATATATATATATATATATATATATATACTAGCTGACCCGGCCCGGCTTCGCCCATCCCCTGGCTGAGAGAGTCTCATTTAATTCATATTCGGCCTCTGCCCCCGTTCCCGTTCCCAAAAAATTCGACCCCGCCCGGCTTCGCCCAGCCCCTGGCGGGGAGCATCTCATTTAATTCATATTCGGTCCCTGCTCCCGTTCCCGTTAGCCAAAATAGAAGCCCGGCCCGGCTTCGCCCAGCTCCTGGCAGGGAGCGTCTCATTTAATTCATATCAGTAGTCATATAAGCTCCCGTTTCCGTTCCAGGAAATATGGCGCACAGATTGGAAGTGAACAATCTTCATCCCAATAACTAAATAGAGCAATCTGAAACTACTGAACGTAAACTTACCAAGATATCACGAAAACACAATTAATGTTGGGATGACTGTATAGATGTCGATAAGAAATAAAAAGATGAGTTAGAAAATGTTCACGTATTTAAAATAGATGCCTTATTTTTATGAAAACTTTAAAAATGACTTAAAGATTTTATCATTATATATTATAACGCATATGCCTGTATATAAATGTAGACAAACATTTTATAAAGCTTTGATAACAATGCAACAATTATATATAAAATATATAGCAATGCTACTAAAAGTTATGTCGCTTGATATAACTTGTCTTAAGTTAAGTCCCCTCGCTATTTATTAATTATAATGTAAATTAAAATATTACATTTTATTGCTTAAACAACTGTTTTCCACTAACAAGCTATAACAGTTGGCTGCACAGGAATGAGAAGAAAACATGTAGAAAATTTCATCTCAACCAGATGGACCATTCGCGAACGCATAAATAACATACAGACAGACAGACATTGCATTGTATATATATATATATATATATATATATATATATATATATATATATATATATATATATATATATATATATATATATATATATCCCGTTTCCTTGACGAAAGGCTTACGGACGCGGTTCGTAATTCTATATACCCGTGTTCGAAACACAGCTGCGAGCGATTTGGCAGTAGACCTCATTGCGTTGGTTTTACATTGGTATCGGTGCTGGTAGTTCAGAAAGCAATGGCAAACAACTGAATCTAAACTTGCCAAGAGATCACAGCGGCAGAAATGCTGGCGTTGACAGCGATGTCCAGTAAAACGGATATGCATATATATATATATATATATATATATATATATATATATATATATATATATATATATATATATATATATATATATATATATTTTTTTTTTTTTTTTCAAGTAGTGTTTTTCATATAGTTGTATCGGTGTGCTGTGTATATGTTGACGAAGGCTTTAGTTACAATGTCCAGTTCTTTACGTGTGATCTGATCATTAAAAAAAACTATAAACAAAACAAAAATTCGAAAATGTCCCAAAAAGGATCAAAGCCAAGCCAAGTATGGTAAGCGATCGTCTAGCCCAGTAGTTCACAAGCTTTTCAAGCAGAGGGCCATATCTATTATTTTCAGTAGTAAATTATACAAGTCGTGCAATATCATTCTTACCTTTCATAACTTTCGTCAACAAAATTCTAAAACTGTAAAGGCAATCAGTGTCATTACTATACTGCGGTCATTTTTTGGTTTAAAATTAAAAGTTCATTTAACAACAATTCTTTAATCAGTTTCGAAAATCACTATTAATGTAGTTAATTTACAACTGTAACTGTTCTTCATAACCAGTTAATTATGTTCAGATGACAGTTTATCAATGTCAGAGCACAAATCTGTCGTGACCAAAGTCATAAACGTAGCTAGGTTGCTGTTGATGAGTCTGAAACGTTGCTGGCGTTTTATAACCCTCATTGCGGAAAATGACAGCTCGCATCTGTAAGTCGAACCAAAACGACAAATGTATCTCTGGGCGAATAAACGCAAGTGTTCAATTTGTTCGATAGGCAACAGTCGCCAGAATGAAATCATATGATCAGCTGAAGGTGAAGCAGGCAGCTCCAGAAATGTACACCTCAGTGCAGAATTGTATTTCAAATCAATTACTTCGTGCTGAAGGTTTTGCTGTAATTGACAGAGCTTGGCATCAGGAAATACAGACGACAACATGGCGCCTTGCGCACTCTGATTGGTTGACACGGCTGGGATATGGCAACTTCATAACGTTTCGTTGCGAACTGACCAGGCGCATTCGATAATATCTGAGCATAACAACCACGAGCAGAGTAAATTATCGCACGCTGACGGGCCGCTCCGAGTGCATTTTTGAAATTATTAAAATATGTTAGATTAAATAACGAGGCCTCCCGTGACACTTTCTGACAGCTGGCGGGCCACAAGTGGTCCGCCGGCCGTGGTTTGGGAACCTCTGGTATAGCCCTAACTCTCGATGAGTACACAGTGAATTGGTGTCGTTGTATGGGTATTTAAGAACATATATACTTGTTTATGAAGCTAATTACAAACGGAATATATGCCAACTTATGTGTAAACCTGTCAGCTACTCAATGGTAAACTGATTAAACAAGACCATATGAAGCTTGAAGTCCACACTTGGCATGTATGAATGTGTATTTAATCACTTACTTACTTACACACATATATTAAATACACTCATGCACAAAAACATAGCTAAGTAATTATCACCTCTTAATCAGCATCAGTCAAAATCCCGCAACCCGGGTTCGAAGCACAAGTGCGGGCGATTTGGAAGCAGACTGCCTTTCGTTGGTTTACATACAAAGGTATGATGCCGGTTGTTCATAAAACAATGGCAAACTACTGATCGGAATGTTGCCAAGAAATCACAAACAGTTAAAACCTGCAGTGGTTGACTGCGACGTCTTTTAAAGGATATGCAACTAACATTGTTTTTTCATCTGCATCTGATGCCTACCAAAACAACTATGCTCCCTATGGCTAGCCTATACAGCAAGCCTTAATTCTGTCACTGTGGGATTCTAAGTGTTACATTTAACACGACTGTTCATGTCGACCTAGGCTAAAATGGCTACCAGAACGTGCCTTTGGGAGTTCTGGTTAAATGTAACAATATGACATTATTATATTCTTGGCAGTCTTGGAAGGACGGTCTGACTTGAATCATGACCCTTAAGTACTTTCTTGTCTTGGGATTCCATTACACTTAACAATTCCTATCGCTCTTTACCAGACCTCGTTGCGTTGGTTTTGCTTTGGTATCGGTGCCTTCCGTTCAGAAAGCAATGTCAAACTACTGAACGTAAAACTTGAGAAGAAATCACAGCCGCAGAAATGATGGTGTTGACTGCGATGTCCTATAAATAGGATCCACTAGCACAGTCCGAATGCAATAACTTACTCACCTTTGGTTAAACTGTGAATAAACAAGATCACTAATAAAATTAAACAGAACCGTTTACGTCCAAACATTACTTTAGTGACACGAAGACGTGGAGTATATTTTAAGAGTTCTTAATAATCGTTAAGCTTCCTTAACTCAAGGTAAGTCCATTCCTCTTTAATTGGATAGCTGCAGCCGTCTTCCAACAGAAAGTAGTATTTAGATTGGCAGTTGGACTTCTGAACCAACAATAATACATCCTGGCCTGCCACAGGGATCACCATTATCTCCGGTGCTGTCCAACGCCTACACAGGAGAATCACCGGTGAGCTGATCACAGGAGCTGGAAGGACATTGTCGTATGCCGACGACGTGTTAGTGTATCGTCAGGGTAAGGACAGAGATTGATTTTCTGTGGAATGATAAACAGATCTAAATCGCACAAGCAAGTGTTGTGTTGAAGCTGATGCATTGGTCACCCAAAGAAGGCAGCAGTGACATGGTTCTCTTTGATTAACGATATTGTCAACACTTCAACATCAACTGTAAATATGTGCTCAGAGACTGCGGAAAAAAGCAGGCAATGAAATCCTTGGGGATACAAATTGATCGAAGCCTTTAGCACATAGACCAAGTGACAGATAATAAAGGGCAAGCGGGTTGATGGCGGCGGCAAACTGTGAGCGGTGCCATCTATGTCTTCTATACAAGGGTCTGGTCCATTTTGTTTTTGAGTATGCGATGGCGGTAATGACTCATTCAAAAGCATACGGAAAGGATACAGAATGAAGTCATGCGTATTATGCGTGGATGTACAAGATAATAAGCATGCAGGGCGTTGCGCAACTTTCTTGATTTTACAACCATGGGGAACAGAATACAAATTTGACCAGACCGTACCTACCTCAGAGTCACCACAAACACACAACTTCCAATGCATAGTGAAATTAAGAAGGTAAAGGGCAGCAGGTTAAAAAGAGGAGAGTCGTGGATGTGTCAAGCCGCAGACATTCTTAAACAGATGTGTTCACTTGAGGACTTGCAACCAGGCGAGGAGTGGGTACAAGTGCCAGCAGAGTTCTGTACGTCCTTTTCAGGTTGCATCAAACTAGACAGAAAACGCAGACAAGAAAATTCTGCTGCTGCAGAGGCGGAAGTGCAGGCTCTTCTCTTCTTCTTCAGCGTTCCGAGCCATTGAGGTTCTTTGCTGCAGATACAATCCGTCTCCATTCGTCTCTCCGGTTGACATCCTCTTGCCAGTCGTTGATTCCAAGTGCGTGTAGGTCTGTATATGTATTATCTCTCCACCGTCTTCTTGGTCTACCTCGAGGTCTACGGTCATTTATTTCCTGAGTGTAAGCGAATTTTGTTTCCCTATTATCTTCCATTCTTTCTATATGCCCCAGCCATTGTAGTCTATTAGCCTTCATCATACCAGTGATTAACGTGGACTTAAACAGATCATAAATGTCTTTGTTACTTCTTCTTTTCTACTCTCCACTTTGTGTATCCCTAATGGGTCCAAAGATGCGTATTAAAATTTTGTTCTCAAAGGTTTGTAACAAGGCTTCGTCTCCATTCGTTGTACTCCAGATTTCAGAGCCATACAACACAACTGGTCTGATCAGTGTTTTGTATATTGTGATTTTGGTGTTACGAGATAGCGCATTTGATTTTAGTAGATGTTGTAGTGCATAGTATATCTTATTTCCAGAGTTTATTCTAGTTTGTATTTCTTCCCTTATGATGTTGGAGCAGTTGAAGATTGTACCCAGGTATTTGTATGTTTCCGTTCTTTTAATGGTCATATTATCTATTTGTATGTGGCCAGAGTTTTTAGCCATTCCGTCTCTTGAAATTACCATATATTCTGTCTTATCTTGGTTGATAACCAGCCCCATCTGTTGGGCTTTTTCCTTTAAGTGAGTCAATATTTCCAATGTCTTTTGTTCACTTTGCCCTATAATATCTATATCATCTGCATAACCAAGCAGCTTGGATGTTCCTCCAATATCACATTCCTCCTTTACCTTCCTTTCAACTTTCTCTAGAGCCAGATTGAAGAGTAGCGGCGATAGTACATCACCCTGTTTCAGGCCAGATGTTATTTGGAAAGGGTCTGATTTCCTGCCTTTATATGTTACTATATTATAAGTATCTTCCATGCATAGTCTGGTCATGTTGATTAACTTCCTTCGTATTCCAAATTCCTGCATAACATTCCATAGACTATTCCTATGGACGCTATAATAAGCCTTTTTAAAATCCACAAAAATGTTATGGAGATCTCTTTCATATTCCCAATTTTTCTCGGCTATGTGTCAACAAAAATGGTTTTTACAAAGGTGGGGATGTTAACCCCACGCTTCAACCCCCAACCTGGAGGACCAGGGTGTTTCTCTTTGTCTGTTCTCTACCCTTTGACCTGTCCGGCTTGGGAGGCCCTGCTGGTAGCTACGCTACCGCCGGCATAGCTCTCAGGGTCATTGAGAAACTCTTTGCTCCCCCACCACGACAAGGTAGACACACCATCGGGGGAGAAGTGCAGGCTCTGATCTTCGAAATTTCTTTAGAGGGTGGTGCTGCCATTCACACAGATAGTTCGCTCGTTCAACGGATGAGAAGTTCATGAGCCTTTATGGCTCAGGCTGGAAGGAGAATTTTGAAGAAAGACTGTAGTGCTTTTGCATTGATCACAATTAGTCTGACTATGGAATTCATATCAGTAAGTAAAGCAATAACATTGCTTCAGGCATTGGCCTTCACTGGAGTATGTTTCCTTAGTGACTCAGTGAGTGTGCTCATTCATAATACAGAGATGGGGTGGGTGCGAAGACAGTGATTGTTGTCTCTGGAGCGGTCACGGCTGCAAGTATTTGTTACATTTTCGTGCCAGGGCATGCGGGTGTACATGGAAATTAGCAGGCGGACAGGCTTGTTGATAAGGCCATTGTGGAGGGCGGACGACCCATGGAGAATGCTGACATTCTGAATGGTCTGCGAGAAGTAAATAGTTTGCGAGAATCAAGTGATGAATGAATACAACCATGGTCAGCCTGTGAGAACAGAAGATAAAAGAGGTGTGGCCAAACAAGAACACTGTGCAGGAAGCCAACGAAGATTAGTAAACCCAAACAGAACTGGTGTTGTGAGCCGCTACACGCTGCGGGATTTACTGAGGAGGAGATCCGAGCACTTATGGACTACATGGTTCGATGTGCAGTGATGATGATTTGTCGACTAACTACCAAACTAACTAACTAACTAACTAACTAACTAACTAACTAACTAACTAACTAACTAACTAACTAACCAATTAACCAACCAACCAACCAACTAACCAACTAACCAACCAACCAACTAACCAACTAACCAACCAACCAACCAGCTAGCCAGCAGAGCCAGCCAGCCAGCCAGCCAACCAACCAACCAACCAACTAACTAACTAACTAACAACTATCTAACTGCAGGACATGACACGTATCCACGCCTTGATGCATATTGAATAAATGCAAATAGACGCCCATTTTAATATACTAATCGGCACTCGGTGGGCAAAGCCATATCACACCAACCACATTACTTCCCAGAGCATATGTCAATGCCAATGCTATTCTGAGAGGAGCTTGGATTACTAGTCAATTATTGTTTTAAATCCTTGCGACCTTCATTATAGCTAAGGTAAATGACTGATTTCTGTACCTAAGGTAAATGACTTAATTCTGTACCTAAGGTAAATGACTGGTTTCTGCCCAATGCCTTATCCCTCGTATGTTTACCTGCTGGTGTTATTAAGGTTCTAATTGGCATTCACAAGTAGTACTTACGCAGCAACGCGACGATGTTATAAAGTAATGTGGAACACTACTTTTTAAACTAATCAACTCTCTCGTTCCCTTTAGATAATTGGGTATTCTGGTTTGTGTTGCTTTGTAAATATTGCACTTATTCTTACAGGCGGGAATTATATTTAACAAACTAAACTCAGCTTTTAAATCTTAGTTTTAAGTTCCAGTTAGTAATTATGTAAGTCACAATACTAATACACGAGCAATATTTGAAGGGGAAATATATGGGTGTACGAACACAAACGTGAAAGTACATACATTCTAGGTATCATGACATCAGAGCTTTGTGAAATTCATCATCGATCAAGCGGTACATCTTCAACTAGTCTTTATCAAAGTCGTGTAAAGTACAATCAATGCCTTGTCACACCCATTTGATGCGTATTGAAAATATGGCGCTAGCCCCTTATTTGTATAGACCAATCGGAACACGATGGGTGGTGATGTCCCATCAATGTTTATATCTCCAACTTTTAATCAGCTGGCAGGGACCTTGATGATGATGATGAGTTTTTCGTCTGTCCGTGTCTTTAGACTCCTTGTTGTTTAGTTGAATTTCAACTTTGCAGATGGTATTTCCCCATGCCACTGTCTCAATCCATTCAGCATAATTCCTCTTGGTCTGCCTCTGCCTCTGTTCCCCTCGATCTTTCCAGTTGTCACGATGTTCTCCAATGCCTCTCTTATCATCACATGACAGAAGAAAGCTGCTAGTCTCTTTTTTTTAAATTGTTGTATATAATGGTTTAGTTACGTTAGCCTGTCTCAGGCAGTCGTTGTTAATTACTCTGGCAGTCCAAAGAATTCGCAACATTCGTCTCAGGTACCACATCTCTGTTGCTTGTAATGTCTCCCTAATTTGTTCATTTACATTCCACGATTCACTGCCATACAGCAAAACTGGCTCTACATATAGCATTTCAGCACTCTCTTACATTCAGTGACAGTGACTTAATGCATAAGATACCCTTCATTTTCTGAAATGCGGCTTTTGCTTGCTCTATTCTGCTCTTAATCTCTGTTGTTCATCTTACATCTGATGTTATATATGCCCATAGGTATTTAAAATTATCCACCTGTTTAAGAATGTTTCCCTTCTATTTCTATTTCACATTTTGTTGCCACCATTTTCTTTGATATCACCATTGTTACTGGTTACTTGATATTCAAGGAGAGTCCTTTCTTTGCACTCTCTGTTACTACAATGCCCAGCAATTGTTGTAGATCTGTTGAATTATCTGCCGCCAATACTGTGTCATCTGCATAGCGTATATTATTTATATTATAACTTCCGATTAGTATTCCTGGTTTCACTTTGATCTCTCTCATTATTACTTCGCTATATAGGGAGAAGAGATCTGATGACAAGACATACCCCTGTCCTACTCCTAGCTTTATCTCTTCTTAATTACCCTCTTTATTTCCCATTTTAATTGCTGCTACTTGGTTCCAGTAAATATTCTTTATTATTCTTAAATCTTTCCCATCAATGTTTATATCTCCAACTTTTAATCAGTTCATCATGTGTTACTTTATCAAATGCCTTTGTAAAATCTATGAAGCACACATATACGTCCTTCTGTTTCTTTATTGACCCTTATATTAGTATCCGTAATGTATAAATT
Organism: Cepaea hortensis; assembly: GCA_963921405.1. Classification (NCBI taxonomy): domain Eukaryota; kingdom Metazoa; phylum Mollusca; class Gastropoda; order Stylommatophora; family Helicidae; genus Cepaea; species Cepaea hortensis. The sequence goes on from OY992881.1 coordinate 108,792,880, forward strand.
GCATTGTTTGTGCCCTTTCCCTCCACAAATCCATACTGTTCTTCACTAATTTCCATTTTTATTTTCTTTCTGTTTCTTCTCATTATGATTCTGAGAAAATCGCATGCTAGCAAAATACAAGGATGAACTTGAAGAGGAAGCATCATACAGTGCCAGGAAAGTCACAAGACGCCAGGACCATCGATTCATCTCCTTTCACATAAGGACATCTCCAGAACTGGCACCTGGGAAAGACAACATAGATGGCAGACTGTCAAACTGTCATTTACTGCCAATATAGTACCTTGCGGTGTATGGCAGAGGGGCCTTGAGCCTGAGGAATTAAGGCCGCCTGGCTAGTGCAGTCACCGCGAACTGTGCAGGTTAGAATTTTCTTTTTGCCCCCGACAGAAAAAAAAAATCCCACTCCTTACCCAGGGATCGAACCCGGGTCTCTCAAAGGAGAGTACAGCTTTCTAACCACTCGGCCAGCCGCTCCTCAGATGGCAGAGGACATGACATAATAATATGAGCGGGACATAGACGCAGTAACACGGGGTAGGTACAGACTGGGCGGCGTGATATGAGTTGCTTGAGGGCCTATTCTCCGATGTGTAAGCAAGAGTAGAGTGAGAAGAATCGAAGCTAATGGTGTCGCGTTGACTTGTTTAGTTGATGTGTGTTTCGTTTGTCTCTGGACGAATCCATGTCTTTGTTTTCCACTAGATCTATAAAGCAAGGATTCCCCCCCCCCCCCCTGTAAATTAAGTGATGGCTGAATGGTTTCCTTCTTACGAGAATTTTGAAACGATTTTATTGCGTTAGTTCCCTTTGAACTAAAGCTGTCTTTACATTCACCATGGGAACACATTGTTGTGAAAAGTTATTTAACAGACTGCAATGACATTTTATTCATGTACTTATTGCTGTCAAGATGAGTATCTTAGATGGACGTGATTCCTAGATTCTGAAGGTCTCGAATTTGTTTTAATGTGAATGTATGTATACGTTTGTAAATTGCGCGGACAAGAATTAGCGTAGTGGCTAGAGCTTACCTACCGGCGCGACGGTCATGTATCCCAATCTTCATCGGTGCCGATTTGTCAAAATGACACAGATAGACCTTTTGTAAAATGGGTACCACGAAGTTTTTGGAAAGTAAAGGGCTCCCATTTAGTCTTAAATAAAATTTGTACAGGAAATGTTTTGTTAATTAAAGGCGGATGGTGTTTTATTGGTCTATAAAAATATGGGCCTACTTATTATCATGTGTCCAGTGTGTCTAAGGTTGGTTCACAGGTCCATTTCCTACATACGCATAGTGTAAATCGCGACTTGCTGAGCCAAATGTCTTCATTGATTTTTATTCAGACATGTTGCCCTGAATGTTTTATATTTAGAACAATGTACTTATATTTGATAATGTACTTATACGGATTAGTAATATCTCTATCATAGTATATTAGCTTCTTTTAATCAGCAAACAATAATACATTCAGTGATATGTTCTGGTCTTTGTGTGGGTTCGGTTCGATACTATAAGTAAATAACCCACACACTACGACAAGATGGGATACATTAATGTGTCCCATTCAAATGAATATATACATAAACAGCTATATTCAGTGGAAACCTCAATGTCAACATCCACCAATAGTGACATTATTGCCATCTTACAGTGGATTGTCTGGGCAACGCTACCTCAGATATTCGTCGTATGTGGTATCGCTGGCAACGTCATCAACATTATCTGTTTTGTAAAACAAGGATTCAAGGATACAGTGAACGTGACATTTGTAGGTAAGCTTGGAAAAAAGAAAGGGTGGGGGGGGGAGGGTGTTATGTTTCGACGTATATGTTTGTAGATTGTTAGGAACATCCTTCAAATGTTTTAATCAAACATCACTAATAAAGATGTCCATTTTACGGATAAGACATGTACACAAGCGCATTATTATGACTTGAAAACAGTCAAATTATTGACATGTACTATCAACAACGAAGTCATTAGTCGTTAGTCGCAGTTCTAATTTCACTGCAAGGAGCCATGCCTGTGTTTATCACACAATCTCATTATCCTCACCATCCATTGTAAAACAAGAAACACACAGTAATCGCGACAATCTAGCAGAACTCACGGGTATACATGCATAGGGCCGCTGCCAGAATTCCAACACAGCACTCCACCACTAACATTACAATTAATCATTGATAAAGTCCTTGTCTATTAAACCTGTGTTCGTAGTACTCATCTTTATGGCAGTGAAGCCTGGTCAACTTACTCACACCAAGATAAACATTTAAAAAGCTTTCATATGCGGTGTTTGCGGTGTCTGCGAAGAATACTAGGTTTTAAGTGGCAAGACTAAATCACAAATCCTGAAGTATTGGAAAGATCAGGTTGTGTGACGGTTTATTCCATGCTCAGTCTTAGTAGACTTAGATTGATAGAACACATTAGAAGGGTGGATGACGATACAATACCAATGGACATCTTTTGTGTGAATTACAGATAGGTAAAAGATCTCGGGGTCAACCTCTACTACGATACAAAGATGTGTGTAAACGGGGCATAATTGATGCAGGCGTTGATATGATATTGCACTTTGAAAGAAAATCACAGC
>OY992881.1:108800482-108975482 GCA_963921405.1 Cepaea hortensis
TACTTCAAGAGCTGAATATTGAGGAAGGTTAGTTTTTAAAGACGATAAAACAAATAAAACTGAAATATTTTGGTCACTTGAAACGTCCCGAAAGTTTGGAGAGAACAATCATTGAGGGGTATGTGCCTGGGAAGTGAGGACGAGGAAGGCCAAAGAGAAGGAGGGTGCAGGATGTGTCGGACGATCTCCAGATGGGTATATCAGACGCGGGACATCTTGCTTATGATCGAGAGGTTTTCCGGAAGGTTGTTATGGGAGCGAGGTTCTGCAGAGGACATGCCACTGAAAGAAAGAAGAAAAAATTATGTCAGGTTTTCAATTGAAGCCTCCCTCGTACAACACACACTGTTACGCCTTTCTTGACTAACAAAGTTATGTCGCCTGGGCAAATTTATGACACTGATTCTGCAAGCAGCAGTGTTCATTGACTTTAGTTTGTACTTCTCTCTACTATATAATAATAATATCTAATATTGTACTGCTTCCTGGCCTAGAGGTTAGCAACTTTTCTCCGTAATCTCGTATACTCTCGTAAGTAACGTGACGACGGTGAGAATCAGTAGTGGTTCGAATCGCGTCGGCAACTTACGGGGGATGTGAGCCGGCCGCTCAGAAAGCAATGGCAAACTACTGAGCGTAATCTTGCAAAGAAATCAACAATCAGCTGAAAGATGCTCATGTTGACAGCGATGTACTGTAAAGGATATGCAACACATTTTTTTAAAATATTGTACTAATCTTTGGTTGGAGCTGTGCCTGTTGCATTTCCGCAATCTCAGATAGCTCGACCGCATGTGTTTCAGAGTCGAAGGGTAAGCAAAAGCATATATAATAAAACATATATAGATATTATACACACTTCAAGATGAGCTCTCTTAACACTCTTTTCTAGGTTAAAGACATGGTGACGCCGAAGCGAGTGTGTATCATCATGGTTGTAATCTTCATCGTGCTCACAGTAAGCGTGCTTCCCTTGTACTTCATCTACAACCTGGGATCCAAATTCTACCCTGAGCGAAACAGAACACTGCTTGGTATTGTCTTTGTTGGCGATCGGGTCAGTTTTGATAACATATTTTTCCCAGTAAACGTCTTCTTTGTTCCAATGTGTGCATTTGTTGTTATAATTGTGTGTACTATTATTCTGGTTGTAGAACTAAAAAATAAAGCCAAATGGCGCGAGACTTCAGCATCATCTTCCAGAGCTGACAATTTGACCAGTTCTAATAAGAGGGTTGCTAAAATGGTGGTTATGCTCTCAGCGTTATTCATTGTCTGTTTCATTCCAGCAGGCATCATGTCTATTGCCATGGCTACAGTCCCCGAACTCTCCATTGATGGAGAATTCAAGCACGTATTAACGCTTTTGGGTGCTGTAGGCTTTCTTCTTGAGTCCATCAACTCTTCAGCTAATATTTTGATTTATTACCATATGAGCAGTAAATTTAGAGATGTGTTTCTGCAAATATTCAATGTTCGTCATACAAATTATAAATTTGAATATAATGTATTACACCATAATGTATAGCTCTTTATTGCAAATAAATACATTGTCATCACATGCATGGCATTAATAATTGTTGGCGCTGCTTTTGTTATTGTTATTTTTTGTATGACATCAGTTTATCGATAGATTCCAGCTGCTCAGAAGTGTTATTTTGCAGATGTGATAGCGCGCATGCATGCATATTCTAACTTGCCCAACGGTGTCCCGTAGGATTGCGGAGGGAAGGTAGCGGCTTACATCTAATTTGATAGGGAATGCCCCTACCTCGCTACCCCGCTATATATATATATATATATATAGCATATATATATACCTTATATCATTATATATATATTATTATACCATATAATATATTCGGCAGCACTCACCAATTATCTCTCCTCTTCTTCAACGCAACTCAAGCTATAGGAATTCACTTGGGACAAAATGGCCCGTTGTGTACATCCCGGATATACCGCCAGATCCAACAATACGTTATACGAGGGACGGTCAATACTTAATGGCTCCTTTTTTTTTTTTTTTATCTATGTAAATACTTTATCGGTGTGCAATTTATTAATTCAGCGGGATTCATCGAACACTCTTTTGCACTGTGTATCTCTACCAACATGTTTCAGTCACAAATTGCGCAACGGTAATGGTTTAAAAATGGACCACCAAAGAAGCTCGCTGAAAGCAACGTAATGTCACATAATTCCTCGATGTTGAAGGCGAGTCTCCGAATCTCATCCACAAACGTTTGAGTATTGTTTAGGAAGATTCAAACAGGGGATGTTAGCACTTTTCGAAGTTGGGTACGTCGTTGTGACGAAGCTGAGGTAGGTCAATCCACACAGGCTGGCGCAAAATTGACTGGCCGTCCGTAAACCGTATTGGCTCCACACAACATTCATCGAGTTTATGACATTATTCGTGGAGACCGTAGGGTAACATTGACTGGATTGTGCTCCATGTTGCCCATTATTAAAGGCAGTGCCCAGACCATCATTAAAGACCTGGTTATTCAAAGGTTTGTGCAAGGTACGTATTTAGTATGTTGACAGACAGACTTAAAGAAGCATCGAAAACCATAGCCATCAACCACCTGCACCGTTACGAAACTGAAGGAGAAGGGTTTTTATCGAATATTGTGACAAGTGATGAGTCTAGGGTTCATGTCTTTGAACCAAAATTCAAGAGGCAGTCAGTGGAATGGCATCACACAAAATCGCCGACAAGAAAGAAGTTCTAAATGTCACCATCTGTGGGGAACGTTATGGCCTCCGTGATTTGGAATGAGAAAGTTATGATTCTTCTCGACTTCTTGGAAAAGAGAAACACGGCGGATGCTGACCGTTACATTGAAACTGTAAAGAAGATTAGAGGGCGTCTTCGATGACTTTACCCATTCACAGATTCGAGAACGGCACTGCTGTTGCACGATAATGCCAAGCCACACACAGCTAAACGCACCATTAATACGATGGCAGTATTGGCTGGACATTATTACCACACTCCCCTTACAGTCCCGATTTAGCACCTTCAGACTTCTATCCTTTTTGACCACTCAAAGAAGATGGCGAACATCACTTTGAGGACACAGAGACCCTTAAACGCGCCGTACGCCAATGGTGTAGGAAAAAGGACGAGCATCTTTACCGAAATGCACAAACAACACAAATATGGGTATCCATTGGGTTGACATAATTCTAAAAGACCTGGACTTTGCCGAAGACATAGTGCTTTTGAGTTCAACACACCCAGATGCCCAAGAGAAAATAAACCATCTCCAAAATGTTTCAGGACAAATTGGTCTCTAAATTAACACCGCAAAAAACAAACACTATTGATCTTACCAACAATTCAGACGACACCAAATTCAACAACCACGTTCTTGAAAAAGTCAACAGGCTCACATACCTAGGAAGCAAAATGACTTATACAGGGGACTCAACACCAGAAATATTATCTAGAATCGAACTGACATCTGGTGCCTTCAATAAACTGTCAAATATCTGGAAATCAAAGACAGTCAGCAAACACATGAAACTTAAAATCTTCAACTCTTGTTTGATTCCAATCTTAACGCGTGGATGTGAGAGTTGGAAATCAACGGTAGCTTTAGATAAAAAAAATTAGATAATTTTGAGAACAAATGTCTTAGAGGAATTCTAAATCTCCACTGAACAGACTTCAGAACCAAATCTCAAATAAAATAAGAGACTAAGCAAGATACTGTATCCACTTTTATAAGAAAACGCCCTTGGAACTACATCGGCCATGTACTCAGAGTGGACAAGACAAGACTCCCCTACAAAGCCCTCATATGGTCACCGGTAGGGAAAAGAAAACGGGGAAGACCAAGAGAGACCCTGCGTAGAACCACCATCAGAGAACTCTCATTCAACGCTCAAGTAAACATCCAAGATCTACAACAGGTAGCAGTGAACCGCCAGGCACGGAGAGCCATGACTTCTGCCCTATGCGCCGCCTTGGGCTCAATAGGAAAGACTAACTAACTAATTTTTACCGAACAGGGATAAATGGCCTGGTTCAAAGATTGTACTGAAAAATAAAATGTTAAGTACATAATTAGGACTTCATTTTGAATGTGAATTTAATGGTTTTTTTGTTTTGTTTTTTGTTTTGTTTTTGTTTTTGTTTTGTTTTGTTTTGTTTAATTACCTATTGAATTAAATTAAATATTGAGAGGAATTACTTATTGACACCCCCTCGTATGTCTGTGTCCAGCCAACTCACAATCAATAGTCATGGGATTGATGGTTTAAACCAGAAAATTGAAATATGACTATTTAAGTACACTGTACAATATTGTAAATTCCCAAGTATTCATTTCCATAGTGCTGGGTTAATTAATACGTCATGCTTCCAAAATCATCAGTGAAATAATGTGTGTGATATTCGTGATATAATAAATACATGTCGTTTGAGTTAAATTGAGCTAAGAAACGACATAACAACACTCAGGACATTCTCACAAGCTCTCCATCCCTTTGTTCAACAGCCAGCGAAGAGACATATTGCTAATGGTTCCAACTGCCATCTGACTGACAATTCTCATGGTCGTGCCTCTCTGTTTTGAGTTTTGTTCAGAGCCCCTGCCGATTCCGCGCCATATCATTCTCTCCACATACGGGTGCTCAGTCAATTCCACCACTTACTCCACCTGGTCTAACAGACATCCGACCACCTCTCCCTTGTCAAAAGGTAATCTGCCACAGAGAGATGAATTCCCTGCCAGCTTATCAGTCTGTTCATTCCCCCCGCACTCCCGCAGGACCAGGGAAGAACATTCATACAATTCTCCCAAGCTGTGACCTCTGAAGCGAGGCAAGCCGTTCTACACGAAACATTCCTTTCTCCACCTTTGTAAGTGTCACAGCCTCACATTAGTCATATTATCTGGTAAATTAACATTAGTTAATAGATATTAACCAAGGGCTACAACTCCCGCCAAAGGGAAAGAAGTAAGACCCTCGAAGGCCAGAGTATTCCAGAACCTTCTCGAAGGACTGGTCAGTGAGTCCACTGTCCCGTGGACACTGATGTGGCCCGCCTATTGCGGGGTCCACGAGGACAGTGGACTCACTGACCTAGGATCTAAGGTCCTCACCCAATTTTATTGGCCAAAATTTTGCCAAGACATAAAAACGTATTGTAGATCATGTGATGTATGTCAGAAACTGGTGAAAAAGGGGAAAAACCCCACGGCAGAAGTCCATTCCACCACAACTGCCTCGAGGCCATTCCAAATCGTGGCAGTTGACCTAGTAGGTCCGTTGAATCACATCTCGAGTAAAGGGAATAGATATATTTTACTCTTATCGATCTATGTACGAGATGGCCAGAAATGCTTCCTTTAAGATCTATCTCCTCTAAGGATGTGACGGACATATTGTTAAATATATTCTCCCGTTTTGGCTTTCCGGAGAAAATAATCTCAGATAGGGGAACCCAGTTCATATCCAATGCCACTCAATCGGTAACTAAGTTACTAGGCATAAAGCAATGTTTCATCAGTCCCTATCGACCAGCCGCAAATGATATCTGCGAAAAACTAAATGGGGACCTGAAACATGTGCTATCCAAAGTGACAGCTGAAAATCCAGCCGATTGGGATATACTTCTCCCAACGGTGCTGTTCGCATATAGAGAAGTCCCGCAGTCAAGCACAGGATTCTCTCCCTTCGAATTGATGTATGGAGCGAACCCAAGAGGACCTCTCACTATTTACAAAGATATCATATCACAACATGTAAATATCCAACTACCCATTTCCACCTATGATTTGGTCACTGACACCAGAGACAAAATCATACGGTCCTGTATACTGGCCAGAACATCACTACAGGAGAAAGGTTTTAGATACAGGCATTACGCCAACAAAGGTGCAAAAACAATTGTATTAAAACCAGGTCAGGATATTTTACTACTGCTACCTGACAAGAGAGATTTACTATCCACCTCTTGGCAGGGAACTTTTAAAATTGTTAGAAGAATTTCGGAAGTGGATTACGAAATTTCGTTAAATGGAAAGATGAAAATATTCCATGTCAATATGTTAAAACCATACTATGCTAGACAGGACACTGACACGAGTGAGCAGACGCAACTAACTGATGACAGAAACGAAACGACAGTGACCCAACTGAGTGACATCTCGACAAACGAAGCATCGTTAACGACGCACTCTTACGACAACAAAGACGACGAAGACATATGTACATTACCGACAATATGTGATAACGACAGCGACGACCAATTTGACGACATATTGACAACGATTAATCTCGACGACGACGACAATGACATTGAAGACAATTTACAAACAGTAGCATCTGTGATAAATCAGACAGACGAAGACAATACTGAAATCCCAGTACCGATTATGAATGACGACGGTAGTATAAAGGACATACAAATCTCTGACACTCTGACACAACAGCAGCAACAAGACATTTTGACTCTCCTTAACGAGTATAAATCTATCTTCTCTAACAAACCTGGACGGACTGACAAAATAACACATTCAATTGTGTTGACAGATCTGACACCGGTCAAATGTAGACCATATTCTATTCCTCTGCATTATAGAGCAAATTTAGACAAGGAAATTTTGGATTTAGAGAAGAATAAAATAATTCAGAAGTCTATATCTCAATATTCTTCACCGATTGTCCTGGTGAAAAAAAAGGACCAAACAATTCGTTTGTGCATCGATTATCGAAGGTTAAACACAATAACCACCACGGATGCGGAGCCGATGAATAGCTGTGAAGACCTTATTTTGAACATGTCTCAATCATCCTTATTTTCAAAGGTTGATTTAGCGAAAGGTTATTGGCAAGTACCACTAGACCCTGCTTCTAGACATATAACAGCATTCGCCACACCTCTCGGTTTGTACGAATGGAGATATCTTCCATTTGGTCTGATGAACGCTCCCGCCACATTTGTGAGGTTAACTAGATTGCTATTGCACGGAATTAAAGATGTCCAAGCTTATATTGATGATATATGCATTTATTCTTCTAATATAACTTCTCACTTACTTACACTCAAACAAGTCTTCAACCAAATCTTTCTTTTCGGTCTAAATATCAAACCTTCCAAGGTTGAAATAGGCTTTAAACAAATAGACTTCCTTGGTCATAGAATTTCTAAAGGCAAACTGCTGACAGATGAGAAAATTGTTTCGAAGATTCTCAATCTAGAAGTTCCTACCACAAAGAAACAAATTAGAAGTTTATTAGGTCTTATAAACTACTATTCTAAATTTATACCAAATTGGGCAGAACTTACATCAGTGTTTTCGAATATGTTGACAAAAGATCAACCATCAAAAGTTTGTAAAAGTACCAGCTTAGAGGATGCAATATGCAGATTGAAACGTATTTTTTTCTAATCCACCAGTCTTACGTTTACCAAACAGAGATTTACCCTTTATTTTGACCACAGATTCGAGTGCTATCGCAATTGGAGGATGTTTAATGCAAGAAGTGGATGGAGTGAGACACCCAATTCTCTACGTAAGCCGTAAGCTGAAGAAAGCAGAGACCCGTTACTCTACAGTGGAATTGGAGGCATTGAGTCTATTGTTCTGTATGCTCAGATTGTCTAAGTTCCTCTTAGGTGCCCACTTCGTTGTACTCACCGACAATTCGCCTTTGTTGGTATTGAAGCAAGGGGTTCCCAAAAACCATCGTTTGCAAAGATGGTGTCTTCTTCTTCAAGATTGCGACTTCGAAATCTGCCATATCAGAGGCACTGATAACATTATAGCTGATATTTTATCGCGGCAGACGAATGCGCCAGCAGAATAACATTTGGCACATTTACCATTCGCCATACCAGAAATTGTGATATTTTATTCCGTACCATATAACAGTGTAACTCTACACCTGCTAGAGAACTTTCAGTTAAAAGTAATAACACCGCAGTGAATAGGTTACTTAGAACATCCACGAACGTGAAACGTCGAGAACTATACGACCAACTATCAAAGCTCTAAGACCAATCCGAGCAAGAAACATTAACTGTGAAACGATTTCATCTACTGAACTGACATTGATCACGAAAACATGAAGAACACTTATACTGGACATTGAGAACGTTCCATACTTGCTGTGGCTAATAGACTTTGCAAACAGCCGAAATAGAACTACATCAACGACAACACTCAAGAGACAGCCATACCAACTATTAACATTCATGGCACGATACGCTAACAACAGGAGGACAACGCGCACATCATCGTTGGATTTAGTTACGTAGTTAATTAATTAATTTAGTATTGAATATGTATTATATTATTGTGTATATAAAATGTGTTAACCTGTAATTTGTACATTTTCTACTATATTATTACAGGTATTTCCATTCATAGGTTAAATAACCTGCCTATGCCATTTTCTGTATGTAAATTATAAACCATTTTTGAATCATCGTACAAAAAGTACGTATTATCTTAAAGGGAAAATATCGCCTATTCCATTTCTTCTAAGGGAATTAACACTTACCTCAACTTTACTTATATATTTTAACCAAATACAATTTTGAATGAAAGCAGTGTGAATGGCTGTGTGAAAGAATTAAATGAGAGAGCGATATACTGAGCGGACAAATTGTACGCAAAACGTATTTATTTTAATTTGTCTGCGTCTTTCATGTAAATTGTACTACTTGTCTAATTTATTGATACATGTTTAGCATTTAGGTTAGTACTCTTAGTTTAACAGTTAGGATATTACATCTAAGCACCACTGCTTGGAATGCCTGATCATGTATTGCACACAGTGGGTAATTCATGATTAAGGTTATCCCAACTCGTGACGCTTGGAAATAAGCCACACATTCCGTACACATTTACACAAAACTCAAAACTGAACACTATCAAGTAAAATGCAGTCACTTTATTAGTAACATCAACTTATTAGTCAACACACTAACAAGCTAACAGGGACACATGTAGTCAGATGGGATAAAATAACAACGTAACTACATATTTAGCATTATACAACATACGAGAGTAAAAGTGTATTGAAAGGCACACACTGAACAAGATTTGAAGGTGCACTTAATTAGCCAAGACTTTTGTCTTGTTAATCCTCTTTAAAACAGAGGTTAATTATCTTGGTATCAGTGGGATACTATGAGAAGGACGGGTTGTAAACACAACTAGTAAACGTCACGTAACTTCGGTCGGGTAAGCATTGTTAAGGACACAGGAGAGAGAGAGAGAGAGATCTCTTCACCAAATCAGAGAAGTGGTGTATGGGAGAATACATGAGTGTTGATGCCAGTATGTAGGTTACCAAGTTACTGTCCACCAAACTACATATACCATCCTTATGTGATTCTGTGACAGAATTAATGCAGAACTAATTACCCGATAACAACCCATCAAATCAGGGGAGAGGGGGGACTCCTGTCACAGCCTCACATTAGTCATATTATCCGGTAAACTAACATTAGTTAATAGATATTAACCAAGGGCTACAACTCCCGCCAAAGGGAAACAAGTAAGACCCTCGAAGGCCAGAGTATTCCAGAACCTTCTCGAAGGACTGGTCAGTGAGTCCACTGTCCCGTGGACACTGATGTGGCCCGCCTATTGCGGGGTCCACGAGGAACTCGAACAGAGTTACCACCCGTGTCGGATTGCCACACGTGTGGATGGGCAGAGAGAGACGGGACATCGAAGAGGCAACAGGGCCTGCCTTAGAGGGACTCAATAGTTTAGACTCTATAGTTTAGACCCATGTGGGGTTTATAGACTTATGCTAGATAGTATGCTTAGAATGTTTGATGATATTAAACTATGTGATGATGTTAAACCTCTGTGATATGCAATCCAGTGCGGGCTTGTTAAACCCACTGCGCCAACGCACTGTATATTGAAATACAATAAATGTTAGATATTATAGCTAACTGAGTTATTGTTGCCTGTGTGAGCCCGAGCTCAGATACCTAGTCATACAACACGCTGACAGTAACCATACTCCGTAAGTCACTGAAATTGTTCTGGCGACTACATAAAGTATGAATGATGTAGTCAAGAATAAGAGTATTACTGAATTCCAGAGTGCTGTCCTCATCTGGCAGAGGACTGACGAGAATAAGGGCAAAACCTATTTTAGATCGCTATCTAGAGCTGAGCAACCAGACAGACATGGGAGGACCAAATTGTGCCAAGACTGTTACCTCAGACTGGTGTAATGACCAGAAAATATTAGAAGGCATAGAGGTAGGGGAATAGTTCAAGGCTGTGCTACAATGATAAAATAAAACAGTAAGCAGTAAGGTATGATAAGATTAGAATGTCTAACCACAACGAGTTAGAGGAACTAGTAGATATGTACAACAACAGTATAGTGAGTGCTAGCATCAAGGTGGAGAGGTTACACTGCTATCTGTTTCTCTTGCCGAAGCCTGGCAAAGACCGCACACAAGTTCAGGGATACCGGATAATCAGGATGCATAATACAATAGGCAAGCTGCTGGAGAAGTTAATTGCCAGAAAAAAGGAAAAAAAAATATCAAGCCGGCTAGAGAGGTAATGTCTGTTCCTACCTACCCTTGGAGGGTACCGCCCAAACAGAGAAACCTGGACCAATTCAGCAGCTTTTGCCCATGGTGTGTATGAAAATTTCCATTCAGGCATTGTAACATGTGCTGCAGCGATTTACCCCATTCTTGAGGATGCATACAACAGACTACAGTTGTAACTCGGGTTACGAACGCCTGAGGTCACGAGCCATTCAGGTTACGAACAACAACTTTGAAATATTTTTGTCTTGAGTAACGAACAGTGCCTCGGGTTACAAACGAAGGCGAGAGAGAGAGAGAGAGAGAGAGAGAGAGAGAGAGAGAGAGAGAGAGAGAGAGAGAGAGAGAGAGAGAGAGAGAGAGAGAGAGAGAGAGAGAGAGAGAGAGAGCAAGCGAGGTTTAACGTTTGAGACAAACGATCGCGTACAGTACACACAAAGGCCAAGCAGTACTAACATCGCATAGCGCTAGCCTAGTAGCCTAGTTTTGCACGCGTGCGCAGTCTTGCTTTCATTGGCTTTACAACACAGCAGTAAAATATGTCTCAGTTTATCTCTGTCATTATATTCCTTGTTAACACCATCAATTATGAGTTCCAAGAACGGTAGTGATGCTGCCAGGATGCAGACACGTATAACAGTGGAGGTAAAGAAGGAAATATTTATGAGACATGAAAATGGCGTTCGTGTGTGTGACATCGCTAATGAGATAGCATGGCAAAATCAATTATCTCCACTATCATGAAGACCAAAGAGTTACTCAAATCAATCGATGTGGCTAAAGGCATAATTAAGCTGTAGAAGCAAAGACCTCACATTTTATAGAAAGTTGAAAATCTTCTTTTGATGTGGATCATTGAAAAGCAGCTTGCAGAAATCAGTGTTGGTGAAGCAATAATATGTTAAAAGGCGAAGCTGTTGCACAGTGATTTATTGTCGAAATTGCTTGGTGCAAGTGTTGAGACTGACGATTATAAAGTCAGCAGAGGCTGGTTTAAAAAGATTTAAGAAAAAAAGTGGCGTTCATAATGTAATTAGGCACGAAGAGGCTGCAAATTCTAAAGAGAAGGAAGCAGAAGCGTTCAAGGTGAACATTGATAAAAACATCATATAGGAAGACTTAGTTACACAACACGTCTTTAATTGCGATGAGACGGGCCTCTGCTGAAATAAAATGTAAAGGAGGACCTTTATCACTCAGGAGGAGAAAGCATTACCTGGGCACAAACCAATGAAGGACAGGCTAACTCTGCTGTACTGTGCTAGTGCCAGAGGTGACTGCAAGATTACGCAAACGTTGGTCTACCACTAATAAAATCCTGTCGTTTTTAAACGCAATAATGCCCAAAAATGCAGACTGCCTATGATGTGGAAGTCTAATGCTAAGGCGTGGATGACGAGAGCGATCTTTATGGAATGGCTGACTAAAGTGTTTGCCCCAAGTGTGAAGAATTAACTAGAAGAAAACAATCTGCCCCTTCGATGTCTGCTGATTATGGAAAATGCTCCTACCACCCACCGGGTCTGGAGGAGGACTTGGACATGGTGGATAACTTCATCAAGGTCAAATTTCTGCATCCCAGCGCCACTCCTCTGCTTCAACCCACGGACCAGCATGTGATCTCCAACTTCAAGAAATTGTACACAAAGGAGCTCTTCTCAAGGTGATTTCAGGTCACTAATGAATTGACTCAGAGAGATTACTGGAAAGACCACTTCAACATCTTCCACTGCATCAACCTCATTGACAAGGCCTAGAATAATGTCTCCCACCGTGCCTTGAAGTCTGCCTGGAAAAGGTTTGGCCATCGTGAGTACCAGAGAGAGAAGAGTTAAAGACTAGACGCAGAAGCAGCAGCTGTAGTGGATGAGATTGTGTTTTTGGGCACACATATTGGCCTGGAAGTCGATGACAACGACTTGGAGCGGCTGATTGAGGACCACAGTGGAGAGCTCACTACAGATACGCTTGTGGATCTTCAGAATGAACAGCTAAAGACATTGAAGAAGTAGCAATCGTCCGATGATGAGAAACCAGTGACCATTTCCACTGCAAGTATTAAATAAATTTGCAGCAAGTGGGCAGACGTCGAAGACTTCATTGTGAACCATCATCCAAAAAAAAACTTGTTGCTAACAGGGCAGTAAATCTGATGAATGATAAAGCGATGGCTCACTTCAAAAAGATTCTCCAGCAAAGGAAGCGACACATTTCCCATGATTGTTTTCTTTACACCAAAGACAGACTAAGTCTTTTTTAAAATTTACATTTAATTTATTTGGGTGTTTTCTTTCTCTTTATTTAATACCTGAAGTACACCTCAGGGTAATGATAGAAATCAGGTTGCTGTGAAACTACAAATATAATTCAATCGCATAAGCACGTGGTGTGTTGAAGCTTGTGCAGTGGCCCAACCCAACGAAGGCAGCAGTGTCATGGCTCTCTTTGAATAACCATATTGTCAGCACTACAACACCACTGTAAATCTGTGCCAAGAAACTGTGGAAAGAACGCAGGCAATGAAATACCTGGGGATACGATTTTGATCGAAACTTTGCTTGTACTGAGCACACAGACCAGGTGACAACAAAGGCAAGCGGGATTTGGCTGCGATGCGGGTGATGGCGGCGGCAAAGTGTTAGCAATGCCGTCTATGTTTTCTATACGAGGGCTTGGTCCTTTCTGTTTTTGAGTGTGCGATGGCGATCATGACTCTCAACTATAGGCAGATACAAATGATGGAAAGGATACGGAACGAAGCAATGCGTATTATACTTGGATGTACAAGATAAACAGCATGTAGGTCGATGCGCTATCTTCTTGATTTTCCAACAATGGTGAGGGGGGGGGGGGGGCACGTGCCTACCTTAGAGTCAACGCAAAATCACAACATCCACTGCATTGTGAAAATAAGAAGGTAAAGGGCAGCAGGTTAAAAAGAGGAAAGTCGTGGATAATGCAAGCCGAAGACATTCTTCAGCAGGTGTGTTCTTAAGCACTAAGAACCTGGCGAGGAGTGGGTATAAGTGCCAACATAGTTTTGTACGTTCTTTTCAGTTTGCATCCAACTAGACAGAAAATACAGACAAGAAAATCCGGTTGCTGTAAAGACGGAAGTACAGGCTTTCATCTTCGATAATTCTTTAGACGGTGATCCTGTCATTTATACAGATGGTTCGGTCGTTCCACGCGTGAGAAGTTCATGGGCCTTTACGGCTCAGGCTTGAGGGAGAAGTGGAAAGGGATATTCTGGTGTTTTTGCCTTGACCATGTGTAGTCTGACTATGGAAGTCATGTCAGTAAGGAAAGCAATAACATGGCTCGAGACACAGACCTTCACACGGGCATGTTTCCTTAGTGACCCAATCAGTAGCTTAGGAAAATAGAGATGGGGGTGGGACCGAAGACAGTGGTTGTTGTCTCTAGAGCGGTCACGGCGGGCAAATATGTTTCATTTTCGTGCCAAGGCATGCGCGTGTACACGGAAATGAGCAGGCTGAGAGGCTAGCAGGTAAGGCTACTGTGGAGGGTGGACGAGCCATGGACCAGACTGATATACTGTTCTCAGAGAAGAAAGTCGTTTGCGAGAATAACGTTATGACTGTGAATCTAAATACATGGTCACACTGCGAGAACAGCAGGTTAAAAGAGGTGTGACCAAACAAGAACACTATACAGGAAGCCAAAGAAGATTAATAGACCAACACAGAACTGGTATCGTTAGCCGCTATACGCTGCAGGATTTTCAGAGGAGGGGATCCGAGCACTTATGTACTGAATAGTTCGATGTGCAGTAAGGATGATCTGTCGAATAACAAACTAACTAACTAACTAACTAACTAACTAACTAACTAACTAACTAACTAACTAACAAACTAACATAACTAACTAACTATCTAACTAACTAACTACACACACACACACACACACATTGGCACCTTGCCGTCTTGACAGACGATAGTTTGTGCTTTAAAAAGGCATAATAACTTTTACCTATGGCGGTAGCGAATGTGACTGATAAGGCCAATTCGCGCTGTAAATGTCCGTTCACAGTGGGTGCATGTGAACACGTGGTCATTTCCACCATCATGCACCATCTTACGTCTCACACGCTCGATGTGTGACTTATCTGCAATAATTTTCTCCTTTGCCTTTATTCCATTTCTTATGTTTTCTAACTAACTACTCACTAACTTTTTAACTAACTAACTAACTAACTAACTAACTAACTAACTAACTAACTAACTAACTAACTAACTAACTAACTAACTAACTAACTATCTAACTAACTAACTAACTAACTAACTAACCAACTAACTAACTAATTAACTAACTAACTAACTATCTAACTAACTAACTAAACAACTAACAAACTAACTAATTAACTATCTAACTAATTAACTAACTAACTAACTATCTAACTAACTAACTAACTAACTAACTAACTAACTAACTAACTAACTAACTAACTAACTAACTATCTAACTAACTAACTAAGTAACTAACAAACTAACTAACTAACTATCTAACTATCTAACTATCTAACTAACTAACTAACTAACTAACTAATTATAGTATACGACACTTTTCACGCCTTGATGCATATTGTATATATGAAAATAGACGCGCATTTAAATATGTGAATAGGCACTCGATGGGCAATGTCATATCACACCCGCCTTACTTCGCAGAGCATGTCTCGGTGCCAATGCTATTCTATGTGGAACTGGGATCATAAGTCAATTATTGCTTTAAATCCCCGCAACGCACATTATTCCTAAGGTATTTGACTTATTTCAGCACCTAAGGTAAATGACTAGTTTCTGTAAATAATGCAAATGACTAGTTTTTGTCCTATGCCTTAGACATCGCATGTTTACCTGCTGATGTTATTAAGGTTGTAATTGGCATTCACAACTAGCACTTTCGCTGCAAACGCTATGATATTATGTAGTAATGTACAACGCTACTTATTAAACAACCCAAATCTTACTCTCCCTCTAGATAATTGGGGATTGTGGTTAGTGTTACTATGTAAATATTGCACTTATTCCCTCAGAGGGAAATTACATTAAATAAACTAAAATCTGCTCTTAAATACTGGTAGTTACGTTCCAGTTAGTAATTATGTAGGGCACAATACTATTATCCGAGCAAAATTTGAAGGGGAAATATGTGGGCAATACAAACACAAACTTGATGGTACATATATTCTATGTATCATGACATCAGAGCTGTATGCATTTCGTCATCGATCAAGCGGTACATCCTCAACTAGTCTTTTGTTTTTCAAAGTCATGCAAAGATCAAACAGGGACCTTTTCATACGCTATGATGCTAACCCAATATTTTCATAGACCAATCGGGACTCGAAGGTGGTGATGTGATGAATATCTCAACCACCCCCTTAACTTCCCAGGACATTTTCTGGCAGCAATTCTAAGTTGGGTCGACCTGTAAGTCCAGGTCAAGTTTGACATTCCTCCTCCATGTCGATTTAAACCGTTGACCACCGTGGTGGCTGGCTAGCGTCTAGCCATCACGATACAACAGCTCGGTCTCGGTTATGCTGACTAGTTATCCAGCCGACTCAGTGGCGTAGGGGCTACACACGCAGTTCGTAATCCCGCATACCAGCGTTCCAAACACATGTGAGGGTTATTTGGCAATAGACCGCCTTATGTTTTTTTTTTTCCATTTTATTTTTATAAATGAAATATTATTGGTGCCAGACGTTCAGAAAGCAATCGCAAACTACTGAAAGTAAACTTGTCCAGGAATCACGAACAGCCAAACAAATGCAGGGGTTGACCGCTACGTCCTGTTAAGAATATGCAACAACAATTATAGTCTGTTTATTTTTTTTCTGCCCAAATATAAAATTCCATATCTCAGTAACCAACTGAGGGAAAAGTATGAGATTTAGCATATAACCTTATCAGTATGTCCACCCAACAAAAAAAGTTTTGTACTGGATATTGTACAGCAGATTTCAATGTTTGTTTATATGCGGTATTTAATTTACTCCTCGGAGATTAATTCCATAATTTTAAAAGTATTACAGCTTCACCTAGACACACCCACGCTTTTAAAAAAAATGGTCTCGTGGTTTCCGTTTTGGCACAAACAGCGCGCAGTTAAATGGATTGTTCAGAGGTGGCTTCAGTATGGGTTCTTTCATGAAACGTGATTATATAAATAAATATATAAATAAATCTTACTATTAAAATAATATTAATAGCTAATATTTGAATGTGTAAATATTGTTCAATGGGATTGAATGTGAAATTGTGTACACTTCAAAGCATCCTATGAAGTTGAACACATATATTTTTGTCAAGAAGCTGATCGCAGGAAACTGTTTCATACTGTTACAAACCCCGAAAAAAGAACAGTGCATGCATTGGGTTTGAGTAAACGGTCATTTTGTCGATGGGTGCAAGAATCTGGAATGAAACCAACACGCGATAAGCAAACGGTAGGTAGAAAGGCAATTGTAGACAGCTTTGATAAGGATGTCATCAGGCGAGTTATTATAAAAATGATGGATGCCAAAGAAACAGTGACTGTAAGAAAACTTAGGGTTTGGTTGAGAAAGAACAATAACATAGAGCTATCCAAAACAACTTTGTGTAAAATAATAAGGACATTAGGCTTCACTTTTAGAAAGTACAAGTGAGGTAGAAATAACCTTTGCGAGCAACCGCATTTAGGAGCCATGAGAAGCAGATATCTACGTGAAATAAGGGAAATGCGCAAAGAAAATTATGACATAGTGTATTTAGATGAGACGTGGATCAATGTGCACCACACAAGTGAAAAGGAATGGCAATCAGTGGATGGAAAGATAAAGCGTTATGTGCCAAGTAGTAAAGGACAGCGTTTGGTCATAGCCTATGCTGGTAGTACTCATAATGGCTTACTACAGAATACTGGGCTCTTGTTCGTATCAAAGCATACAGACAATAGGGATTATCATAATGAAATGAATAGTAATGTATTTAGAGATGTCTAATCATGGACAATGCATCATATCACAATGTTGTTGCCCAACAAGACAAAATACCTACGGCATCGAGCAACAAAGGAAGCAATAAAGATATGGCTCCGAAGGGAAAATATACAATTTCCAGAAACATATTTCAAGCTACAGTTGTTGTCTCTTGTAAAACAGGCGCAAAAAAGCAAGAAATATCACATCGACAAGTTGATAGAAGAGCATGGCCATAGGTGCTTGAGACTTCCGCCATATCATTCTCATTTAAACCCTATAGAACTTGTGTGGGATAAAATTAAAGGACAAGTGGCAGCTGCCAATACTACATTCAAATTGTCTGACTTCTAGATACTAACCCATTCCGCCCTATTAAATATTGATAAAAGTTACTGGTAAAAATGTGAGGACCATGTGTTGAAAGAGGAAGAGGACTATTGGAGAAAGGATGGATTGAATTTTATGCAACCGAGAGCAATCATCAACGTACTGGAATCGTCCGACACAGATTAAGGTCTGGGCAGATCGCAGACCTTAATCTACGTGCACACTTACTGGGATAATTTGCTCCAACTATTCATACGAATTGCAGCCTCTAAATATTACAGCATCAGCATAATGTCAATGGCAACAGTTTGTATTCCACAGTGATGAATTTTCACTTCCGCAAGCCCTCAGCGGTGACAAACAACAGTATTGAAAAAAAAAAAAATACACACACACACAAACTAAACGCATTGAATACCAACAGAAGAGTACTATTGCGGTGGAAACTGACATATTGTGGCATAACAAGAAACGTGAGAGCAAACACGTTGGCAAATTAGGGGACAACAATCGTGCATACGAACTAATCTGTAAACTTCAATGAAAAGAGGACCAACATCTTGGTCGTTAAGAAGAAAACCCACTACAGAGACACTGACAACTATTTTCATAGTGCAAAACACGTAATCATGTTCCGTCTCTGAACGGTAAACAGCTGAGTAGACAATCTTTCACGAAGACTCAAAGCGAGTCTGTCACCCATGTTTACGTGTGAACAAACTACACACACACCTGAACAGATCCTTAAAAATGGAAACATGATGACTAAATTGCGGTATCATTTCTGGTCACTCCATAAGCACATTAAAGCACAGCTATTTGGAAACTTTTACGAACTCTATATAAAAAGCTAACATGAATACTTGTGTACTCATTATTAACCAGCAGGTGGAGAAACAAGAAGGAAATGAAAAATAAGGTAAGAAATATATTTCTTCTACTTTCCTGTCAATTTTCACATTATTTACCCCATGCCTCTGTAAATTCTCTGTCTTTACTAATATTACACAATGCACCCCTCTCGGGATTCTCCGTGGTGAAGTGGCCAAGCCGTCTGACTCGGGCTCCGAAGGTTGTATGTTCGATTCCGGGCCGCGTCCTTCATTTCATGAGTGCATTTTTTCGGAGACTCACGAGTGTCGTCGCTGGAGGTACGGAGTTCGCGCTTTGTGCGAAGATTTCCGCGCTGCGGAAAAACACTGAGCCATATAGGATAAAAACCCAGTGCAATGCAGCCGACCCTGTCAATTTTAAGCTACTTCTTTTACTGCACCCACTCCCATACGAACCCGGATACGCCTTGTGTCGTCATCTGAATTGGCGGGGCATTCATTACTGTAAAAGCAAGTTTGTTAGCGAGAAATCACTAGTTTTTCACCAAAACATCAAAGAAATGTCGCCGCTTTCGATGATTTAAGTTGCTTTTGGACCTATCAAAGACATATTCCTTGGGTGGGGGTAAATATAAGACGGCAGGACAAAATTCATAACGATGCAACAGACAGTTTTCAAAATAATTGATCGTGAATGATGGCATTCATTTCTGGATATACGATAGTTAACGTGTTCTATTTTCTGTTAGTTATTCGTGGTTTCAACTTCACGGCAACTGGTCGTCTCCATTATGCTCCGTTCCTGTACCAGTGAATATCACATGAAATTCTCCTCACTGTCCCATGTGAAAAGTGGAACAGACAGGAGTCTCGGCAAGTCAACAGTCCGCAGAGGTATATTGTGCATGATGCCGCCGCCAGAATGCCATCACAAACGTCCTTCTCGAAATATACTGTTCATCGTCGATGAAGGCGGCAGTCACCAGAAAGACTTCACGGACCCGGGTTTTATCCGATATGACTCGGTCTTTTTCAGCAGGGGGACCCGCCAAAAGCGCCGCATAAAGCATGAACTCCTTAGCTCCAGCTACAGCTCCCAGGGGTCTCCTAATAATGCACTCGTGAACCAAAAAGGCAAACCAGTCAATTCAGCGACAGCCGGCCATCATCGTTCCAAACATGCAGTTCACACTACAACAAATCTCGGACAGATGTAATAGCATTCCATACGAAATCCACAGTTCTATTATCTGTGTGGGTGGCGACTCAAATTAGTGTCAAATAAACGATTGGGCGTTTGCGTGTTACCATGGCCTTAATGGAAGCAACGATTAGTAAGACTAACCTACCATACGTGTCGCAACAATCGACTAATTACCAGTTCCAGTCAGTAAATACAGTTAGCTGCTAAATCCAACAAGCCATCAAAGTCTAAAGACACGGACAGACGAATATCTCAGGCTAACAAAATAAAAGGATACACTTCAAGTGGAAGCATGATGCAGCACCAAGAAAGCCTCGGTGTGTCTGGAACACTGACTCACCTCCTTTCACATAGGAAAATCTCCATAAATGATACCTGACTTGTTAGGTATGTATGGACAGGGAAAGATTGCATAAGTGGCAGACGACATGACATAATAATATAAGAAGGACATGGACGAAGTTACACGGGCTAGCCACAGTCTGGACGGCTTGACGTGAATTGCTTGAGGACCTATTCTCCGATATATTAACAAGAACAGAGGAAGAAAATTCGAAGATAATGATGCCGCACTGACTTGTTTAGTTTATGTGTTTATTATTTGTCTCTGAATTAATCCATGTCTTTGTTTCCCCCTAGATCTATAAAGAAAACTGTTGTCGCCGTAAATGGCAAGTAGAGGTTGAATGGTTTCACTCTCACGAGATATTAGAAACATTTATTTTTGGGTTGCGTTCGTCCCTTTGAACTCAAGCATTGCTTATATTCACCATGAAAATATACTGATTTAAAAAGTTATTTAAGCGACAACAATGACATTTTTATAATGTACATATTGCAGTCAAGATGTTTATCTTAGATGGAAATGATTCCTAGATTATGATTATCCCGAATCAGTTTATTGTGTGGTTATGTATACGTTTGTAAATTGTGTTCTGCCGAATTAGCGTAGTTGCTAGTGTTTGACTCCGACCTGGTGGTCATATATTCAAATCCTCATCGGTGCGGATATGATAAATTGACATAGATCCACCTATTAAAAAAATGGTACCAGGAAGTATTCTGGAAAGTAAATGGCTCCCAGTTTATCTAAACTAAATGGGTAAAGGACATTGTCTTGTGAAGTAAAGGTGGGCAGCTTGGTACTGATCATGTGACTAAATTGGTCTATAACTGTATATCATCGTACGTCCGTGTGTCTAAGGCGAGTTCAAAGGTCCTTTTCCTACATACGTATAATGTAAATCGCAACTTTGGGAACTGAATGTCTTCATTGTTTGGATTCAGACATGTTGGCTGAGTGTTTAATATTTAGAACAACGTACGTGTACGTGATAATGTACTTATACGGATTAGTAATGCATTTGTCATACTATATTAATTTCTGTTAATCAGCAAACGGTAATTCATTCAATGACATGTGCTGGTCTTTGTGTGGGTTCGGATCGATATTATAAGAAAGTACCTCACACACTACGACAAGATGGGATACATGAATGCCTCCCATTCAAATGAATATTTACATAAACAGCTATATTCATTGGAAACAACCCCATCCACATCCACTAACAGAGACGTTATTGCCATCTTACAGTGGATTGTCTGGGCAACGCTACCTCAGATATTCGTTGTATGTGGTATCGCAGGGAATGTCATCAACATCGTCTGTTTTGTGAAACAAGGATTCAAGGATACAGTGAACGTGACGTTTGTAGGTAAGCTTGGCGGGGGAGGGGGGTGTGATGCCATGCTTCAACGTATATGTTTGTAGATGGCAAGGGAACGCTTTAAATCAGTGGTTCTCAACTTTTTTTTGGCCCGTGCCCCCCCCCCCCTTTCACCATATATTCAGAACGTCATTCCCCCCTTTGACCCGTGTCCCCCTTCACTTATTTTCAGAACGTCATTCCCCCCCCCCCTTTCGTATTTCATACCTAAAAACCTCCCCTCCCCCCCCCCTTTTTTTTTACACAGTATACGTAATAATGGAAGCTAAATTTAATAGCACATACTAAAAAAAAGACTAGACGTCAATATAAAACGTGATTTGTGGGTCTACTTACTTCATAAAATGAATTTTAGAAGGGTGACACGTATAGAACCGTAAAGTATGAAGGGAAAAACAATATCAAGTAATCGGTTCTTGTATTAACATGATCTTGAAATAATCTTAATCTCCCCCCCCCCCCTGGAAACCCTAAAATTCCCCCTTAGAGGGTGGGGGGGTTCCACACCGGTTGAGAACCACTGTTTTAAATGGTTTAATCAAACATTGCTAATAACGATTTCCTGTTTTTTTTTTCTTTCGGATAAGACATGTACACATAAGCAATATTATAACCTGAAAACAGTCAAGCTATTAACATGTATTATGAACAATGGAGTCGTTAGTTGTTAGTCGTTGTTCTAACTTCACAGCAAAGGGTCACCCCTGTGATTATCACAGAAAATGCTCTTCACTATTCCACGTGAAACATGGAACACACAGCAGTAGCGACAAACAAACAGCATTCATAGGTAAACATGCATACCCCGGCTGCAAGAATGCTAACACAACAGTCGTGCGTCCTGGGCAACTGGTCCCTTCGGGGACCTGGCTAACGTTGTAGGATTGCTGATTCTTCCGAAGTCGGAGAGCATCTGCCTGCACGGTGAGGAACCACCAGACTGCACACCAATAAGCCAGGCATGGGACAACGGATATTCACGCAAACCTCAGTCCGGTATGACATCACACTGATGTTGGACAACAGGATGTCTTCATCCGACATACAGGACATCACGCTGGAGTTCACAACCAGCGAACACAAGCAAGCAAGCATTTCCGCCACTAAATTACAATTCATCATTCATGAATCACTAGAAAACCACCAGCGTAGAATGTTTCTGAAAATAAATAGACAGGTCTTCCACATAACACATTGCTACATTTGAGAAATAATGCATAAATAGCTATGTGTTAGCATTGTTGCTTGATATATTTACAGGTAGAACTATTAGTTCCCTATCCTAAATCCATTGATGATTGTATACTGTGGGTTATTAAATTTAGTGTATGTCACAATCGAGTAGAATGCGATCTAAAATGTGCATCTAGTGCCAGCAACATAATACGCGCAAAGACGTGTAAAATATTCATTTGTTTCATAAATACATATTGTGTTGCACACTGATTGATTGATTGATTGATTGATTGATTTAGGAACCGACATCACAGCATTCGGGACATTCCCATAAGCACTCCGTCCCCATCCTCAGCAACCAGCGAAGAGTTCCAACACTAATAGTTCCAGTAGCAATCTGATTATATGTCCGTCTTACCTTTCCTCTGAGCGTCGAGCGTCGGCCAAATCCCCTCGTCACTCCTCGCTGCCTCATTCTAACTGTAGAACTATTAGTTGCTTGGTGGTGTCACCTGGAATTATGTTGGCCAAGTTAAGGAACGTTTAGTATGATTATAGTGATTGAGAAAACGATACCATTACATCTTGCTAGCGTTGTGTCTATCGACTAGAAAGACAATATGAAAAGGCAACATAGTCAGATAGTTAGTTAGTTAATTAGTTAGTCGACAGGTAATCCTCATTGCACATCGGACTATACAGTCCATAGGTGCCCGGATGCCCTCCCCAGTAAATCGCGCAGCGTGTATCGGCTAACGACGCAAGTTCTGTGTTGGTTTGTCAATATTCTTTGACTTCCTGCATAGTCTTCTTGTCCGGCCACACCTATTTTAACTTGCTATTATCGCAATCTGACTATGGTTATAGATTAAGAGGTCATTTGGTTCTCGCAAACTACTTACTTCTCGTAGAGCAATCAGTATATTAGCATGGCCCAGATTCGTCCGCCCTTTACAATAGCCTTACATGCAAGCCTGTCAGCGTGCTCCTTTCCGTGTACACCCGCATGCACTGGCACGAAAATGAATAATCTTTACCAGCCATTACTGCTCCAGAGACAACAACCACTGTCTTCAGAACCAATTCATCTCTATCTTCCTGAGCTTACTCATTGAGTCATTCAAGAAGCCAGTTCAAGCGAATGCCTATGCCTCGAGCCATGTTATTGCTTTACTTACTGCCATGACTTCCAAAGTCAGACTACCTGTAGTCAAGGCAAAAGCACCAGAATCTACCTTCACAATTCTCCCTCCAGTTTGAGCCGTAAAATCCCATGCAAATCACAGGTACGTAGCCAATTCCTGCTTAGAGACTTGCATCTTTGTCCCTGTAAATATCGGGCACGATGTGATACGTATAAAATTGACTACAATTACCAAACTCCACTAATAGTGGCACCAGTAGCTGAGCTTCAACAAGTCCGTTATCCTATATTCCGTTGTGTCTACAAGTCACATCTTCAATATGCGTATTTACACTAAATGATCCGTTCTTTCACACATCGACCGTCTGGAATATACTTTAACTTTACTAGTACCAGTTGGTACGAACGAACGAACGAACGAACGAACGAACAAACTTTATTTTAAAAGGGTAACAAATTGGGCACGCAGGCCCATCTTACATTCGGCTCTTTCGATCACTCATCTTTCATTCATCAAATGTGCATGTTACATTTACATAGGGAAAACAAAACATTGTCAAATGGATTTTGTAAGCATAAACAATGCATATTACGCATGGTACATTCACATGGGAAAAAACATTGTCAATTGAAAGTTGTAAACATAAACAGTGCATATTGCAATGTTGTGAGACACATCCCTCATCCACCCTCACACCCCGCAGCCACCCACACATCCCTCAGCCATCCACACATCTCCCACCACACCCCATCCACCCACACATACCTCCACGCACTCACACAGACTCAGCAAACATACATGCCGCCAACAACCCACTGATCCCCCACCCACACACATTTCCCCACCCACACATACATCCCCACCCATCCCATAACCGACACACACACACACACCCACCCACATATTCTCCACCACCCACACGCACACCAGCAACCACCCAGCAAAACATACATCACAAAACCACACACACATACCTCCGTCAACCCACACATCTAGCACCTATCCACACATACAGCCCGCTCCCTCACAATTTTCACCACCCACTCACACACACATCAGCCAACCTACACCCACTCACCCACCCAATATCCGCCACCTCTCAACTACACATCCCCCACATATACACACATCGTCACCCACAAACACATCTCCCCACCTGCCCACACATATCTCCCACCTATAAACACCCAAAAACACACACCTCCCACCCACATAACCCCACCACCCACATATACCTCACCCACACACATCCGCCGCTCACACACATCTTTTCACAAACACACACATCCCCCAACCATACACTCATCTCTCTCACACACATCCACCCACTCACGTACTCATCCATCAACCACTCACACCCACACATCACCCACCCGTCCGTCAACACATGCATCTGTCATCTACCCTCCCACCCACACACACCACAACCACCCAGCCAAACACACATCCCCTATCCTCACATACATCCGTCATCCACCTGCACATCCCACACCTCCCCCACCTCTCACAAATATCCTCTCCCACACAAAACTCCACCCATAAACACATTTCCCCCACACACACACATCCCGCACATGCATTCCTCATACACATCCCCGCCCACACATCTCTCACCCACACACACATCTCCCCACCCACCCACACATCCCCCACCTACAAACATCCTCACCACCCACAGATACATCCTCCACCCACTCGCATTTACCCCATCCACACTCACACACTCCCACCCACACAGACATATCCCATTCACAGACACCCCCCCCCTCCACACTCATCTCCCACACCCATTACACACCCATCCCCCAACCCACACAATCTCCTACACCCCCATTCACCCACAATAAATTCAGCCTCAAAAATAGTCTCATATAACAGTGGTTTTGAGAACCTATATTAATAGTAACAGAGTATTGAAACGATGATTTCTGTTCATATGTGTAATGAACTAACTTAGAAAACACACTGTTTGGATAGTATCAGTTCGCTGGAATTGAACATTTAGCAATCATGAACATGGGAGAACAAATAAGAAGACCTGAGTACACGTTATAAATGATTGAAATTCTTGAGGTTGGAAGTCGACGAGAAGAGGCAATTGAGACCGTTGTGTCAGCTTAATTGCAAAAATGCCCACACATAAACTAGTTATATCAAGTGGGATTCTTGCTTGATTCTAGCTGTTGCTACCGATGATATATACGCTGTTGAAGCTCTCTTGGTGTGATTTTTAGTGTCAGACACTTGACTATTTGCGATTAAAATATTCTTTGTAAGCAGAACAAAACAAACCATCTGCCATAGAAAGTTAATAAAAACAAGCCAGTAATCCATTCGGTGTTCATAGATTCACGTCATGACCACGTGAAGACTAAACGCATGCTTACAGTCATCACCATTTTTGCATTAAACACCAAACCTTATAACAATGCATCACCTTAGAAACATGCTTCAGTCAAATATCAATTGTACTTGATTATTAGGTCTTTATTCTTATAGCCAGTGGGCACAGTGTCATATTTCCAAAAATACTTTAGTACAGTGGTTCTCAACCTTTTTTAGCCCGTGCCCCTCTTCACCATATTTTCAGAGCGTTATTCCCCCCTTTCATATTTCCTACCTAAAAATCCCCCCACCCGTACACTGTATATGTAAAAATAGAAGGTAAATATGTTAAAACAAGTCTAGATATCCACATAAAACGTGATTTGTGGGTCTACTTACTTTATAAAATGAATTTTAGAAGGATGAGACGTGCATAACTGTAAAGTATGAAGGGAAAAGAAATATCAAGTAATCGGTTCTTATATTAACGCGATGTTGAAATGATATTCATCCTCCCCCCCCCCCTGGAAACCCTAAAATTCTCCCCCCGGGGGGGGGGGGGAATTCCCCACCGGTTGAGAACCACTGCTTTAGTAGAACAGTCCCTAAACGAAATCAAATGTTGATACCAGTGGAGTGTTTATTTTATAAATTGGCAAGTTATATAGGGAGAGGATCGGTGTAACGGTTATGGCATTACCCTGACAATTACAGGATTGGGTTCGGACACAGGTTCAATGTCAGCTCTCATATTTGCTACGGGAGGGAAATGCTGGTCACCTCTTCCCACGTGCACTCAGATCTACAAATCTGTGATGCTCATAACACATGGTATACTCTTTCTTCAGGAATTTATTTTAGTAAGTTTTTTACATCTTCATTTTTCAATTCGCAGAAATCTTGTATTGTAATAAAATAGTGCATGCAACGTCTAACATTTTTTTTTTACCGACTTGACACCATCCATTTGAACAACAATATGTAAAATAAACTGTAAGATAGCATTTTTTTTTCTTGACAACACTAGTGTATCGAGATTCCTTTCTATCGCAGGTCTGGCCATAACAGATTTGGGATGTCTGTCAACACTGATTTGGACAAACATCTGTTTCACACCAGCATTCCGTGAACTAGACCTTCCATTTGAAACGATAGAATTCCAGTTTATGATAAGTGGGATCCCGCACGTGATGTTTGCTCGAATCAGTAGCTGGATCACCGCCCTCATCACCCTAGAGAGATGTCTGTGCATAACCATGCCTTTAAAAGTATGTCCAATTGAATTAGTTGCTTTTATTTGCACGTCATATAATTTTTAACTTAATGTACTTGTAATCGAGCTAGTTTTCATTAGCATCATAAACATTATCGTCTTCATCATCGTTAGCCTCTTTGCATCATACTATTATTCACCCTCATTACCATAACCCTTAGTATGAGTTAACAAACATCAGATATATGATGCCCTATTCAAACTAATACTGCTACTGCCACTACTACCACTACAACTAGTACTACTACTGCTGCTGCTGCTACTACTACTACTACTACTACTACTACTACTACTACTACTACTACTACTACTACTACTACTACTACTACTACTATTACGAAAAATACTATTAATACAATAACCAATGCTACTGTGACTCTTACTCTATCTTCACGTTGCTGCTGTTGCTGCTGCTGCTGCTGCTGCTGCTGATGCTCCTACTACAACACCAACAACTACTACTGCTAATATTACTACTACTACTACTACTACTACTACTACTACTACTACTACTACTACTACTACTACTACTACTACTACTACTACTACTACTACTACAGCTACAACCACCTACTGCTACTGCTACAACTTTTGCAACTACTACTGCTATTATTAAGCCATCCAGGTATTTACTTCTCGGTCTTTCCCTTTGGTCTCTTCCCTTCGATCTTGCCAGTCGTCACCATGTTCTCCAATTCATTTCTTCTCATAACATGCCCCACAACTTTTTACTCTCTACGTCTAATATCTCTAATCAGTTTACGATCTTCATTTGTTTCTTGAAGGACTTATTCATTGGCTTTTCTGTCTGTCGATGGTATTCTTTGCATTTTAACCACATGTCCAAAGCCATCAGCTGTTTTTTATTGTCAGCTGACTGTTTATTGTCCACGATTCACATCCACACAAAAGAATAGGTTCTATGTAGCACTGCAACACTCTTTTTCTCGTTTCAATTGATATCTTTTTATTGGTCAGTATGTTTTTCATCTTGCAAAAGGCTACCTTCGCAATGGCAATTCTTGTTCTAATCTCTTCAAGGCATCTCCAATCAGATGTTATGACTATTCCGAGATAACTGTATCGATTAACATGTTTAAGAATATGCCCATTTACTCGTATATCACATTGTGGTATTTCCTTCTTCCCAGTGACGACCATAATCTGTCTTCTTAATATTCAGTTCTAACCCTAGTTGTTCACTGTGTACAATAACCGCATCTACTAAATGTTGCAGGCCCTGTTCATTGTCTGCAATCAAGACTGTATCATCTGCATGTCTAATGTTATTGATGTATCGTCCCCAATGTTGATCCCTATAGTATCGTTGCTATGCAACTAAAATACACCCATTCAGGAATAGCAGAGTTGCATTAATCAGATACACAGATTAAGAAAATGATACATATATCTTTCAAACAGATGAATAACAAGTCACTGACCAAAGACACATGGGTGATCATAACCCAGAATAGTAATGGGCATATGGGCATCTCCAAAATACTATCTCCAATCTCGAACAGATGTGTGCGTGTACGTTTGCGTGAGCGTGTGTGTATGTGCGTGTGTGAGTGAAACAACATTATAGTTTTCTTTAACATATCCCACAATGTTGTAATATACATTAACTGAACACAGTGCTAAGTAACAATGGCGATGAACTACTATGCAATACAATACTCGGCGCTGTGTTTCATCATTGCCACATGTGGGCCCTCGATCTTTGACCTTTCCGTCCCAGAATCTGGACCTTGCAGAATATGCTGCGTGGACTTAACACAATGTCTAACCAAATAAAAAGTTACAAGGGGGCATCAACTGAAAACCTTACAAGTGTGATAGAAGTAAAAAATATCCATGCCACTGTCTTGTAAACTGTACCTATTGTTGTTAAGGCTGCCAAGCGTAAATCGGTGCAGACGAACACGATGCCAACTTATGGAAAGTTTAAAGATGACCGCCCCACTTTTGGCATGCACCAAAGAGGAGCTGTGTTCTGTTTTCCGTTTGTTTTTGTAAATCAGTGAAGGGGTGAAACCTATATAAATTCATCGGCACATGAAGGTCCAGTATACCAGTCAATCAAGCAAATGTAAGAGTAACGTAGGGATTTTTAAAACGCCGTGACCTCTGTGAGAGATTGTTCACGACCGGGTCAAGCATATTGAGTAGTGACCCCAGAATCGATTGCAGCCATTGATGGACGTAAAGGAAACCGCCGATTGACTGTGAATGACATTTCCGCATATCGTGACA
The DNA here is from genome assembly GCA_963921405.1 of Cepaea hortensis. Lineage (NCBI taxonomy): Eukaryota > Metazoa > Mollusca > Gastropoda > Stylommatophora > Helicidae > Cepaea > Cepaea hortensis. The sequence continues at coordinate 108,830,298 of OY992881.1, forward strand.
TCAGTCACACTACAGGATACCACATCATCCATGTTGTGCTACAGTACCCAAAGTGTCTGCAAGGTGGGTGAAACGGCAGCTTACTCCAGAATTGAAACAATGATGCATTGATGCTTGCCAAGAACGTTTGCTGTGCTTTGAAGCAGAAGGTGATGGTTTCCTATCAAGAATTGATACTGGAGATTAAAAATGGGTTCACTACCGCGAGCCGGAAAAGAAGAGCGCTAGTAAGGAATGGTGTAACCTATGATGCAGGGAAGATTATGCTGATTTCTTTTGGGATGAACAAGGCGTTATTTTAGAGCACTACATGCCAAGAGGTAAAGCCTTTCCCCAGTGATACGTATACAGATCATCACATAAAACATCTTCGACCCGCAATCAAATCCAAACGACGTGGACTTCTGAGTAAAGGTGTCCTTCAGCAACATGACAATGCTTAACCCTATACTGCCTGTGCATAGTTGAAACCATTGAAGACCTCCATTTTCAGTCCATACCACCACGCCCCCCGTATTCTCGAGACCTAGCCGCAAGTGAGTTCCACCTGTTTGGACAACTCAAAGAGCCATTAGCACGAAAGAATGTGCGGGTCCGTGAAGATGTTCAGCAAGTGGTGAATAAGTGGTTACACACGCTACCAAGATAATATTTGTCCACAGGAATCCAAGGACTTTATCAGCTCTGGAGGAATTGCATTTAACACAGTGATGAATACATCGAAAAATAATGCACTACTTCTTTACTTCTTCAGAATATATTCACACCCTAAAAAATCATGTAATGTTTTCATTTGAAGACTCCTCGTACAACATGCGCTATTACGCCTGTCTTAATTAACAAAGGCATGTCGCCTAGAAAAAAAAATAATCATACTGATTCTACAGGAAGCGGTGTTCACTGCGTCTACTGTTGTACTAATACACTGGTTGGGGATGTGGCTCTTGCGACAGATAGCTCGACCGCATGTGTTTCAGGGTCGAAGCGGTAAGCAAAAGCACATTTAATGAAGCATATATAGATATGTACCACAATGTAATATACAAGTAAATGGGAATATTCTTCAACAAGTGAGCAGGTACAATTATCTCGGAACAGTAATAACATCTGATGGGAGATGCCTTGAAGAGATTAGAACAAGAATCGCCATGGCAAAAGTAGCCTTTAGCAAGATGAAAAACATATTGACCAATAAAAAGATGTCAATTGAAACGAGAAAAAGAGTGTTGAGATGCTACATTGAACCTGTACTTTTGTATGGATGTGAAGCGTGGACAATGAGCAGTCAGGCTGAAAAACATCTGATGGCTGTAGAGATGTGGTTTCTGAGGAAAATGCAAAGAATACCATGGACAGCCAGAAAGACCAATGAACAAGTCCTTCAAGAAACAAATGAAGATCGTAAATTGATTAGAGAAATTAGACGTAGACAGTCAAAATTTTTTGGGCATGTTATGAGAAGAAATGGATTGGAGAATTTGGTGACAACTGGTAAGATCGAGGGGAACAGACCAAGGGGAAGACCTAGAAGCAAGTACCTGGATGGCTTGGCCTTGTGGCATGGTCGAGACAGAAATACGGAGCTGATCCACGACTCTGGTGATCGAGTGAGATGGCAGAACATGACCGCCCACGCTTACCGGCATGGCACATGATGGATGGATGGATATAGATATTATACACGCTTCAAGATGTGCTCTCTTAACACTCTTTTCTAGGTTAAAGAAATGGTGACGCCGAAGCGAGTGTGTATCATCATGGTTGTAATCTTCATCGTGCTCACAGTAAGCGTGCTTCCCTTGTACTTCGTCTACAACCTGGGATTTAAATTCCAACCTGAGCTAAACCGAACATTGCTTGGTATTGTCTTTGTTGGCGACCGGATCAGTTTTGATAACATATTTTTCCCAGTCAACTGCTTCTTTGTTCCAATGTGTGCATTTGTTGTTATCATTGTCTGTACTATTATTCTGGTGGTAGAGCTACAAAATAAAGCCAAATGGCGGCAGTCTTCAGCATCATCTACCAGAGCTGACAATTTGACAAGTTCTAATAAGAGAGTTGCTAAAATGGTGGTTATGCTCTCAACTCTGTTCATTGTCTGCTTCATTCCAATAGGCATCATGTCTATTGCTATGGCTTCAGTACCGGAGCTCTCTATTGATGGAGAATTCAAACACATATTAACGCTTTTGGGCGGTGTAGGATTTCTTCTCGAGTCCATTAACTCTTCAGCTAATATTTTGATTTATTACCACATGAGCAGTAAATTTAGAGATGTGTTTCTGCAAATATTTAATGTTCGTCATACAGATTATAAATCCTAAAATAATGTGTTACACCATTATGTATAGCTTTTTATTGTAATTAAATACATTGTCATCATACACATGGCATTAATGATTGTTGGTTTTACTTTTGTTGTTGTTAAATTTTATTTGGCATCAGCTTTGCAGTTTATTTTGCAGAATTGACAGCATGCATGCTAATCTTCTTGCACACCTTCTTCACACACACACACACACACACACACACACACACACACACACACACACATATATATATATATATATATATATATATATATATATATATATATATACACACACACATACACACACAATTATATAGGTATGTGTGTATGTGCGTGTGTGTATGTTTGTGTATGTGTGCGGGTGTTTCTGTGTGTATATGTATGTATATATGCATGCATACTTGTTTGCAAATGCAAGCACACTCGTTTCAGTTCCGCGATTAGGTATGTGTGTTTACCGACGTAGGCATACGCTTGTGTATTCACAGAAACAGTTCAATTATTTATGTGTGAATGTGTTTTTCACTTTTCTGAAGAAGTAATCGTGTTTACTTGTCCGTTGATAAAGATTATGGTAAAAGCGATCACCAGTATATGTGTGTGCCATCGAGCGTCCTAGTCACATTTTGTATGCGTGTGTTATTTACTTTACACATCCACACCTTCTAGTTTTAAACAATGAAACCATTATCGCTATTAACAACGTAAATCGTGCCGTCTGTTACCATTTAAATATTAGTTAGTATTTATCATTCTTAAATTTACGCTGATATTAATTGCATGTTCGGCGGGACTCACCAGTTATTTGTCTTCTTCTTCAACGCAACTAAAACCATTTTACTTCAGTTGGGACCTGGTTGGCCCATTATGTACATTCCGGATATATCGCCCGGTCCAGCAATACGTTGTATATATATATATATATATATATATATATATATATATATATATATATATATATATATATATATATATATATATATACTAGCTGACACGGCCCGGCTTCGCCCAGTCACTGGTGGGGAGCATCTAATTTAATTCATATAAGTAGTCATATAAGTTCTCGTTCCCGTTACCGACTATCTGTCTGTCTGTCTGTCTGTCTGTCTGTCTGTCTGTCTGTCTGACCCGGCCCGGCATCGCCCAGCTCCTGGTGTCGAGCATCTCATTTAATTCATATAAGTAGTCATATAAGCTCCCGTTCCCGTTCCCGACTGTCTGTCTGTCTGTCTGTCTGTCTGTCTGTCTGTCTGTCTGTCTGTCCCTCCCTCCCTCTCTGTCTGTCTGTCTGTCTATCTGTCTGTCTGCCTGTCTGTCTAATCATTTATTGGTTGCAGTTAGAACAACCTTAGATAAACGAAGACCAACTTACAAAAAGCATTAGAAAGAGCACTTGAAAGATCTTTACATCTTCCCCAGCAATTAACAATTAACAGCAGCAGAAGAAGAAAAAGGAGGAGTAGGAGCTGTGAGGAGGAGGGAGGTGGAGGAGGAGGAGGGAGGAAGAGATAGGCGGAGAGAGGAGGAGGAGGAAAGAGGAGGGAGGAGGAAGGAGAAGGAGGAGTAGGGAGGAATAGGAGGGAGGAGGAGGGATTAGGAGGAGGTAGCATAGGAGGAGGAGGGGGGAGAAGGAGGGGAGGAGGAGGAGGAAGGAGGAAGGAGTAGGAGGAGGAGGGAGGAGAAGAACGCAGGAGGAGGAGGGGGGAGGGAGGAGGAGGAGGAAGGAGGAGAGGGAGATGGAGGAGAAAGAGGGAGGAGGAGGAGAGAGTAGGAGGAGGGAGGAGACGGAGGGAGAAGGAGGAGGAGGGAGGAGGAGGAAGAGGGAGGAGGGATGTGGAGGGAGTAGGAGGGAGGAGGTAGAGGGAGGAGGAGGAGAGGTGAGGAAAGAGGATGAGGAGGGAGGAGGAGGGAGGAGGAGGAGGGAGGAAGAAGGAGGAGGGATGAGGAGGAGGACGTAGGAGGAGGAGGAGGGCGTAGGAGGAGAAGGGAGGAGGAAGGAAGAGGAGTGATTAGGAGGAGGGAAGAGGGCGAGGAGGTAGGAGGAGGAAGAGGGAGGAGGAAGGAGGAGCAAGGAGGAGGAAGAGGGAGGAGGAAGAGGGTAGGAGGGGAAGAGGAAGAGGGTAGGAGGAGGAAGAGGAGGAGGATTATAACGCATATGCCTGTAGATAACTGCAGCGAAAAGGTGGGTCTGTCTATCTATCTGACCCGGCGTGGCTTCGCCCAGCTCCTGGCGGGTAGTGTCTCATTAAATTCATACAACAAAAAAAAAGTAACTTAAAAGAATGTCCTTCCATACACCATCCATTATTTTTAATGAAAACTGTTTTTAATCACCAACATGACTGTAGATAACTTCTTAAGCATAAAAAGATGAGTTACAACGTTAAGCATTATTTTTATGAAAACTTTTAAAATGCCTTAAAGATTGTATCATTGTTTATTATAACTCATATGCCGGTACATAACTATAGACAAAGAGTTTATAAATCTTTGAAAACGATGCAACAATAAGACTATAAGGTATACAGCAATGTTATTAAATGTTATGCTCCTTGAAATAACTTTTCTAGAGTTAAGTCCCCTCGCTATATAGAAGTTATAACGAAAAATGGAAAATGAAATAATATTAAGTAAGCAGCCGATTTCACACTAAACAAAATATCACAGTTGGCTGCGCTGGAATGAAAGGAAGACGTGTAGAAAATTTCATCTCAATCGGATGGGCCGTTCGCGAGTGCATAAAGGACATACATACAGACGGAGATTGCCTTTTATATATAAGATATATATATATATCTTATATATAAAAGGCAATCTCCGTCTGTATGTATGTCCTTTATGCACTCGCGAACGGCCCATCCGATTGAGATGAAATTTTCTACACGTCTTCCTTTCATTCCAGCGCAGCCAACTGTGATATTTTTTTAGTGTGAAATTGGCTGCTTACTTAATATTATTTCATTTCCCATTTTTCGTTATAACTTCTATATAGCGAGGGGACTTAACTCTAGAAAAGTTATTTCAAGGAGCATAACTTTTAATAACATTGCTGTATACCTTATAGTCTTATTGTTGCATCGTTTTCAAAGATTTATAAACCCTTTGTCTATAGTTATGTACCGGCATATGAGTTATAATAAACAATGATACAATCTTTAAGGCATTTTCAGTTTTCATAAAAATAATGCATAACGTTGTAACTCATCTTTCATATTACTCATATTACATATATCCATCCATTATGTGCCATGCCGGTAAGCGTGGGCGGTCATGTTCTGCCATCTCACTCGATCACCAGAGTCGTGGATCAGCTCGGTGTTTCTGTCTCGACCATGTCACAAGGCCAGGCCATCTAGGTACTTGCTTCTAGGTCTTCCCCTTGGTCTGTTCCCCTCGATCTTACCAGTTGTCACCAAATTCTCCAATCCATTTCTTCTCATAACATGCCCAAAATTTTTTTAACTGTCTACGTCTAATTTCTCTAATCAATTTACGATCTTCATTTGTTTCTTGAAAGACTTGTTCATTTGTATTTCTGGCTGTCCATGGTATTCTTTACATTTTCCTCAGAAACCACATCTCTACAGCCATCAGATGTTGTTCAGCCTGACTGCTCATTGTCCACGCTTCACATCCATACAAAAGTACAGGTTCAATGTAGCATCTCAACACTCTTTTTCTCGTTTCAATTGACATCTTTTTATTGGTCAATATGTTTTTCATCTTGCTAAAGGCTACTTTTGCCATGGCGATTCTTGTTCTAATCTCTTCAAGGCATCTCCCATCAGATGTTATTACTGTTCCGAGATAATTGTACCTGCTCACATGTTGAAGAATATTCCCATTTACTTGTATATTACATTGTGGTATTTCGTCCTTCCTTTTGACGACCATAATCTGTGTCTTTTTACAATTTAATTCTAACCCTAGTTGTTCACTGTGTGTAACAATCGCATCTACTAAATTTTGCAGGTCCTGTTCATTGTCTGCAATCAAGACTGTATCATCTGCATATCTAATGTTATTGATGCATCTTCCCCCAATGTTGATTCCTTCCATATCTTCAATATTTCTAAAAATACTTTCACTGTACAGGGAAAACAGATCTGGAGACATTACACATCCCTGTCTCACACCCCTGTTAATAGGCTGATATTGGCTTACTTCATGATCAACTCTTATGGCAGCTTGTTGTTTCCAATATATGTTTTTTACAAGTCTAAGATCTTTTCCATCAATTTGTAGATCTTCAAGCATCCTTATCATGTTGACATGTCTCACTTTATCAAAAGCCTTTGTGTAGTCAATAAAGCAAAGGTGTAGATCTTTGTTTACTTCTATAGAACGTTCGATTATGTTTCTCGGTATATACACAGCATTTACTGTACCCTTGCCTTCCACAAACCCACATTGTTCTTCTCCTATTTCAGGTTGTATTTTCCTCCTAACTCTTTGCATGATAATTCTTAGCAAAATCTTCGTGATGTGACTCATTATACTAATTGTTCGATGTTGATCACATTCCAAGGCTCCTGATTTCTTTGGGATTGCAATAAATACAGAATTACATAACTCCTGAGGTATATTTCCAGTATCATATATTGTATTAAGCAGACTGGTAACTTGATCTATTCCATATTCTTCTAAAGCATTAATCATTTCTGTTGTGACGCTGTCTGAACCGGGGGTCTTGCCAGATTTCATATGGTTAAGAGCATTCTGAACCTCCATCTTCAAAATTGCTGGTCCTTCATTATTATTTTGAAAATCATACTGTTCGTCTCTGTTATCGTCATACAGGTTTTTCACGTAATCTGACCATTCATGTAATATCTGATCTTTTTCTATTATGACTCTTCCATCTTTTGTCTTTAGGCAGCCTGCTGATGTACGTGTTCTTTGATTAGTAAGCTCCTGAATTCTTTTGTGCATTAGTTTCGCATTGTTACCGTTGTGTTGTTTTTCAATTTCTCTGCAATTTTTCTCAAGCCATGGTTCTTTTGCCTCCTTACATAAGGTTCTCACTTTTCTGTGAATTTCTTCATATTTGGCAGGTTTTATTTTTGTTCTGTCTACTTGTTTCCATTAGTTGAAAAATTTCTTCAGTCATCCATGTCTTACGGCCCACTTTCTTTACTTTTGGAATAGTTTTTTCTGCTGCGCATCTGATTGAATTCTTCATCGATTCCCATTGATCATCTACATCTTGAAACAGGATCTCTAGATCAGACAATATATCAAATTTGTTCTTTACTTCTATGTTAAAATTATCTTGTATTTCTTTGACAGTTTTCAATTTGCTCAAGTCATATTTAGGGTTTCCTGCTGTATACTTGACTTTCTTTAACTTTACCCTCAATGTGCCTGTAATTAATCTGTGATCACTGTAACAGTCTGCATTTGGAAGTGTTTTTACGACTGTTAACGCATTTCGAAACCTTTTGCTAATCAGGATATAATCTATCTGATTTTTAATCCTGCTGTCTGGACTCCTCCATGTCCATAATCTTCTAGGATGCTGTTTAAACCAGGTGTTTCCTACAACCATTTCTTGTTCTTTTGCCCATTCTACAAGTCTGTATCCTCTTTCATTTCTCTCTCCCAAACCATGGTTGCCTACACTGCATCCATCGCCTTGCTGTCCTATTTTTGCGTTGAAATCACCCATTATGATATTTATTTCTGATTTTTTGCAGTTCTTCAAAGCAGACTCCACGTCATTATAAAATTCCTCTATGCTTTCTTCACTGCTTTCACTTGTTGGGGCATATACTTGAATGACATTTATTTTAAAAGGTCTTCCGTTTAATTGTACTAATAGGACTCTGTCTGACACAGCATGATGTCCTTTGACAGAATTTGATGTTTGCTTATCTAATATAATGGATACACCTCTTTGCTGTTCTTCTCCCCCAGAGTAAATAATCTTACAATCCTCTCCTGTCCTTATCCCTGCTCCTTTCCATCTCGTTTCCGATACTCCTAATATGTTAATCTTCTCTCTCCCCATTTCTTTTTTGATGTTTTCTAATTTTCCATCTGCATTCATTGTTCTAACGTTCCAAGTTCCAACTTTCAATTATATTAATCTGTTGCACCTAGTAGCCTGTTGACGGTCTGGAGTCACCTGGTGCGCGTGACTATCCCTACCGGGCGAGGCTGCTCCTATGGAGCACCCATTTACGCCGTTTCTCTGATTATCGATGATTTCACACAAGATGATTTTCTTGGCATCTATAAAGAAGGTAGTTTGCCATTGCTTTCCTTCCTAGCAGTGACCATACTGGTCAGTGACCGTAGCCATTGTCTCCTCAAAATAGAGATCCTCTGCCTACCGTCGTGAAGGTGGAGACCATAACCTACATCTATCTGTTGGCTGCTCTCCATCTTCATCCACCACCTGCACGCATGGCTTCACGTAACCCTGATCGGGGGGCTAAACGGGTACTCCACCTTGCCCAAGGGTGTCCCGTAGGCTAGCGGAGGGAAGGAGGTGCCTTACTTCTCCTTTGATAGGGGATACCCCTACCCCGCTACCCAATATATATATATATATATATATATATATATATATATATATATATATATATATATATATATATATATATATATATATATATATATATATATATATATATATATATATATATATATTACCAGTCAGCTCGAAATGCAATAGTCAAGGAGATTGATGGCTTAAACCACATCAATGAAAGTAGAGATATTAGTGTTTAAGTACACCGTGAAATATTGTACACCCCGAAGTATTCATTTCCATAATGCTAGATGAATAAATACGCCGTGCTTCCAAAATCATCAGTGAAATAATATTTGTGATGTTGAGGATATAGGAAATACATGTTAATTGAGTCTTTCACAGCCAGCGAAGAGTCATATTGCTAAATGTTCCAAATGCCATCTGATTGAAAGTTCCCCTGGTCTTTCCTCTCCGTTTTGAGTTTCATCCAGAGCCTCTGCCGAACCTTCGCATTATCATTCTCTCCACATGTGGGTGCTCAGTCTTTTCCACCGGCTACTCAACTCGGTCCCACAGGCGCCCGACCACCTCTCCCTTGTCCATATGTAAGCTACCACCGAGTGGTACATTCCATGCAAGCCTATCAGCTTATTCATTCTCCGCAATCCCACATGACCAGGGCAGAACATTCATCCAATTCTCACAACCTGTGACCCCTCCAGCTAGGCAAGCTATTTTACACGAAACATTCCTTTTCCCACCTTATTAAACATACTCCGTGAGTCTGTAATGAACGCAATGCGTGTTGCGGCGGTCACCACCAACCATGGGTAGGCTGCTGTCACTGTTTCCACCTCCATTATCATGCAGAATGTTGTAGTCTCATATGCCAGATTCTCCTTTTTTAAGCATCGTCCAATAGCCTTCGCAATGAAACACCGACCACTACGTATGTTTCGCACCAATGACCCATCGGTGTAGATCACTATGTCAACTTGATGTGTGTTGCACTGGATCAATTGGTGAACCTCAAACTCTGAGCGGCCCGCTGCCCATTCTCTGCACTCACGACTCAGTGTGACTATTACCTTGTGCGTCAGACATGTCATCCGACACTATAACCTACTCTTTTCCACGATTGATGTTGTCTATTTCACACACCTGGCTGATAGATATGTCTGCCTCCGCCATCCAGGACTTGCCTCTTCTCACTCTATGACCTATGCCATATCTATTGCTTCATGCAGGAGGTGATCCCTGTCTGCAGCGACTCTTAGGTACCATTTCGCTTGAAAGACTATGTGCCTGTCCGCCATTGCTGGTAGTGCTAGGATATGCCTCATGCATACAATTGCTGTGTCCTTTGTGCACCCCAGGATCATCCGCATGGCCGCATTCTTATGCGCTTCAAACCGTACTCACTGATTGAAATGATTAACAGCTGAAATAGCATGTATAGCATTAAGTCCCTTCCCAACCTTCCCAGCCTTCACCACCAACGCCTTCACAAGATCCTTACAAGATTGCTTGTTATTGCTTGTTTTCTAAGAATCTACCAAAAGTGATTCCCAATTATTTCAATTTACTCTCTCTCTCTCTCTCTCTCCCTCTCTCTCTCTCTCTCTCTCTCTCTCTCTCTCTCTCGCCCTCTCTCTCCCTCTCTCTCTCGCTCTCTCTCTCACTCTCTTTCTCTCAGTCTCTCTCTTTTTCTCTCTCTCTATCTTTCTTTCTCTCTCTCTCACGCTCTCTCTCACTCTCACTCTCTCTCTCGCTCTCTCTCGCTCTCTCCCGCTCTCTCTCTCGCTCTCTCTCTCTCACTCTCTCTCTCTCTCTTTCTCTCTCTCTCTCTCTTTCTTTCTTTCTCTCTCTTTCTTTCTCTCTCCCTCTCTCTCTCTCTATTTCTCTCTCTCTCTCTCTCTTTCTCTCTCTACTGAGAGAAAGTCTATTCAATGCGACAAATGGGGCATCTTCCTCCACGGTTCGGTTATTCAGTGAATACCGCACAACCGATGTCTTGTCTGTATTTATAACACCTTCTTAGTCTATGCACCACCCCACCACACTGTTTACTACCGGCTCTAAGTATTCAGTGATTCTTTCCTTTCTCTTTGCCAAGTAGCTGATTAGCGGCTCGTCTATTCAGCCACAAGGACAGTTGTAAGCAGGAACAGGTCACAACGGAGAATATCAAACAAACCAATGTCCTCGCCATTGTAATCAGTGTTTATTCTCGAAAGTCATCGCCGCCGTTATACACTCATTACTGACAGGTGTGGGCTGACATGCGATGGTTCTAAAACACTCTATCTAACGTTCACTACCAACTTACGGCTTGGCTCGACCTTGGCTTGACATCGGCGTGTGCTGAATTGATGTCGCTTTACTTCTGCACTCGCTTTTCACAACCGTCGTGTCCAAAGACCCTGGCAAGACTGACTCGGTCTTGCCGTCTGTCTCGTGTGCCACACAACTAATGTCACGTGATACGCAACTCATTGGAGTCACTTCCCTTTCTTCATCATCATCTGTTGCTCCACCGACTTCTCTTGTAACCCTGTTCTTACTCTGTCCGTTTCCCGCTGTATCCCTCATATCGGTCCATGGCATTATTCCATGTCTGTATACCAGCACATCATCTGCGAATGTCTAGATCTTACCAATTCCTGGTTCCCCAAAAGCTGTGGCATTGCTGGTGTATACATTAAAGAGCACTGGGGGCATGGTAGATCCCTGTGGCAAACCAGGTATAATAGTGCATGCGCCAGAAGTCCAAGAATTTGAGCAAATTGCGATTTTACGCTCATAAAGTACTGCCATAATCCATTTGACAAATCAAGAGCAGACATCGGTGTCTAAAAAGTGTATATCAAACGATCACACCTGAACCGTGTTATAAATCTTCCTGGTCAAGTGCCACCGCCACCGTCTCTTTTTTTAGCCTGGAAGCCCTCATAGACATCGATTCCAAATGTTGCCGCATTGGCCCGGGTGTCATTCCCAGACCGGTAACTCCCAAGCCCCTTGGGGAGCAGGTCTTATTTTTCCAAGCGGTGCTGTAGCTTGCATGCTACTATCTTTGCGAGTATGTTACCAAAGGTGTTTTACAAGGTGATAATTATGCATCCATTTAGTTTAGAGTGATCCTTGCCTGGGTGGGGGCCAGATAGCTGTGCAACAAATCCTGAGTATTCCTGCCGTTTTCATGCTAAAGTCGGAAGAAACAAAAATAAACAGTCTCTTCCAGGTCGCCATCGTTCATGTTCTTTACGGCAGTGTATCTATCTATATCCAGCCCTAGTGTTGTGGCTTTAGTTCTCTTCAGCACACATCTAATATCTTCTACCTGTATCATGTCTTCATAGTAACCGTTCCTAGTGGTCTGTGGCAGGTATCTCTAGCGAAGGTGTTAACGACGTTGTTTGTAATCCCGTTTAATCTCGTACGAAACACAGCTGCGCAAGATTCGGCAGCGGATCGCGTCGCTTTGGTTACTTATGGATGTATATGATCCGGTAGTTTAGAAAGCAATGGCCAATTACTGAACTTAAACCTTGCCAAGGTATCAATAGCAGCTGAAAATGCTGGTATTGAATGCAATGTCCTGTAAAGGATATGAGAAAAAAAATTTCTGACCGGGTCTCTCTGATGGCATCCCTAATAGTCCTGTCCCGCTGATCCGTCTGTGTAAGGAACCGTGCAGGTTATGCCTACCCCTCGTCCATGTCAGTTGTCATATGTAGGTTGTTGTCATCGTATACTGTACCACGTGAACCTTTCAGTTCATCTGTTTATGCTCGGTGCCTTGTACATGTCAGTTACGACAAGGAAAGATCACTGCTGAATACAGTTGATCTTATTGCTTTTTTTCTAAGAATACATGCGCTTATTAATTTTCACAATTTACATATAATTACAAAACAATGACCAGGCAACAATTAAAGGCACATTTGTGAATGCATTAATGTAGAATATAATTTCACTTACGGTACCTTGTTTTACCAACACATAATTTCAATCATAGCATTGTTCGTTACTGCACAATACACGATATACACAGGAAATTTAGTCTGCTAAGAGGTTGCATCTGTCATGTCGAATCTCTAACTACACAGAGAATACCTTAAGACCATTAAGTTGGTCATTGTGCCTGTGTTGTACAGAGCTGGTTATTGGTGGTCAAGTATAATGAAATCATGGTTCCCTATTAAGTAGTTAGTGAATGGCCCTACATTCTACACTACGGCCAGGGTTTCTTTCACCTGCACGCTATGTCGGGTCTCTAATGGTGTATAATACACGTTGTCCAGCATTTGCGAAATGGCACAATCCAAGTCAGTACTTCGTGTGTTAGTCATCAAATGAAATGTTATCAGCAGATCAGGGAATTCCAATTCCAATTCCAATTCCAAGTAAGGCTTGACTTAAGTGTACATCTAAATGTTTGCAGTGAATATACAGATGCTGTGAAAAAGTTGATCTTTTTAGGTATACTCTTTTGTTTTATTTCTTTTTTTAATTTTCTATCCGCGTAGACTAGGCGGAGGTGACATATGCAAAACAATTATACCTTTAGTGTAATAAGCACACAATCCCAAAAAATAATCGAACGTGCGTCTTTTGGTTGATGTTGGTATGAATGCAGTCGTGTCCATGGTGGTTTCTTTTAGCTTCAAGACATCATTCGCAATACCAGGGCTAACAAAAAGGTAAACTCATAACAAGCTACTTTAAATATTGATCCGTGCACTATTAAACCAAACTGCTTTAGTCTCTTCTATGTGTCTTAAGATCTAAAAGTGATACTACAATTGCAGATGGATTAGTACAATGGCATCGAGATGGTGTACCAAGTCTGCTCTAAGCTGGGGCAACTTTCTTCACATATGGGTGAATTATGAAGGCGCAGTAAACACGCTACATGTCTTATATAGCCACTGGAAAAACAAACAGAGAGAAGTTGCAAATGGTGTGCATGGTCTGGCCTCTTCAGTTAGAGAGATCGGTCAATGTTACCTCGACAAACTATGTTAAGTATTGTGCTACCATTACTACTTTTCACTCCTACATTGTTTGATGGGGAAGATCCTTTAATGTTATCGCCAACGACTTAAGGAGTAGACTTAAAAGTCGTTGGTATCCGCGCGGGATCACCCTGATGTCGATATATACTTTCAAAGTATGTTAATTACAGGGAAAGCGTTACCACCGACAAAACGAACTTCATTGCACGCCCGTGTTAGGGCTCAAGCGATAAAAACGCCTATGCAAAGGTGTTAAGAGTTAACATACTGTTTGTTTTTAGGATTCACAACCAATAGTCCCAGGGCCGTGCCATGTTATGATAAAGAGAGGCGACCGCATCAGGTGGCACCGTAAGGGGGCTTCATAAGGGGCGGCATTTTTACAGAAAAAAAACAAAACATGTAAGGACTTGCATCATACTGAGAAAATCCACCAGACGGTCCTGACTAGATCATCAGCGCAACCAATCGGCGGCTACTTTCCTGCATTTAAAACGCATTGCCATTGCTAGCTTCCGCATACTACTAATTGCCTTCTACAAATGACCACCAGGTATTTTGGTTCAAGGCTAGTCCTCGATTAATGACATTATAGAAGTGCCAAAGACAGGGTAGATTTGTTTCTCGTAAATGCCACAACCGTGCTTGTATAATCAATATTGTGACTGCTTGCGATGAATAATCTTATCATTTGGCAACGTTTTTTTTATAGCCACAGTTGTACAATATCGTATCAAGTTTGAATGATAGAGACATAGTTAGAGAAGCATAAACTAGGCGTGATGGTAGAAAACGTTGCATCAATCACGTTGTAATATTAGCAATTGTATATGTCCCGAGCAATGTCGACTGCTATAAAGGTGATACTAAAGCAATCCCTCTGCTTGCTGTACATTATCGTAAACATCCTGAGCACTGACCTTAGTCCACATGGCATAATGTCTTCATGAAACCTGCACACACACACACACACACACACACACACACACACACACACACACACACACACACACACACACACACAATATATATATATATATATATATATATATATATATATATATATATATATATATATATATATATATATATACTTGTAAGGAACAGCACGTATTGTTAAAATAGACGCATTTGGTTGTACGGTCAGAATTATAATTGCATTATAAATAACACACATCAACTGCTATTGCTATGCTGTGTCATTTGGGCGTAGCAAATGATACAGCTAATGACACGTTGACCTTCGAGGCTGTAGGTCAGATTTTATTTGAGTATACTAGTCTAGTGACATTTCTTTTCAGTGAATGTATCTTATTAACATCGTTGATAAACACACGATGGCAGCCATTATTGTAGATCACGATGTTGGTAGATAATGTTTACATTCTACGGCTGTAGATAATCATGCCTTGCGCTGAACGTCTTCTAATCATTGAGCATACTGTGTATTTAGCTTGATGCTAGTCTTTAACTTATTAGTATGTTATTTTCATAGCAATTACTTGTGATAGAATACTAACAACGCTGCATTTCGTCATTGTCGGTAAATACGACTTACAATCTGAAATGTAATCGATAAAATCATCTTGATAACTGGAAACAAAATAGTATAACTAATAAGAAATAACCAAGAATTCAAAGACAGTTCCAATAGCATGTATATCATATGTGCAGTCATTGGTTGTGCTGTGTTTTCATAGTTTATCTTTAGCTATAAACAGTATCATGGCTTGCATCTTCTGTATACATATAGAAGAAACCAAAGCAAACATTAATATAGTTATTTATTTGTTCTCTCCATATTTGCTTTGTGTTGTTCTCATCTGTTTTTTGTTTTAAATTGTTGTCCTTGCCTGTTGTTTGATGAAAGTTTATCGCGGCAATACTTTTTTATTTTTTTAAACTGACCATGATTTTGTGTTTTCCTGTTGTTTACATTTTAAACAGTTCATTTTTAATCTGATTTCAATAATAAGTAAGAGTGGATAAGAAAAATAGACAAAAAAGGTGGATGTGGAAAGCTGAAACAGCGAGGCAACACATAACTGTTTCCATCAGATTGCTCCAAACAGGCTCGAGAACTTCCACAGTAGCTTCGAAATAACATTAACGAACGCAAAGTTTGCACAAAAAATTTGTCAACTTGAAGATGGACACCTTAACATCCCAGTGATCACGAAAGATTATAATAATAGAACAAAGTAGTGGACCGAATTTGCGACTATGTACTGTTCTTGTAGATTATCAAACGGTCTGGTGTCAGCTTTGATAGGGAATCCTCTTGGATTTTGGTTAGGCATAGAGGTTTGGCAAGTCGTGGCCGTTCATGTCTGCTCCAGTACAGTCACCTAAAGAACACGATGACAATGGTAAAGATAAGAGCGTTATTGCTCTAATAGCGATCCACTGATGTTAATAATAAAGACTGGGCATAATTTGTCGCCTCCAGATTGCATTCCACTACACTACCAAGGCAAATTCTCGTTTCTCCATCCATCCATCCATCATGTGCCATGCCGGTAAGCTTGGGCGGTCATGTTCTGCCATCTCACTAGATCACCAGAGTCGTGGATCAGCTCCGTGTTCCTGTCTCGACCATGCCATGTGACCAATCCATCCAGGTATTTACATCTCGGTGTCCCCTTTGGTCTCTTCCCTTCGATCTTGCCAGTTGTCACCAAGTTCTCCAAGTCATTTCTTCTCATAACATGCCCCAAAAAATTTGACTGTCTACGTCTAATCACTCTAATCAATTTACGATCTTCATTTGTTTCTTGAAGTAAAGTCTCCAGTATGACACATGTAATAGCCACAGGATGCGCATGTAAAACCACCCACAAGCCTCGACTTATCGCTTGATTAATGACTTGAATTCTGAAGAACAAGTAATACTTTTGTTCTTATCGGCTTCGCATATGCTTATAGTTTCTCGTCATATTATTATTTTCTTTAAAGTGGTGTGTTGTATCTAAAGATTATGAACATTGTATATATACCTTTGCTAAATTCGCAAATTCTTAATATTGTTTATTGTTTACTTGATGACAACAGTATATGGTATCTCACCAAAGTTAATCCCGTAACAACGCAACGTGGTGTCGCAGCGTAGTGTCGAAATGGTGTGTCCTAGCAAGGTGGTTTTAAGCGCTCTCCCAGCGCGTTGTCCGCTACGTTTATAGAACAATGCACATGTTATAGAAGTTTGTTAAAGTCCAAAGTAGCTAATTAAGATGAATTACCATACAGTCTCAGACAGACATGTGGAGCATGTGGATACTTCGAATCCAACTCCAACAGTTCAGGAACATATGAATTCAATGGCAACATCCCGAATAGCACTCATAAGCAGTGAGGTTGTAGCCATCTTGCAGTGGATAATCTGGGCGACTGTACCTCAGATAATCGTTGTCTTTGGTATCGCTGGGAATGTCATTAGCATCATCTGTTTTGTGAAGCAAGGATTCAAGGATACAGTGAACGTGACGTTTGTAGGTAAACATATAAACGTATTTTACATCTGTTTATTTGCAAATCTCATAATGTTTATGCTCAGAAAGTCCGAGTAACACATAATTATAATCAGAAAAGTGCGTTCTTTTCAAGTTAAAATTACATATATGAAGAAAATGTTATGCGGTGGATGGAGTAACTGAAAATGTAATCAGAAGGTGCAATGACAAACTGAGAAATATAATTATTTAATGAAATCAATCTATTGGTGAAAAAAAAGATTTGTTGGTAACACACGTCATGCCAGTAATTGTGTAGTCTCAGATCAATAAAATATTTCAGATTTATAACTATTAAGATACGAATGTATCACATTAATACACTATACAAATCATTACATTAGCTGAATATTAATTCTTTCAGTCCCAAATGTTCAGACAAGTACAGGCATCATTGTGTGATTTGCCTTTTAAGAATATATTATAATACATATTAGATTTATATACTTTAAGATGAAATGCAGTTTGTTTGAAAGTTCACAATAATGTTTAATACCATGAATGATAGCCACTGTTTCAAAGCGATTAATTTACAGTAAAGAGTTGCTTAATTTAATATATGTGGTGATGCAATTATCCCGAATGACAAATGTATTTATATTCATAATCTTAAGGCTTTAACTCAACACACAATGAACAACATTAAAAATAATAAACCTGTGTGTATGTATGTCTCTCTCTCTCTCTCTCTCTCTCTCTCTCTCTCTCTCTCTCTCTCTCTCTCTCTTTCTTTCTCTCTCTCTCTCTCTCTCTCTCTATCTCTCTCTGTGTGTACACTCTAGATACAATCAGTAACAACTTGAAATATAATTGGCACCCATGATTGACATTAACAGATCCTATGGGTGTATGATCATCTTTTAGTGTGTGTTATATACATTATCTTTATCTTTATTTAATTCTACAAGCTAGTAAGATGCTAGCCGGCATCCGTAGCCAAGGTGTTACGGACGCCGTTCGTAATCCCGTATACCCGGGTTAGAAACAATTCTGCACGCGATTTGGCAGCAGATCGCATTGCTATGTTTGATTTTACGAATTTGTATGAGAACCGGTCGTTCAGAAAGCAATGGCAGACCACTGAACGTAAACTTGCAAAGACATCAACAACAGCAACATGCTGGTGTTCACAGCAAACGAACTGTAAATGATATGCAAATACCTCAACTACAGTAAGAAATTAATGTTAAATGTAAACTGCTTGCCCCAGGAGGAAATAACTCTTGTCTAACATAGCTGTAGACAGAAGCAACTTAACACCTTGCGATGTGACTTGTTTCTTAGAGTTTTAGTGAAACAATGTGTTAAAGTAATAAATATATTATAATACAGCAACGTTCAAACTGTCGGTGGACATAAGAATTCCAACGCACGATGAGTTTCCTATTATAGAAATCATTTAATATTATAATTAAGCGAGACCGACACGATTGCTCTTGTCCTGATCCTGCTGGTTAGGCCCAACTGTATTGACAACTACGTGTCCCGCAGGCATAGACAGACAGACGCCTCATGGTTAAAACTAATAAACAAACTCCTTGATATCACCAGATAAGACAGCGGTTTATTTACAATAACATATTACTCCCACAAACCCCCTCTCACGAGTTTGACTCTGAACATCCACAAATCACTAGCACATATCCCTTCCAGTCTATCGGCATTCGTATCCAGCTGCAACTACTCAAACATCTTACATCAAGCACAATTTGTTAACACATCCCTACTTCCTAACTTAACATAATTCTATCACAACATCATATATAACACCATGGTTGCTAACTAACTCGTTCACAATCTACCGCTCGCGCTAACAAATATATTCCTATTACTCGTTACAATCTAAACCCTGTCTCTATCCCGTCTAACGTCTGACTAGCTTCTTTGTCCCGTTCCGAGTCCGACTGCCCTCTTGTTTTCCCGCCTATCATGCGATGAGACAAACCCTTTCGAATCGTGCTCACACAAACCCATGGTCACCTGTCTTGAATTGTCATTACCCTGTACACTCGTCTTTGTCCTTGTCTCCTGTATGTTTTGTTCTGTCTTATCTGAGCTGTCGTCAATATAATATAGGACTGTGACAGCTCTCGTGGAAAAAGCATATCTATGTGGACTATAATACGCGTAAATGTTTATCTTGGAAGCAACAGTGATTTGGATCCCGAGACGAATGATGGGAATTCCTTGGACTACCAGAGTAACTAATGACGTTTGCCTGAAGGAGGATAATGAAACTAGAACATTTTAGTCAAAAATAAGAAAGAGACAAACAAGTTTCTTTGGTCATGTGATGAAAAGAGAGACATTGGAGAACATCGTGACAACTGGATATATCAAGGGGAAGAGAGGCAGAGACAGACCAAGAGAAATGATGCTGGGTGGACTTAGACGGTGACATGCATAAATATCATCAGCAGAGTTGATCCAGAACACCAAAGACCGAGATCCGTGGATAGACATGGACGCCCACGCCAACTGGCAACACACTTGATGATTACATGTTTATGAACCATTCTTCCACGCTTCATAGGCTTTCTTGCCAATGTAAATGTACTAGTGTTAAATCATATCATGTGATATGAATGGTTCATTGTTTTGTTTTGTTTTTATTTCGACTAGTATTGCGCGGTAATCAATCCATGCGAATCACAACTATTGCAAAATGACGTTTTTTAACACTTGAAGCCGTATTGTGTATATTTTCATAGGGCAATTGGTTCTCGCTGGGTAATGAGGTTAATAACACACCGGCCACCTTTATATTCCCGAACATTTCCTGGTACCATTGTTAGGCTGGGACTAGCTGGGAGTGTAATGCCAATTGTGAAAATGAACATGCACGCCTAGACAGGTAGTGGAACACACGAGCATGGGACCTACAGACAACAATGCTTGTATCTACACTTTCGCCATTAAGAATGTCATGAGGGCAACAAAGATTGTAGAAAAGCATGAGATGTGCCTTGAGAGGAAAAGCGTTGCGAAAATGGCAGACTTATAAGTCTGTGGTCTAGGATATATGTGGGGTTAACACTTCACGCCATAAGCGAACGCCTTCTGCTTCATTGTACCACACAAGGTCCAGATGGATCTGAACACAACTTTAGCCTAAGTTTTCCTGTCAAGCACATCGTTCTTGACTTCCGTTGGTAAATCTTGTCTGTGCCCTGATGTACAATTAGTTTAGTCGTAGTTACGTGACGATGTTTTATCGCGGTTCTTAAAACAGCTGGCGTTGACTCTGTTGTCACCAATTCTTTCCCCAGACAATGTTGATAACCAAATTGCAATTCAACCATTGATACAACTCCCTATTCCGTGTGTGCATTTGATAAAGTGTCAGACATACGTCGCTGTGATCAACCTTCATTAGAAGAAATATATGTATACATTATTCATTTGTTTACATGCAACTAAACGAATGGGGAAAAAAGACTATGCTCCCTCCCCTTTGCTGCTAATATAGGGATGATATATTTTACTGTCATGTCTCTTCTACCACTAATAGCACCTTGCGGTGTAGGACTGTGTCTTGAGCCCGAGGAATTAAGGCCGCCTGGCTAGCGCATTCGCCGTGAAATGTGCGAGTTATGATTTTATTTTTCTTGCCACAAATATCCACACTTTGCCGAAGCTTCGACCCCGAGTCTCCCAAAGGAGAACCCACTTTCCAGCGACTTTGCCAGCCGCTCCTAATATAGTTCACCAACTACTATTATGACATATAGTTCATATTTCCCCGATACTACCTACATCGTACTCCAGAAATCCTTAAATAGGAATGCCCAATTAAATGGGAATGGCAATATGTTTCAAATTTCTACAGGACATTGATTAAATTTATTTGCATTCACACCTATTGGAGGGAGACACACCTATATTTTAATATTAATTTATATACTACAGGCCTGGCAATTACAGACTTGGGATGCCTGTCAACACTGATTTGGACAAACCTCTGCTTCACACCGGCATTTTATGCTCTAGATCTGTCCTTTGAAACAACTGAATTACAGTTTATGACAACTGGTATTCCTCATGTACTCTTTGTCCGAATCAGTAGCTGGATCACAGCCTTTATCACATTAGAACGCTGTGTGTGCATAACAATGCCATTGAAGGTACGCGCATATGTATGATTTTTATCGTAGTCGCATGTACATTAACAGTCATTATTAGTAGCATCATTCTCATTATCATCGAGATATTTGTGGTCTCCTCCTCTTCCCACCCCTCCTCCTCCTCCTCCTAGTCCTCATCGTCCTCCTCCTCCTTCTTCTTTTTCTTTTTCTTCTTCTTCTTCTTCTTCTTCTTCTTCTTCTTCTTCTTCTTCTTCTTCTTCTTCTTCTTCTTCTTCTTCTTCTTCTTCTTCTTCTTCTTCTTCTTCTTCTTCTCGTCCTCTGCCTTCCTCTTCTTGTAATAATTAGTATTATAAATTATTAGCAAGATTATCTTCTTGTTCTTGATCTTGAACTTGCTCTTCTTGTTGTACTAATAATTATTATACATTATGGACAAGATTATTGTTATTATTATTTACATCAAGAACATCTGTAGCATCAGCAACATCCGCAACAACATAACTATTATCAGTTGCAGTTTTTTTTTAAATTTCTTCACAATTCAATCCTAAAACATCACATATAGTAATAACGAAGTACGCTACATAAACAACATATAACTGAACATAATATGATAATTGTAGAATATTTAGTACCGAACTAAGACATAACAGAGCTGTTACAAATAAACAGCGCACATCACAAAACATATTATAAACACATCTTGTTGAACATTACAACATAGTTGGATTTGCTTTCTTGTTTTCAAGCATATATATTTTGAGATATACTATAGTATGATTGTATATTAAGTCGTATTAAAATGATTACCATAACATTTGTAACTTGCTATTGAAGGTGAAGAACATCATGACTCCCCAGCGAGTATGTGCCATCACCGTTGCCATCGTCGTCGTGCTCACTTTAGGCGTGTGTCCTATGTTCTTCATCTACAACTTGGGCAATAAATTCTACCCAAAAAGAAATAAAACTTTGCTTGGCATTGTTTATGTTGGCGACCGGGACAGTTTCGATAAAATATTTTACCCAGTCAACTTCTTTGTTGTTCCATTTAGCGCCTTCATTGTTATCATTGTCTGCACCATTATTCTCGTCGTAGAACTCAACAATAAAGATAAATGGCGTCAGGCATCATCTTTATCTTCAAACGCTGCTAATATAACCAGTTCGAATAAGAAAGTCGTCAAAATGGTGATTATGATATCATCTTTATTTATCATCTGTTTTATTTCTACAAGTGTCATGTCTATTGCCATGGCAATAATACCGGAGCTTTCCATTGATGGCAAATATAGCAATTTATTAACAATACTTGGCGGTGTTGGATTTCTTCTTGAGTCCATAAACGCATCGGCTAATATTTTCATTTACTACCACATGAGCAGCAAATTCAGGGATGTATTTCTCCAGCTATTAACAACAGGCATTGTTTGTTCTATACACTAACACACTCATCGCAAATTTATGTTCACAATTTGAGCATAAATAAGCAAACATGTATTACTTATGCTTTCTAAGCTTGCTGATTTCATGATATGTCGATGTTTCGAGACTTACCATTGCGCTGTGCGAGTTAAAAACATCTTTACTTTAAGTATAACGTTATATCTGTGTAATGTAAACCAAAAAAAAAAAAAAAAGGGAGGGGGGGGGGTATGCATATTAGTTCCAGGATTATAATCTCAATTAACAGGCGTTATGTGGACATGCACTGCCAACAAACACATCATATTTATGTGTGATGTATCAGCCGTTTGCTATTATGTTTTATTTATTATCATAGGGGAAAAGTGTGATAGCATGACAGACGGTGTTAAGTATTGCCACAATTATTTCACCTCCGGACAATGGGTAGAAGACTGTTGCCAATGTCATAGTTAAATCACGTGAAGATTCAGATTCGCTGGACTGGTCACTTGACTCGCATGCCAGATCACAGGCTACCTAAACGAATTTTTTTACGGTGAGCTGCGTTGTGGTAAACACTCCCAAGGCGGCCTGAGGAAACTTCTTAAACACACTCTTAAGATCTCACTACAAGCTTTTGGAATTCATCATGACATTTGGGAGACTGCTGCCAAAGACCTAAATTCGTGGCGTACATCATTACGCAAGGGTGCAGTCACTTGTGAAGTAAACAGGACTACAAGAGCTGTGAAGAAAAGGCTGGACAGAAAAACCACCGCAGGAGATCCTCCTTCTGGAACGTCAAGCATTCTTTGCCCACGTTGTCAAAGGACATTTTGGACCAAAATAGGCCTTACTGGCCAACTTAGAACTCATGTCTCCATGCTTTCAACGCCACTGGATGAAATGAATGGTCATCCTCATTCTTGATGGTCAAACAACATAAAATAACATAACATAAATCACGGGGCGTTACAGTCAACCCCAGCATTGATTGGCTGTTTGTGATTTGCTAGGCAACATTTCCATTCCGTAGCTCGAAATTGCGTTATTTTCTGGCACCAATTTTAGGCTGGGCTACATGTGTATTTGTGAGCCCAGGTCAGTTTTTAAAATGCGACATTTCTCGAAGCCGATCGAAGTCATCAGCGCTGGCCGGCAGCGAGCGTCTTGCCACAACGCCGAGGTGACTTCCGCTGCGGATATGGTAAAGTTAAACACATTAAAGTAAACAAGTAGTCTAAATTACACACAATATGAGTTTTAAACATGCAGCATAATACATTTTCGAACATTATATTAGTTTACTCAAATACAACTGCAGCTGGTTGGAATATAATACTGTAAGCTTACACCACAAAGAAACCAAAATATTAATTTATAAACGTGTGAGAAGTAATACATATATGCGTACTAAACTATATCGCTGCAAAAGAAACAAATGGTTATTGTGCCAACCTTAAGCTAAACTAAGTTTACACATTAACTACACATTACTTATTTTAAAATGAGGATTATTTATATAATAAACCTCAGAAATTAACTTTGATATCTTTGCCCTGTGGTTATTAATTGCTCTGCTTGTGAGAAAAGACCGAGATAATCATAGATTATTGTACTATGGCTGGTATAACTAACGGTAACAACGCTATTTTAAATCTTAGATCACTATGGACGCCAGTTCAGATAGAGCCCATACGTCTAATTTAACATTAGAAGACAGGGCGCAATAAATCATTTATTGCACATTTAACTCACACAAGATGGGTTAGACGTATCGGTTCATACGCTATTAAATTTCTTGTAAGCTGATGGCGAAGTAGGCAGTTTAATCCCTGAACTTGCATTACGCTGGGTTTATTGTCAAAGACTCAGTTATATAGGAATGAAGACCACCCTGAATGAGTGGTCTACCTCAAGTAGATGAGAGGTAACCCAGTGCCCCTACATGAGGGCAGGGTAGGTGTAGGTGGTAAATAGAAAGGGGAACTATCAAACAGTTCTCTCAGGAGACACGGAGGTGTCAATCAGAGAGTAAGCACTCTGGTCACGGCGTAATCACGCCAGCGTGACAGATACAGAGAACTAGACTCAAGAGAGACCACTACTCCAAGCGTGCTGAATGAGGCAGCACGCAGAACGCGAAGTACGCACAAGGTCACTCCGCGTACCGTGTAATCAGCACGCGGAGAACTCCTCAGACGGGAGACAGACTTCGTAGTTAGCGCATCGCTTAGCGTCGATGCTTATTTCGTTAGCCGAGTAGATAGATTAGCAATAGGGTTAGGAAACGACTAGTGATAGGCAATTCTGTGCATTTATTCTTGTGTGTTTTGTTAGCGACTGTTTGTTGTACATTGATGTGATGCAAAGAGCCAGTGGCAATAAAATGTATGATCAATACCTCTCGTACGACTGACAAATCTTTTTGTGTGGTGCGAGAGAAGTTATCCCGTAATGCCTGAAGCATCGGTTGCTGACAGGCAAGGATAAAGTGGTGTCAGAAGTGTGGCTTGGACAATTGTTCAAGCTAAAACACTCACCCACGGCTCTAAGATAGTATTACGGCTAGATAATCACAGGGTTTAGTTTATGTTAATGACAATGGCGTGTGCAGACAGAACAAAGTGCGAGCTGTGCCCATCGTGACCAAGTTATGTTTATTTATGCTTATTGAATTATTTTGTGCTTATAAACATGTTTGCTTCTGATTTGTAAGTATTATTATTATAGTTTTGTATCATTTATTTCTACAATTACGTATTTATTTACTATTATTTGTCAAATATGATTCACGGCGGAGCGATACACAAAAATGAGCCGAGAACAATATTGATTTTTCCAAGCTAAAAATAGCGCTGCGCCGGTGACGTATCGCGACTGACAAACAGCTGCGTTACGCCATTTGCAATCGGCGACTGAGTGTTTACAAATCGCAAAGCGGCTGCTCGCCTGAATCGTTGACTTATATCGAATATTATTTGTTTATATTAGTTATATATTGAATATATTTATTCATTTGAACATTATTATTACCTTTGTATTTATTTCAAAGTATTTATTTAATTATTTATATACGTTTTCTATTTCTTACCGTCGCGATGGCACTACTTTCGCTATGCAAATGAGACGCAGTCTGCACAACACTTCCATAAATTAAACAGCTAGAGTTAGGGAAGGCAGAAGACGTTAGAACGAAGACAGGACAGTGACATTTATTATTAATTAAACTACATTGTTTTGTCCGGGGGCATGTGATTGTACCAAATTGTCTAAAGTCATATGTCGTTTACAAATTGTTAATTGTTGATGCTCTCGTAAACCAGATGTAACAAGAGCTGTGTATGAGAATAACTCACGCTGTTTGTCGAAGTACCGAACGAATAGACCTGAGGTGCCGAACGATTGTACCTGATTCTCTGGAACGTTAAGATGAGTATACCCACACTATTTTGAATGCAATGTGATTAATAATGCATCTCTTTTTCAGGGTGTGATCTATTAGTACATTTTTGTGATCTATTTTTCAAAGTCAATCTAAGGGTGTATTGTTTTACACAGAGATTTAAAAACTTAACATATCTAATAAATCAAATTAAATAGTTAAGTGCCTGTCTATAGTAGCTAATTACCCAACAACATGGCAACTTTAGCTGATTTCATAAAAGCAGGCAAAGAATTAGAATACACAGGAAAGGAATTAGAACAATATGCTGACCAAAAATTTAAGGAAGCAAAAGATGCTGATAGAGATGAACGTGCACGAGAGAGACAACATCAGAAAGAGATTGAAGAAATTAAACAGCAGCAATTAGAACTAGCTGAAATAACTAAACAGAAGCAATTAGAACTAGCTGAAATAACTAAACAGAAGCAATTAGAGCAAGATAAGGAAATTAAACAGAAGCAATTAGAACTAGCTGAGATAACAAAACAGAAGCAATTAGAACAAGATAAAGAGATTAAACAAAGACAATTAGAACATGATAAGGAGATTAAACAAAAGGAATTAGAAATAAAACACAAAGAGGCACAATTAGCTGAAGAAACAAAACAGAAGCAATTAGAAAAGATAAAGAGATTAAAGAAAGACAATTAGAACATGATAATGAGATTAAACAAAAAGAATTAGAAATGAAACAACAACAATTAGATCAGGAAAGAGAATTAAAGCAAAAACAATTAGATCAAGAGAAAGAATTAAAACAAAGAGAGATAGATGAAATGGCAAGAGTGAAAGAAAAACAAATACAAGTTGAATCAGAGACACAGTTAAAGATGAAAGGTATGGATGTAGATTCACACTTAGAGATCTCCGCTACAAAACTAAAAAGTCAGCAAGAAGAAAATAAATTTAATAAGTACAAAAACATTATTAAGCCATTCTGTAAAGAAGATTCCATATCAGCCTGGACAGAAAATGTCGAATACCAACTGAAATACCACCAAGTACCAATCGATATGTGGGCTATGATCTACATGAAGAACCTCAGTGGGGAGCCCCTTAAAGTCATAGAATCGATTCCAACTGATCTTAGATCTAACTATCAGTATATCCACGATAGGATAATGCAACATTTCTTACTTGATGCCCCTGGGTATCAAGTACAGTTTTCCAATCTAAAACCTAAGCCAAACGAGACCTTTATCGATTATGTCTCAAATGTCCAAAGCGTACTAAATAGATGGCTTAGTGCAGCAAATATAGGAAAGGACTTTGAAAGACTTAAAAATTTAATAGCCTTGGATAAAGTCATATCCACAATACCATATCCTTTCGCTAAATTCTTGCAGCAGTCAGACATCGAGACTATAGAACAATTTGAAAAGAAAGGCTCTGCATATTTTTCCTCAAATAGAGATATTTTTAAGACATCAAATAGCGACTCTGAAATAGTCTCTTTTGTTAAGGACAAACCTAAAACTTATCAGAGCAATAAAAAACCATTTCATAGAGTCGACAGGAAAGATAAAAAAGTGTCGAAATGTGTCAATTGCCAACTTTTTCATGATACATATTCCATGTGTGATAAATCACCAAACTATCCAACACATCTTGAGATGGTAATTAAGAAACAACAAAACAAAAGAACTGCATACAGGCGTGCAGTCAAATGCTTCTTCTGTTCTAGCTACGGGCATTATTCTAATAAGTGCCTGGGCCGCCAAAGAATGAAGGCCAACAATACAATTTAGATTGATACATCCTCTGATAGTGGGAGTGAGACTGAGTGTGAAGTCAAGAATGAATTACCTTTTAATCAATCTGAAGATGTGTGTTGTGTATACGATATTTTATGCTTTGACAGTTGTGAGCGATGTCACCAATTTCATGCAGACGGAAAATTAGAATGTGGACACATTGTAACATCCTCCTTTGAGAATGCAAACGCAGCTGTAGCCTCCAGAGGCAATTTGATGTTTCACACTGCATTAGTCAATGATAAGCCATGCCGATGTTTGCTTGACAGTGGTAGCTCTATTATTGGGGTAAAAAAGGAACTGGTTAATCCAAAAGATTATACTGGTGACTCTGTAAAATGCCGTACTTTTTCTGGTAATATAGAAACCTATCCTCTGGCAAGAGTTCGGATAAACACACCATTCCTTTCTGGTACCTTTACATGTGCAATACTAGACAACCCTTGTACTGAGTTAATTCTTGGGTGTCTACCCCAGCTAAGACATTGCACAGATGAAGAAATATCTGCGTGGGAGGAGAAGAATAGACTCACTCCAGTGAACAATGCAGATATCCTCAATTACAATCCCGACAACAGTGCTAGACCCATGATTCTTGAACCTGGTCAAGATGTATTGCTATTACTGCCTAACAAACGTAGGAATATGACAACTTCATGGCAAGGACCTTTCAAGGTGATACAAAGACTTTCAGATGTCGATTATGAAATATCAATAAACGGACACTTAAAGATATTTCATATCAACATGTTGAAACCCTACTTTTCACGACAAGAGACAGATTTAGAGACAGACGAACACAATGCACCCACACCTATGGATGAGACGACAGACGTACACAACGCAACTACACTAGTTAGCGAGACTGGCAAATCCGACGAGATGCATACACTTAGTGAGTTTACAGAAAACGCACTTAGCACCACAACCGTACTGAATCAGGTAGACGACGACGGAATGGAACTACCTGTTCCAATTGTAGACAAGACTGCTACATTAGATTCTATACGATTAGAAACGGGACTGACAGAAGAGCAACGACGACAGATAATAGAATTAGTGACTGAATATAAGGACATATTTTCCGACATTCCAGGTAGGACGGACAGGATCGAGCACTCCATCCTTCTTTCGGACTCGAAGCCTATCAAATGCAGGCCGTACTCTATCCCACTCAGCTATAGAGAAAGTCTAAATAAGGAAATTCTTAATTTAGAAGCTAGTGGAGTAATTCAAAAATCTACATCTGAGTACTCCTTTCCAATCGTCCTGGTCAAGAAGAAAGACTCCACAATTCGTCTTTGTGTGGACTATAGAAAACTCAACAATGTCACTAAGATCGACGCAGAACCAATTCCTTCCTGCGAAGATCTTATTCTAGATATGTCCACCTCCAAAATCTTTTCTAAATTAGACCTTACTAAGGGATATTGGCAGGTCCCTATGCAGACTCAATCGATCCATCTTACTGCATTCTCAACACCTCTAGGTCTTTACGAGTGGCGATTTCTTCCTTTCGGACTTCGTAATGCTCCTGCCACTTTCGTACGGTTAACTAGAGATTTACTACATGGAGTGACGAATACAGTGACATATATAGATGATATTTGTGTCCATACAGATGACTGGACAACACACTTACTGAAACTCAGACATGTCTTCGATAGGTTGCGACTCTTCGGTCTCACTGTCAAACCGAGCAAAGTCGAATTGGGCCTACAAGAAATTGATTTTTTGGGTCATGTCATTTCACAAGGACAACTGAAAACTGACAATAGAATTATTACCAAAATTATGAACCTGACCATGCCTACAACAAAGAAGCAGGTCAGGAGCCTTTTGGGTTTAGTAAATTATTATAGCAAGTTCATTCCGAACTTAGCTGAAATTGCAAGTGTATTTTCAAATGTTTTAAAAGCATCAGTAAAATTAGATGTCAAAGATGCATTATTAATTTCTGCATTGTCAAAATTGAAAACCCTATTTAGTAATGTTCCAATCCTCCGTTTGCCTAATCCTAGGCTCGTTTATTATCTTAGGACAGATGCCAGCAGGATTTCCATCGCTGCAGTACTAGGCCAGTTTTATTATGGCATCTTCCATCCAATTTGCTACGTGAGCCGCAAGATCACACCGGCTGAGTCCAGATATTCCATATCAGAGTTGGAAGCCCTAAGCGTCATCTATTCGGTGAGGAAGTTGCATCGATTTCTAGCGGGTAATCACTTCGTGGTCCAGACCGATAACTCCCCTATCACGGTCATACAAAGTGGGGTGCATCGCAACGACCGCATCTACAGGTGGTCATTGATATTACAGAATTATACTTTTAGTATAGAGCATATTAAGGGTAGGGATAACATTCTTGCTGATACCCTTAGTCGACCATCTGAGGTAGAAATACCTGATATTCCAAATGAATAGGTAGTGTAAGAAATGTTAAGTTAGTACACTTGAAACATCCTGTATAGAATATACTATTGAATAAATAGATATCAGGATCAGAACTGTGTGCTAAGAACATTGAACTACCATGTGTCCGTAGACAGCAGAATAAAAACTATGCTTCAAGGACAAGTTGATCACCGTGTGTGCATAGACAGCTCGTTACTTACTATGCTCCATTTGTGCTCCGGTGAATCACCAGTGTTAATCACATAAAAACAGTGTCAGAACATTGTGAAAATAACAGACACGAAGATACTTGTCTACGACACCAGCGGACTCGACGAGTGTAAGGATACCCATAGGACACAAGTATGACTGTGTAGTGTAGTTAGTATACCCAGGATAGTTGTGTATATATAAACTATGCCAACGAAAGCAATTTCTGTACGTTATGGCAACCACTAACCTGAGGTAAATAGACATCATGTATATATATATATATATATATATATATATATATATATATATATATATATATATTTAATTTAATGTTTTGCGTATCCTTTTACAGGACTTAGCTGTCAACAGCAGCATCTTTCAGCTGTCTGTTGATCTCTTGGCAAGATTACGCTCAGTAGTTTGCCATTGCTTTCTGAGCGGCCGGCTCAGTATCCGCAAGTCACGAGCGGGGGTCGAACCACCTCAGTTCTCGCTCCGCTGCGAGACTCTGCGTGATAAACGGGATTACAGAGAGAAAGTGTTATAACCCCACAGCCAGAGAGACCGGCATATATATATATATATATATATATATATATATATATATATATATATATATATATATATATATATTTATTGTGATATGTAATATAACGGTTTTAAGATAGGTGTAAATTATAGTTATATTAGGTACTTTAATATAGATTTAAATTAGATTTAGGGAATATAATACATTTTTTTTTAGTTTAGATAAATCATTAATTTACCCACTTACTTAGCATAAAAGTAGATTAAGATAGGACTATAAATTTATTAACAGCTAATTAAAGTCTAGGATAAAAAGTTTAGATAACAACACCACCATTTAGTTTAGATAGCAACAGCACCATTTAGTTTAGATAGCAACAGCACCATTTAGTTTAGATAGCAACAGCACCATTTAGTTTAGATAGCAACAGCACCATTTAGTTTACATAGGAACAGCACCATTTAGTTTAGATAGCAACAGCACCATTTAGTTTACATAGGAACAGTACCTTTTAGTTCATTTCATTTCACTTGATTTCATTCCATCTTGATGAACACTTTAACAACCTCATCATTTAGGACAAAAAATTAAGTTATATGTTATAGGATAAAAGGATTATACACATGAACATACATCATTTATACCATGTAGAATAAAAATATCCATCATATTTTGTTTTCCCTCATTTAAACATTAAAACATTATAATTTTGTTACATTTCACATTTCAGAAAGGTACATAACTCATCTCACATCATTTTCATTTTTTTTAGATAGATAGATTACTTCCCTTAAATTAGATTAATTGTGTACAACAAATTAGGATATAAATATTTATAGAAGTAGTAGTAGTATTTCAGGAGAATATAGTGTTTAATATCATCAGGGTACAAAATATCAACCCTATTTCATCCATGTAAATATTTTGTAAATACATGACTCGTGCAGTAAATTACGCACAGTCATGAAGCTCAACTCTTTCCAAACTGAGCCAAACTTGTACAGTGTCACTTCAAGGTTTTTAAATAATTGGTAGGATAAAAGTGGTTTTTTGGGAGAATAAAAGATGTGTGACAGAAGTGTGAAACTGCGAGAAAATGGTAAATATACAAGGGAGAGTGAAGGCAGCCAGCGGATTTTTTCTCTGCCGCTCAGCGCGACTTTTTATTATTTGTCTGCGTCAAGCGTTTGCTTTCAATGTTGAAATGTGCTGTCTCAAATGTATTGTGTGTAGTTTAGAGTAAACCTTAGAGAAAGTATTTTAAGTCTCATAAGACGGTAACGTAGTCACGAATTAGTGTTATACACTTGTTTGTGGCCGCATTTAACCGAATTATGGCACTTGAAAACTATCTTACTTACATATTATAGACAGACACACATGTTAGAAGGTAAAGTATATTATTAGGTAGATTCAAACACGCAAACAACCAGGAAAACACACAGGTAAAGCACATACATGTTTTTGAACAAAGGGAGATAACTCCGGGTCAGGGGACACAATAGACAACGAAACACTAACTTAACAAAGGAAGATACTTTACACGCGGAAGCGAGATAGGTAAAGCCTGTCGCACACAACTTGTGCAAGGGTTGTTTAATATTATATGGGGGACATGAAGTAATTCATGTGTTGACCCTAAGAAAGTCAACTTTGTATGGGTAGTGAGTTAATTTGCTATTTGAGGGCAGGTCTTATAAGACAACGGTCCGGTTCAGACAAACCTCTAATTAATATAATATTGCGATTGAGAAGAGGGCTCACGCCAACCAGACAAGTTTGTGGCGATCACCAGTAGCCAAGTAAGGTGAGACTACATTGTGACAATAGTCAGTAGAAGTCTATTGAGTTACCCAAAACCAAGTTAGTCTTTGACAAAAAATTAGATACACTATTTTTTTAGAAACCTCTTGCGTCACAACCATGAGTCAAAGTTTGTAACGCAACACAGGAGGGGAGGGTGTGTGTCAAAGACTCAGTTATATAGGAATGAAGACCACCCTGAATGAGTGGTCTAACTCAAGTAGATGAGAGGTAACCCAGTGCCCCTACATGAGGGCAGGGTAGGTGTAGGTGGTAAATAGAAAGGGGAACTATCAAACAGTTCTCTCAGGAGACACGGAGGTGTCAACCAGAGAGTAAGCACTCTGGTCACGGCGTAATCACGCCAGCGTGACAGATACAGAGAACTAGACTCAAGAGAGACCACTACTCCAAGCGTGCTGAATGAGGCAGCACGCAGAAGGCGAAGTACGTACAAGGTCACTCCGCGTACCATGTAATCAGCACGCGGAGAACTCCTCAGACGGGAGACAGACTTCGTAGTTAGCGCATCGCTTAGCGTCGATGCTTATTTCGTTAGCCGAGTAGATAGATTAGCAATAGGGGTAGGAAACGACTAGTGATAGGCAATTCTGTGCATTTATTCTTGTGTGATTTGTTAGCGACTGTTTGTTGTACATTGATGTGATGCAAAGAGCCAGTGGCAATAAAATGTATGATCAATACCTCTCGTACGACTGACAAATCTTTTTGTGTGGTGCGAGAGAAGTTATCCCGTAATGCCTGAAGCATCGGTTGCTGACACTTATCTATATCCTGTCACATCTCGGTGTATAAGCTGGTTGTCTTAAATAGAATATGAGACGAATGTGTTCTCTTCGGAAACGCGCTATACGTCTAGTTTCTGGCATAAAGCACGTTGAAAGCAATAATGTATATAGTCAGCTAAAGCTTCTAACAGTTTGAAAGCGTTTCCTTTTTAACAAAGCCACATTTAATGAACAAAATTATATCTCAAAATACACCAGAGAAAGTTCTACCGTTGATTAAATCTGAACAGCAAGCGCTTACATTTATTACATGTTCCAAAACCTAGATTGGTCTTATACAATCATGGTTTGTTTATTCTGGTGCTCTCTTATAGAATGTCCTTCCACCGGATCTGAAAACTCCAATGAATCTATACACGTTCAACCAAAACAATATATATATATATATATATATATATATATATATATATATATATATATATATATATATATATATATATATATATATATATATATATATATATATATATATATATATATATATATATATATATATATATATATATATATATATATCATTACTAACATCATACCGACTATTTACCCCAATAAGTCACCTACTGGTATCATTTTTGATTATCTGTGTGCGTGTGTGTGTGTGTTTGTGTAGGCGGATAGGTGGGTGTGAGAGGAGGAAGAGTTGAACACATACATGTCACATAACATGTTATTCACATTTCTTATGTATCCTCATTTTCATATTGTCATTCTTAATGATCGTTTCTTTACTTATTCAGTCAAGCGGTAGAGATTTGCCCGCAACAGACGAATTATATCTCCGGCGGGCCTATTTTCGCTGGTGGCGAGATCTGCACAGTGGAAGGATGGGAGATTTCCTCGCAACAGATGAGCAATATCTCCGGCGAAATCTCCGTCGGGCCTATTCCCGGTTGTCGCGGGATCCGCAAAATTCAGGCGAGGAGTCTTAGATAGTGCACGCTTTACACAGGTTTACACTTGTGGTTGACAGATGTACGCGCCCTACGGTTTAAGCGCGTACGAGGCCCTCACCTATGGGGCTTGGCTGAACGCCTCTAAGTCAGGTCCTTGGGTTCCAGGGTCTGGCAACCACTCGCCACCTGCTCGTGGAAATGTATAACATTGTTTTTGTCCATTTTTATGTGGACGCTCATGGCAGTCGTAAGTGTATGTCTCTTTGTGTAAATTGTGGGAGTGTGTGCATATTAGTTTTAGTTCTTGTGTGAAGCAGTGTGTGTGTGTGTGTGTTTGTGTGTGTGTGTGTGTGTGTGGCGCGGTACGTGTACATAATCACATATCATGCTATTTTATATTATGTGTGTATACCCATCGTTCATATATATGTATAATTTGTCTGTCGCTTGACTTCACTATGTACACTATTAAAACTATTGCACTGCTTACCTCATAATGTTTTTATCAATTTTAGCTAAAGATATCCTGTTGCATTGCACTAATATACTTAAAGAAATGCAATATTTATGTATACAATAGTTTTAAATTTTCGTGTGGATGCTCATGACAGTTGTCAAAATATGTAAGTGAAAGTATGGGAGTCTTTGTATATTAAATTGAGTGACTGTGTGAAGGAGAATGCGTATGTGTGCGTGGTGGTATGTACGATTTTATATATATATATATATATATATATATATATATATATATATATATATATATATATATATATATATTGGAATCAACGACTAGCAAGAGAAGGTCAACCAGAGATACGAATGGAGACGGATTGTATCTGCAGCAAAGAACCTCAGTCAGAGATTGTGTGTGTGTGTTTGTGTGTGTGTGTGTATGTGTGTGTGTGTGTGTGTGTGTGAGCGATCGAAGTAACAAGGTCTATGCTGTTGTTAAATTGAGCCAATGTTCATTACACAGTGACACAGGCCACATGGGTGTCATGATGTTTTTTTTTTAAAATAGAATTTAACCGTAAGCTCGTTTGGCAGACAACAACAGACACCTTGTTACTATGATATCTCACAGCTAAAGGAATGACGTTGTAACATAACTTGTTGTCAGTATACACACAAGCTTTTATTTGAACGTCAAGTCAATCAGTTCCCCGTACTGACCATGGCTATTATCCGCTCAATCCGTTACTCTACAAGACATCGTATACATACGGAGCAATCTGTCCCGTGAGTCCTGACTGCTTTGTGCCTCTGGCGTCATCATATTCATTGTCACCCTCACGATGTCAAAAGCTACAAATTCAGATATGCCAAAATGGGTAACGTAAACACTTACGTTCGACTAATGTCCGAAAACACATTAACAGCCCAACGGAATGTAATTTTTAGATATGGCAGCTGGACTTCTTGGATAATGCCACAGGGATTACCATTATCT
This sequence comes from Cepaea hortensis, assembly GCA_963921405.1. Classification (NCBI taxonomy): domain Eukaryota; kingdom Metazoa; phylum Mollusca; class Gastropoda; order Stylommatophora; family Helicidae; genus Cepaea; species Cepaea hortensis. Next base: position 108,866,405 of record OY992881.1, read on the forward strand.
CTGGTGCTGTTCAACGCCCACACTGTGATAATTACCGGCAAGCAGATCACTGGAACGGTGAGAACATTGTCAGATGCCGGCGATGTTTTGTGTATCGTCAGGGTAAGGATAGAGATAGGGTTGCTGTAGGACTACAAACAGAACTAAATAGCACAAGCACTTGGTGTATGGAATCTGGGGAAATAGTCAACCCAAAGTAGGCAGTAATGACATGGTTCTCTTTGAATAACCATATTGTCAACAATCCAACACCAACTGTAAATCTCTGTTCAGAGACTGTGGAGAGAACACAGACAATGAATTACCGGGGGATACGTATTGATCGAAGCCTTGCTTATAATGAGCACATAGACCAGATAATAACAAAGACCAAGCGGGGTTTGGCTGCGATGCGGGTGATAGCGGAGGCAAACTGTGAGCAGCGCCATCCATGTCTTCTTTGCGAGGGCCTGATTCTTTCTGTTTTTTTTTAGTATGCAATGGCGATCCTGACTTTCAGCCGTAAGCAGAAGGAAAGGATGGAAAGGATGCAGAACGAAGCTTTGCGTATTATTTTTGGATGTACAAAATATACAGCGCACAGAATACAAATTTGCCGAGCACGTGCTGACCTCAGAGTCAACGCAAACACACAACGGCCACTGTATAGTGAAATTAAGAAGGTTAAGGCAGCAGGTTAAAAAGAGAAAAGTGGTGGATGGTTCAAGCCGAAGACATTCTTCAACAGGCGTGTTCACTTGAGGGCTTAGAACCTGGCGAGGAGTGGGTACAATTGCCAACATATTTCTGTACGTCCTTTTCAGTATGCATCCAACTAGACAGAAAATGCGGACAAAAAATTCCGGATGCTGTTGAAGCGGAAGTACATGCTTTGATCTTCGAGATTTCTTTAGTGGGTAATACTGTCATTTACACAGATGGGTCGGTCGTTTGACGAATGAGAAGTACGTGGGCCTTTACGGCTCAGGCCGGAGGGAGAATTGTGAAGGAAGTAACCTGACTATGGAAATCATGGCAGTCAGTAAAGCAATAACATGTCTCTTTGATACAGGAATTGATAATGCACATTGGGAGCAAGTCGCCGCTGAACTTGTTGCATGGAGGGCTAACATCAGAAATGGAATAAAGACAAAGGAGAAAATTATTGCAGATAAGTCACACACCGAGCGTTTGAGACGTTAGATGGTGCATGGTGGTGGATATGACCACGTGTTCACATTACCCACTGTGAACAGACATTTACAGCGCAAATTGGCCTTATCAGTCACATTCGCTACCGCCATAGGTAACAGTTATTATGCCTTTTTAAAGCACAAACTATCGTCTGTCAAGACGGCAAAGTGCCAATGAATGAATGAACATGGCTCATCACGCAGGCATTCACTAGATCATGTTTCTATAGTGATTCAATGTGTATGCTCAAGAAGATAAAGATGGGGCGGATCAAATGGGAGTGGTTGCGATCCCTGGAGCCGGTTCGGCTGGCAAAGATTAGCTTCTTTTTCGTTTCAGTTCATGCAGGTGTTCAAGGAAATGAGCAGAATGACAAGCTTGCAGGTAATGATACTTTGGAAGGCGGACGAGCCATGGAAGAAGCTGATAATCTGAATGCTCTACGAGAAGTAAGCCTTTTGCGAGAACCAAGTGATGACTGTGAATGTTCAACCATGGTCAGGATGCGAGAAGAGCAAATTGAAAGAGGTGTGGCCAAACAATACAGAACTAGTGTCGTTAGTCGCTACATGCTGCGGGATTAACTAAGGAGGGGAACCTAGCACTTTGGACTGAATGGTTCGAAGTTCAACGAGGATGATATGTCGAATGACTGACTGACTGACTGACTGACTGACTGACTGATTGATTGACTGACTGACTGACTGACTGACTGACTGACTGACTGACTGACTGACTAACTAACTAACTAACTAACTAGCTAGCTAACCAACTAACTAACTAACTAACTAACTAACTAACTAACCAACTAACTAACTAACTAACTAACTATCTTACAAACTAACTAACTAACCAACTAACTAACTAACTAACTAACTAACTACATAACTATCTAACTAACTAACTAACTAACTAACTAACTAACTAACTAACTAACTAACTAACTAACCAACTAACCAACTAACTAACTAACTAACTAACTAACTAACTAACTATCTTACTAACTAACAAACCAACTAACTAACTAACTAACTATCTAACTAACTAACTAACTAACTATCTTGCTAACTAACTAACTAACCAACTAACTAACTACCTAATTAACTAACTAACTAACTAACTAACTAACTAACTAACTAATTAACCAACTAACTAACGAACTAACTATTTAACTAACTAACTAACTAACTAAATAACTACCTAACTAACTAACAACTAACTAACTAACTAACTAACTAATTAACTACCTAACTAACTAACTAACTACCTAACTAACTAACTAACTAACTAACTAACTATCTATCTAACTAACTAACTATCTATCTAACTAACTAACTATCTATCTAACTAACTAACTAACTAACTAACTAACCAACTATCTATCTATCTAACTAACTATCTATCTATCTAACTAGCTAACTAACTATCTATCTAACTAACTAACTAACTAACTATCTATCTAACTAACTAACTAACTAACTAATTAACTAACTAACTAACTGACTATCTATCTAACTAACTAACTAACTATCTATCAAACTAACTAAGTAACTAACTAATTAACTAACTAAATATCTATCTAACTAACTAACTATCTATCTATCTATCTAACTAACTAACTAACTATCTAACTAACTAACTAACTAACTAACTAACTATCTATCTATCTAACTAACTAACTAACTAACTAACTACCTAACTAATTAACTAACTAACTAACTAACTATCTATCTAACTAACTAACTAACTAACTAACTAACTAACTAACTAATTAACTAACTAACTAACTATCTATCTAACTAACTAACTATCTATCTAACTAACTAACTATCTATCTATCTAACTAACTAACTAACTAACTATCTAACTAACTAACTAACTAACTAACTAACTAACTAACTAACTAACTAACTATCTATCTAACTAACTAACTAACTAACTATCTATCTTACTAACTAACTAACTAACTATCTATATAACTAACTAACTAACTAACTATCTATCTAACTAACTAACTAACTAACTAACTAACTAACTAACTAACTAACTATCTAACTAACTAACTAACTAACTTACTAACTAACTATCTAATTAACTAACTAACTATCTATCTAACTAACTAACTAACTAACTAACTAACGACTGTGTGAGTATTTATGTATATACGTATGTGAAAGTGTGACTGTGACGATTAGTTGTGTATGGGAAGGAGTGTATGTGTCTTCCTTATTGTGTGTATGAATGCAGATATATTTGCATGAGAGAGAGAGAGAGAGAGAGAGAGAGAGAGAGAGAGAGAGAGAGAGAGAGAGAGAGAGGGGGGAGGGAAGGGGTTGGGGGAGAAGGGGAAATGAGAGTTGTGTAAAGTAAAGAGAGATAGATAGAGTATTATGGTTAAGTACGATTTTGTTATTTTGCGATTGTGAGTGAATATATTTGTATGCGAGAAGGTGTGTATTTGTGTTTTATAGAGTGGGTGCATAACTATGAGAGTGTGTGTACATGATGTAAGTATGTATGCATGTATGTATGTATGTATGTATTATTGCATGTGCGTGTGTATGCCTGCTTGTCTGTCTCTCTGTCTCATAATATGGTAATATACATTGTCTATGTTTACAATTTCGTTTGACAATGTTTTTTTCCCTATGTGACAATAAGATGTACAGTAGATAAAGGCTTGTTGCATATCCTTAACAGGATGTTGCAGTAAACACCAGCATTTTTTTTGATTTTGTGATCTCTTGGCAAGTTTACTTTCAGTAGTTTGCCATTGTTTTCTGAATGACCGGCACCCATACCATTTTGTATTTAAAAAAAAAAACACAACGCTGTCTGCTGCCAAATCGAGCGTAGCTGTGTTTCTATTTTGGGTATGCTGGATCACGAACCACCCCTGTAAAAGCCTTCGCCACGGAGCCGGCTGTACAGTATATAAATTATGAAATAGAGATGAGTGATCGGAACGGCCGAATGTAAGACGGACCTGCGTGCCCATTTTGTGGCCCTTTGAAAATAAAGTTCGTTCGTTCGTTCAGAAATTAATGGCAAACTACTGATTGACTAGAACATCAACCTGGGTAGAGGGCTACATCCTGCATACAACATGTTAGATGCAGTCCGGTGTTTATTTACATTCTAAAAATGAACACACATCAACGGGTTATTTAAAAACAAAAGATTGGAAAATCATATTTGAATAAAGATGAGATTGTACATGCGTGGTCAGATGACCTGAAAGCTTTTTATGGCAATTCAAGAGAATAAAGTTATATGGAAAGATATTTGGAATAATAATGAAGGACCATCAATTTCGAAGATGGAAGTTCATAATTCTCTGAACTATATGAAAACTGGAAAGACCCCGGGTCTAGGTAACATCACAACATAAATTATCACTGCATTAGAAGAACATGGACTAGATCAGGTCATCAGACTGCTGAACGCAATACATGATACAGGAGATATACCTCATGAATTATGTAATTCTATAGTTATTGCAATCCCGAAGAAATCAGGAGCCTTGAAATGTTATCAACATTGAACAATTAGTATAATGAGTCACATCACGAAGAATGTATTTAAAAAATATCATGCAATGAGATCAGAAGAAAATGCAACCCGAAATACGAGAACAATTTGGGTTTGTAGAAGGCTTGGGTACAGTGAATATTGTATATATGCTGAGAACATTACATGAGCAGTCTATAGAAGTAAACAAAGACCTATACCTTTGTTTTATTGACTAAATATGCTTATGATAAACTAAGACATGTCATCATGATAAAGATGCTTGTAGATCTGCAAATCGATGGGAAATACCTTGGACTTGTAAAAATAATATATCGGAAACAACAAGCTGCTTTAAATATTCATAATGAAGTAGGTCAATGTCAGCCTATTAAGAGAGGTGTGAGAGAGGGATGTGTAATGTCTCCAGATCTTTTCTCCATGTACTGTAAAAATATTTTCAGAAATGTAGAAGACATGAAAGGAATCATCATTGGGGGAAGCATCATCAATATTATATATGGGGATGATGCAATAATGATTGCAGTCAACGAGCAGGCTCTGCAACATTTATACTTGTAGATGCTGTTGTTGCACGAAGTGAACAACTAAGGGTATAATTAAATTGTAAGAAGACAGATTATGGTAGTCTCCGTACTTAGGCTTGAGTTAGGAGTAGAACAAAGCTAAACTTGGCGTGAGATGCCAGACACACTAGGTCCCACTATGTTTACAGAGGGATCTCATCTCATCTCATCTCATTGCATCATGTTCCTCTTGTACCTTGCGGTGTCGAGGTGTAGTATAAACAGCGGGAGAGTACCCGCTTATGGGCGCCATGTATCGATATTCCCATGGACTCTGTTATTCCCTGCTTCCATCGTTTACGTGGTCGACCTCTTCCTCTGCTCCAATATGGTCTGTACATCATTGCTTTTTGTGGTATATTGTTAGGTGGAAATCTACTTGCATGGCCAAACAATTTTACTTGCTGTCTTATAATATAATGTAGTGCAGTTGTAACCCCCACTTTAGTCCTGATTTCTTAATTTATGATCTTATCTCTTCTTGATGCATTGAGTATTCTTCTCAGGAATCTCATTTCTGTTGTGATTTTTCTTTCCTCTTGTTCTGTCATTGCCCAGTTTTGGCATTGGTAACATAGAGTTGGTAAGAAGATTGTGTTGTAAAGTGCTTTCTTAGTAGTTATTGATACATATTTGTTCCTTAGTAGTTATTGATACACGTTTGTTCTTTAGTATTGGTGCCATATGTCCAATGAGTTGGTTTGCCTTATTGCATCTATTTTCAAACTCGTCTTTTATTTGCCATTTGATTATATTATAATTCCTAGGCACTTGAAGTTCTATACTTGTTTCAGGGGTGTTCGTTTAGGTGAATAGTTGTTGGTTTTCTTCTATAGTTATATTAATCACCTCTGTATTTCGTGTGCTCATTTTTATGTTATGTTCCCTACACATTTCGATTAGACTATTCAAGTCGTCTTGCATTTCAGCTTCTGATTTTGCATTTCGTGCTTGATCGTCCGCAAACAGGAGTTCTCTAATGGTTAGATATGCAGATGGTTCTTCTTCTGTGTTCTCGTCATGCAGTGTTCTTGCCGTCTCTGTGTGGCTGGTTTCTTTACACATGTTGTCTATATATGTTACGAACAAGAGAGGGAACAGGACACATCATTGTCATTATCCGGATCTTATTGTGAAGGTTTCTGAATGTGCTCCACTCAGTGTCCTCACTATGCATTCACTGTTGTTGTATAAGCTTCTACATAGGTTCGTTAGATGTGTACTCACTCCATATTGTTTTAAGATTTCCTATAAATTGTTTCTCTCTACTCTATCAAATGCATTTTCTTGGACGACGACGGCTATGTAGAGTGTTTCATTAAATTTGGTTGATTTGTCTATATAAGTTGTCTAAGAGCAAATATGGCATCTATGCATCCTGGGGCTCTATAGTAGTTCGTACTCTTTTTTTTTAAACTTTGCAAAATACATTCCCAGTATGACTCAATATGGAAATGCTTTTGTATCGTGTGCAGTCTTTTTCACTGCCTTTGATTTTCCACACTGGGATAATTATGGCATTTCCCAAGTCTTATAGTGTCTGTTTTTCCACCGAAGTATGGTTGAATAGACTATGTAGCCATGCTATTCCTACTTCTCTTGTTGCTTTAATTAGTTCATTTGGTATTTCATCTTGTCCAAATTATTTATTCAATGGTTATAATCTGATGGCTTCTCTAATTACTTCTATCAGCATGTCTGGTTCTAGTTCTTCAGTGGCATCTGTGTCGGTTTCTTGAATTACTGTGGCATCTGATGTTATGTTGAGAAGTTCTTCGAAGTACTTATCCATTTAAATTAGAATTTGTATTTGTTCATTTATTGTTTCCGGTTTTTCGCTGTTAATTATTTCAGTTGGATCAACGGGTTCTCCTCTGGTTCTCGTCGCACTTATCTTTTTCTAGAAGTTTCTAGGTGCCTCCTTGTAGTTTTTATTTAGGGTTTCTCCAGATTCCTCCCAGTATGTTTGTTTTTCCTCTCTTTACTATGCTATTCACATGTCTTCTCGCTATTCTACATTCTGTAAAATGAACACCACGGTGACTAATGCAATCAAACTGCCACTGCAGGTCAAAGGGACATGGCGTTCTGATGTTAGAAACCAAGACACACTTTGATTATAATAAACACGGAATAGCCAGAAGAGACAGCAAGCCAGCGATTAAGAAAGCCACGATATAAAATAAAAGAAGATAAGTTAACAATGATATGTAAAGAACACTTAACAGAAGTCTACACAAGTCTTACACAACTACAAGTGGCAGATGACACCTATATTCCCACATTAATAATGTATAATAAAGCTGGAATACAGAAAAGCGAGAAATAAAGAACGCTAAGCTAACCAGAATATGTTCAATAAGGTCTGATTCCATGTCAAAGATAACGTATCTAATTCTATATCTGAAATGAAGAAGAAGGTCGAGAATAAAACATATTACAGACTAGAGTTTAAACAGAGAAAAAAAATGCACACTTGCAAAGGACTACCGATTTGAAATCCAGTCTTGTAGAACACACATCACACTGGTCAACTATCCAAACAAACAACTAACCACATAACCAATCCCTAGCCTTATCCCAGAGCATGATAGGTACATAAAAGAACATTTGTAATATTTAATTGTGTTTAAAGTACACACGCTGTAATACATTTAATTACTTGTATACCATAACTATAAAAAATGATAGTAGATCTCCTGTCTATGCTAAGATAATAGCATAACGATAACACCGATTGGCATAACAAAGTGATGAGATGTAATCATTACGTCCACAGTTGCGCGCGGACAGAATAAACTGGTAAAGTTATTACGCTATTTGACAAACTTAATTTCATGACTAGAAGAAATAATTACCATACCTATTTATGTAAATTATTCTATGATTCTATGAAAAAAAAAAATTATTGATTCACTGAGAAACTAAACCTGCAATTGTTATACCGTAGCCATAAATTATTATTTCGCTCTTTAACAAGAGATGAATATTATCCATATGGATAAAGCCATGACCACATCGACACGGTTATATTCGAGGATTTAGAGTAAATACTATGTGGGTCGTAGAACCTTGTAAATGTTATACTTTATATCAATAAACACCACATTCATTGACAGTCTGCCATTTAGTGACACAGCTCTAGATGTTATGGATTACCTAGCACTACCTTTCTCTGTAGATTAAATGGATGGTTTGTTGTGTCGTCTCCTTACCACTCATCTTCCTTTCGTTTTTTAAAGAAATATATTTAGCTAAACACCGTTTGAGGTCGTTGTTGTTGTTATACGTACTTAATATGTAACTATGACATAATTATACTATGATATCACTACACTGACACACATCAATTAAAACTACGGAAATGTACAAATACTATTTCCCCATAACCTGTTTATAGCCTCTAAACAGTAAAGAACGCGTTTCCACGCCATATTGTTTGTTAGGTTATGCAAGGTGTTTGTAAAGTTTCACTACTCTTTGCATGTAGAAAGTTTTTTTTGTTGGAGAGTATGTTTTTTTTTTTTTTTTTCATTTGCAAGACGGAAAACATACTATTCAACAAAGAGCTTTTCTTCATACAAAGTGTAGTGAGACTTTGCAAACACCCTGTATAAATCTAGCCGATGTATTAAAAAAAAAAAACAATCCAATTCACAGTCGATGAGTTAAGTGGTCAATATCAGACAGTCTGTTTTTACTTCCCAGATTGTTTGATGTTACTTATTTTAGGCTGCGTCGATCTGGTGTTTGCTGTTACTTATTTTAGGCTGGGTCGATCTGGTGTTTGCTATAACTTATTTTAGGCTAGGTCGATCCGGAGAACAGGTTAATTGAAACAAACACCAAAAAAAAAAAAAAACCCGGTCTCAATGAGAATTAAAATGTATAGGGTGTGCTTTTAATGACTGTGCAGTGTTTGAAAATATTGTCGGTCCATGTTTTGTATTCACACTCTGTAAAGTTCATGCAACATAACAGGTAAATGCACAACTTGGACCGGCAATAGTTTCAAACACTGCAGTAATTAAAACTACACCCTGTATGACCCAAGGCTCAGCAGGCAAGCCTGCTAGGCTCCCCTTTACCAAGGCTCGCGAGTATAAAATTAGCCAAAATTATCCAATCTTAGTGACCAGGACGCCAATGCATAAGTATCTTTATATTGTGGAATATACTGTAGCCGAGGGGAAAAGACAAATGGAAAGACTGATGTTTCCTTTGCTACGGTGCTAAGAGGTAGAGAGTAACTCTTGACTTCATTATGGCCAAAGAAGAGAAGTAGTGAAAGAGAGAGAACCTCACACTTCCCCCAACTGACAAAAAAAAAAAGAAGATATAGTAATGAGGTAAGAATATACGAGCCCTTGGACAGGGGCCTCAACTCTGGACAATAACTGTCATATTTGAGGCCCAGAGAATGTATTAAGGTGTTAGATTGTGGTAGAAATAGTGGTTGTAAAAACTAAAAAGAGACTGAATAAACAAATCAAGAAAAGTACAAAATTAGCTCTTTATTTATCTCTTCTAACAGAACACGTTGGATAACATTGAATTTCACATCCAATAACATATGTTCAATAACAGATACAACAGACAACTGCATATATCAAACATCAACCAAGAGTGGCCCCTATTCAGCCACCAGAACTTAAGACAACAGGGTACACCAAGTACCACAACACAGATGCTCCAAACAGCAGCTGAGTAGGATGATACAATAAAGGACTTTGACACAGACAACAATAAGACACTACAAAAACATAAGTTACACAAAATAAATCTTAAGATGCGACATAAACAAAAGAGTTGTGTCACAAATTACTATGCCACCATGAACCCAGGCCTGCTGACACTAACTTATCAACCACTCGGTTTCGCAATGACATTAGTTGAGATCAGCTCAGGGAATTGTGCCCACATCTCACAACAACAGAACAGCACTTTTGTTCCTATCAACAAGCCGAAACAGGGCACACTGCCCACATATCTCATCAGAACGAACCAAACTGGCTGACTGCCAACACAAAACTGGCTTCCACTCTCTTTGTCTTGCTAGAGTTCGGGCAGTTGCCAGAGTCAAACTGCTTTAACAGGCCAAACCAAGGTTCATTGGTTTGGCGCTGTGACGCCAGTATTTCGGTTCACGTAGATTAGCTGATAAACAAACATGTCTGAAGGATACTTTATTCAGGCTACTTCACGCAGGTCACTAGCCACCATGTGATGAAGTGGCAGTCAGTAGTTTCACATATAGGCTCTGCCTAGTATTGTTGAAGACTTGTGCCCTTTATCCTCGTCTCTTAACATGGATATATGTCCTTCGCATTAAGTGAACTAAAGTGGCAGATGATCTCGTGGCAGGTGCGAACCTCAGAGATACAGTGCGAGGAACCATTGACATACGTTATATACTCTGTCATGCATCAAGCCACTCGGAAAGAAGAGAAACATGACCGATCTAGTCCTAAGGATGTGCTCTAGAAATGATTGTGCAGAAGACTGAGGAATCGACCGGAAATAGCGTCACAATAGTCCCGTTATTATGCTCTACCTCAACCTCAACATTTACTGACATTTTCAGTTTTGTATTGGATTAGTCATTATTCTCTGTCAGCAAACATGCTGGTCAAATGTAATCCTCTGAGATGTGGCAACTTACATGCACATGTCACTGTGTTTAAAATACCACATTAATAGGGCTCCCATGGTTCTGCTTTAAACACGATTGTCACTGGAGTTGATGTCGCTTCAGTATTCTTGATATATGATCAATAATTACGATGATTCTTTTTTTATACCACGTTATTCACATAAAATACGTGTAATCGGGACGTATACATTAGTGTTAGCTTAGTATGTTGTCATGTGGAAATAGCGAAAACCTAGTGGCTAGATATTTACATGCCGGCCGGGTAGTTAGCGGTTTGAATCTGTATTGTGATGAATGTGTAACATTGACCTTGGCTCACAGATGACCATACATTAAGTGGGTATCAACAAATGGCTTGGGAAGAGAAGGTTGCTATGGTGATATTTACCACCATCCCATTAAGTATCGATTTGTCAATGCAAATATGGGTCTATCACCGTGTATTAAATAATCTGAGTGCCTATTGGTTAATAGAATACGGGTCAGACACCGCAGATGCCCAATACTCCACGCGTGTGTAAAATGGACCTTTACCTGCTACATGTTACTTGTCCTCAAGAATGATGATGACCATTCAATTCATCCAGTGGTGTTGAAAGTATGGAGCCGTTAGTTCTAAGACGGCTGATAAGGCCTATTTTGGCTCGAAATGTTCTGTGACAATGCGGGTAAAGATTGCTTGACGTTCCAGGAGGATGATCTCCTGCGGTGTTTTTTTTTATTTTCTGTCCATCCTTTTCTTCACAGCTCTTGCAGTCCTGGTTGCTTCACAAGTGACTGCACCCTTATGTAATGATGTACGCCACGAATTACGGTCTTCATCAGCAGTCCTCCGAGGTGTCAAGATGAATTTCAAAAGCTTTCAGTGAGATTGTCAGAGTGTCTTTAAAGCGATTCCTCTGGCATCCTTGAGAGCGTTTACCACAACGCAGCTCGCCGTAAAAAACAAAAAAAATTTTTTAGGGAGCCTGAGATCTGGCATACGAGTTAAATGACCAGCCCAGCGAATCTGATTTTTCATTAGTAGAGTGTGGATACTGGGCGTGGACGCCCTTTCTAGAACTTCCGTGTCTGAAATCTTGTCTTGCCATTTAATCTTCAGTAGCTTCCTAAGGCAGACTGTGTGGAAGTGGTTTAATTTCCTAGCATGTCGCTGATAAACAGTCCATGTTTTACAAGCATATAGCAGTGTAGAAAATATAATTGCTTTATAGACTTTCAGCTTTGTTTGCAGGCTTATTCCATTTCTGTCCCATACATTCTTGTACGGTCTGCCAAAGGCCGAGCTGGCCTTGAAGATTCTTGCATTCACTTCGTCATCAATGTGGTCATCAATGGTATCTGCTACATAAAGGCCATATGATCAACACACCGTAAGGCATAAGGCGTAAGGCTGCATGTACACACCGTTCTATGCGTGGTTAACACACCTAGACACTCTTCTGCGGTAGGTTGAATTTTAATCTTGATGGTCAATTAAGTTTGGTCAACGCTTTCCTCAAACGGGTTTTGGCAGAGCTTCATGTTTACATTTTAATTTCATCTGTAAATTTCTCTTTGACTGTAATTTCTTGTAGTTTTCTCCGTTATATGTTGCGTGTAATCTTTGTAATTTAGTATAGAAAGCTCTCTTAAGTTTTATTTTAAATTGTACTCCAACGAGGAAGTGGTTGCTGTGGCACTCAGCTTCTCTTTAACATCTAACTTGTTGCATGTTTGATGCATTTCTCTTGTTGATTAAAATGTGATCTATTTGATTATAGGTTCTCTTGTCACATGATTTCCAAGTATGTTTGTGTATATCCTTTCTTTGTAGTTTGGTACTTCTAATATGCAGTGCTTTGGCTTCTGCCAGTTTGATAACTCTCCATCCATTATCATTTGAAGTTGTATGTAGGCTTTCCATACCGGCCACTTTGTTGTGAATTTGCTCTCTACCTATTTTGGCATTGAAGTCTCCCATCACAGTCATGATGTCCCGTTTGGGGGTTTCTTCTATGACATCTTCCAAATCATTGTAAAAGTCTTCTTTAACGTCATCTTCTTTCTCTTCAGTTGGTGCATGCACATTAAACACCGTTATATTTTTCCATTGACCTTTTATTCGTAATTTACTAATTCTGTCATTAACAGCTGTAAAGTTTAGAATGTTCCCGCATAACTCTTTTTTGATGACAAAACCTGTTCCTAAATCATGTTTATTTTGGGTGTTTCCTCCATATATTACAATCATTCCATTTTGCTATAAAGTACCCTCTCCTGGCTACCTTATTTCTTGAATTGCTGTTATATCCATTTGGTATTCAGCCAGCTCCCGCGTAAGTTCTTCAGCCGCTTCAGTTCGATATAGTGTCCGTACATTCCATGTTCCAAATCTCAAGAGTCCTTTAACGTTCCGAGGTCGTTGTCCAAATAAGTCAGTCCGAATTCGAGGTTTATGTATCTGTTTCGTAACAAAATAGTTTTTACAAAGGTGGGGATGTTATAACCCCACGCTTCAACCCCCAATATGGAGGACCAAGGTATTTCTCTTTGTCTGTTCTCTACCCTTTGACCTGTCTGGCTTGGGAGACCCTGCTGGTAGCTATGCTACCGCCGGCATAGCTCTCACGGTCATTGAGAAACTCAAGCTTCCCCACCACGACAAGGTGGAAACACCATCGGAGTCGATGTTGGGAACCATATATTTATACCCTAACCCGCAGGTCACCTTTACGTCTTAAGACGACCGAGGCTGAGTCCACCTCAGAGATCAGGTCAAACTCCACACCAGTTCGGGACAAACTAACGACCACAGGGACTGCAGCCTATGCTTTCCCACTACGCTGCGGTGGCTGGCATCTCATTCTGTTAGACAGTTGCATTTGCTTTACAGGAAGTTGCATTCAACGTCAACATGTTTGATCTGTTTGTGATTTACCAGAAATTTGTTACTTTCAGCAATTCGCCATAGTTGTCTGAACGACCTAATCATCATACCATAGAAATCAGTGCAAAGCGATCTGCTTCCAAGTTTCCCGCACCTGGTTTCGAACCCTCGATACCGGGAAGGCTAACCCGGTCAACAAACGCCCGGGGAAGTAGGATGTGTCGGCCTAACGGCGCAAGAACGTAGCACTGTAAACAGTCACAACGCAATCACGTCATAAAATACTCTCCGGATAAACGCAAAAGAAGATAAGAAGAACCATAAATGGGTTTGACGGGGAATTTTAAAAAGTGTTCACTGTTCGTAAGCCTCAGCGACGGAATCTCAAGATGGACATAACTTTGACAACTGCTCTGCATGTGTCGCTCGATGCAATGAAACCATCATTCATGTTACCTGAAATGTCCATATATTTCTAACAAATTAAGAATTAACTAACATAAACAGAAACAATGTTGGAATATATTAATGTGTCCAAGCGAAATCCAGCGGGTGAAAACCATACACACCCACTACAAGCATCTGGTGATACGTTTATAAGCAATGAAGTAACCACCATCTTACAATGGGTTATCTGGTCAATAATACCTCAGATAATCGTCGTATGTGGTATAGCGGGCAATGTCATTAACATTAACTGTTTTGTGAAGCAAGGATTCAAGGATTCAGTGAATGTGACTTTTACAGGTAAATTGAATAACGTATTAAATGTGTGGTAGCTATTTAATTAATTATCTATCTAGCTAGTTGGTTATTTAGCTAGCAACCCATAAAGTTTGTTAATTGGTTAATCAGTTATTTATTAAGTTAGTTTATTAGTTAGTCAGCAGATCGTCAACTTTGTATATCGATTTATTAGACAAAAGTGCAGGATCCCATACTCAGTATCTTACTCAGCGTGTAGCGACTGACAACACCAGTTCTGAGATGCTGGACTATTCTTCTTTGGTTCTAAGTTTTGCGCTCTTTTTTTTTTTTACATTGACTCGTTTGATTTGATTTTCTAGCAATTTTGTCACAATTGCAGAATCACATCCATCCCTTTAGTAATTTACTCTCTCTTCCTTCTCGATGACATTAAGGATGCCAGTCACAGGCCATTGCTCACTCGCTACAACAACCAAGATCGCACGCATATCTGCAAGTTCGTTATCGTTTACTCCTCAACACAAGCGGATCTGGAAAGTGGTCGGCATTTTAATACCACAAACATATGTCTTCTTCTTCTTCTTCTTCTTCAGCGTTCCGAGCCATTGAGGTTCTTTGCTGCAAATACAATCCGTCTCCATTCGTCTCTCTGGTGGACCTTCTCTTGCCAGTCGTTGATTCCAAGTGCCTGTAGGTCTGTACATGTATTATCTCTCCACCGTCTTCTTGGTCTACCTCGGGGTCTACGGCCATTTATTTCCTGATTGTAAGCGAGTTTTGTTTCCCTATTATCTTCCATTCTTTCTATATGCCCCAGCCATTGTAGTCTATTAGCCTTCATGATACCAGTGATTAGCGGGGACTTAAACAGTTCATAAATGTCTTTGTTACTTCTTCTTTTCCACTCTCCACTTTGTGTATCCCTAATGGGTCCAAAGATGCGTCTTAAAATTTTGCTCTCAAAGGTTTGTAACAAGGCTTCGTCTCCTTTCGTTGTACTCCAGGTTTCAGAGCCATACAGCACAACTGGTCTGATCAGTGTTTTGTATATTGTGATTTTGGTGTTACGAGATAGCGCCTTTGATTTTAGTAGATGTTGTAGTGCATAGTATATCTTATTTCCAGAGTTGATTCTAGTTTGTATTTCTTCCCTTATGATGTTGGAACAGTTGAAGATCGTACCCAGGTATTTGTATGTTTCCGTTCTTTTAATGGTCATATTATCTATTTGTATGTGGCCAGAGTTTCTAGCCATTCCGTCTCTTGAAATTACCATATATTCTGTCTTATCTTGGTTGATAACCAGCCCCATCTGTTGGGCTTTTTCCTTTAAGTGAGTCAATATTTCCAATGTCTTTTGTTCACTTTGCCCTATAATATCTATATCATCTGCATAACCAAGCAGCTTGGATGTTCCTCCAATATCACATTCCTCCTTTACCTTCCTTACAACTTTCTCTAGAGCCAGATTGAAGAGTAGCGGCGATAGTGCATCACTCTGTTTCAAGCCAGATGTTATTTGGAAGGGGTCTGATTTCCTGCCTTTATATGTTACTATATTATAAGTATCTTCCATGCATAGTCTGGTCATGTTGATTAACTTCCTTGGTATTCCAAATTCCTGCATTGCATTCCATAGACTATTCCTATGGACACTATCATAAGCCTTTTTAAAATCCACAAAAATGTTATGGAGATCTCTTTTATATTCCCAATGTTTCTCGGCTATTTGTCGTAAGATAAATATCTGATCTATTGTTGATCTGTTTTGTCTAAAACCCGCCTGGTAGTCACCTAATATGTCTTCTGAATATGGTTTTAGTCTATTTAGTAATACTGCGGATAGTATCTTATAGCTTGTGGACAGTAGTGATATTCCTCTATAATTTCCACATTGGAACTTGTCTCCTTTCTTAAAGATAGGTATCAATAATGACTCTTTCCAGTCATGGGGTAATTCTTCTGTCCTCCAGATTTTTATTATTAGTTCGTATAGCTTTAGATGTAATGCATGGCCACCTGCCTTTATAAATTCAGCAGCAATTCCATCAGTCCCAGTTGCCTTATTGTTTTTAAGTCGTGTGATTACATATAGGATTTCTTCAAATGTAGGTTCTTCAATTTGTGGTTCACATGTTAGAACCTCTTCCTGTGAGAAAATGTTACTTGGAGCTTCACAATTTAGTAATTCAATAAAATATTCTTTCCATGTGTTGCACATTTCCTCATTGGTATTTATCATATTCCCATTTTTGTCTTTTAAACCATATGTGTTTTGTTGGTGCCCTCGTTTCATTGACTTCAGTTCTTTAAAAAATTTTCTGGATTCATTTTTCTGGTGATTAGTTTCCATATCTTTGATTATATTACTCATATATTCTCGCTTCTGCTGTCTGACTATTTGTGTAGCCTCTTTACATTCATTTCTATAATGCTCTTCCTTTTGGATGTTATTGATGTCATTTAACCATACATGTCTGGCATTCTTCTTGCTAATGACTGCTTCTTCACATTTTTGATTGAACCATCTGTTCTTTCTATGCGTGGTTAACACACCGAGACATTCTTCTGCGGTAGACTGAATTGTATTCTTGATGTTCAACCAAGTTTGGTCAATGCTTTCCTCCAAAGGGTTTTGCAGAGTTTCAAGTTTACATTTTATTTCATCTGTAAATTTCTCTTTGACTGTAATGTCTTGCAGTTTTTCTCTGTTATATGTTGGGTGTAATCTTTGTAATTTAGTATAGAAAGCTCTCTTAAGTTTTATTTTAAATTTTGCTCCAACGAGGAAGTGGTCACTGTGGCACTCAGCTCCTCTATAACTTCTGACTTGCTGTATGTTTGATGCATTTCTGTTGTTAATTAAAATGTGATCTATTTGATTATAGGTTCTCTTGTCACATGATTTCCAAGTTTGTTTGTGTATATCCTTTCTTTGTAGTCTGGTACTGCTAACCTGCAGTCCTTTGGCTTCTGCCAGGTTGATGACTCTCCATCCATTATCATTTGAAGTTGTATGTAGGCTTTCCATACCGGCCACTTTTTTATTAGTTTGCTCTCTCCCTATTTTTGCATTGAAGTCTCCCAGCACAATCAGGATGTCCTGTTTGGGGGTTTCTTCTATGACATCTTCCAGATCATTATAAAAGTCTTCTTTAATATCATCTTCTTTCTCTTCAGTAGGTGCATGTACATTAATCATCGTTATATTTTTCCATTTACCTTTTATTCGTAATTTACTAATCCTGTCATTAAAAGCTTTAAAGTTTAAAACGTTCCCCCATAACTCTTTTTTGATGACAAATCCTGTTCCTAACTCATGTTTATTTTGGGTGTTTCCTCCATATATTATAATCATTCCATTTTGCTCATTCTCCTGGCCACCTTATTTCTTGAATTGCTGTTATATCCATTTGATATTCAATCAGCTCCCGGGTTAATTCTTCGGCCGCTCCAGCTCGATATAGTGTCCGTACATTCCATGTTCCAAATCTCAAAAGTCCTTTAACGTTCCAAGGTTGTTGTCCAGATAAGTCAGTCCGATATCGAGGCTCATGTATTTGTTTCGTAACAAAGAAAGGTTTTTACAAAGGTGGGGATGTTAACCCGACGCTTCAACCCCCAACCTGGAGGACCAGGGTGTTTCTCTTTGTCTGTTCTCTACCCTTTGACCTGTCCGGCTTGGGAGGCCCTGCTGGTAGCTATGCTACCGCCGGCATAGCTCTCAGGGTCATTGAGAAACTCAAGCTCCCCCACCACGACAAGGTGGAAACACCATCGGGGGAGACAAACATATGTGGAAAAACAAAAACACATTTTCCGCTAGAAAGGCTTCTTAAGCACCGTTACCAAAAATATTGTTTTAATCTTATATCAAGTTAGCTATACTGCTATCGTACTTTACTGATGTAATGACGGTTCTAAGTTTTAAATATTGAGCACATCCCACTACTGGTAACGCTGGTCTTATTCTGGTATGAACCTAAGGTCCATCCACTTCAATGTGGAAGCACTGGACTCGAGTTTCGCTCTCATTTGAGCTCGTCAGTAGTGCATATCCTTGACCGGACCCGGAAACAAACCCCGGATCACTGGCGTATGAAGTGGGTGTGTAACCACTAGATCACAATGCACACGCTGGTCACGACCAAATTATCACAACAGAATATTACAACGTCACCCATCGTAGGCTGTAGCTCAAGATTTGCCCGATCGCCGCGACTGACATCCATCAATCGATGTGGCACCGAATGATCAGGTCTTCTCAGGTCTTCGCAAGGCACACCAGGCCTTCTAAAGTCCAGCGAGCAACGAGATTCTAAGTTTTGCAAACATAGGCACACGCTTTCATGATGTTCATCTTTATATGTTATTACATCATTCTTCTGTCCTATAAGAAACAAGCAACGTTGGTGTAAATAGATATCGTCTGCGGTCCTTACAAAGTAATGTCACAACAACCACTATAGATTTAGCAAAATCTAACACATGAACCATATTTAGTGTTTCGAATCCTTAACCACCTCATGTCTGTTTCGTTTTCTTTAGTAACTTCAAATGTTATTGTAATTATAGTATGTGCCAATATCAGGGCATACTATGTCTCCCATATACTTTGTAATTGTTTACGCATATTACCCACACTTGACTGTAATTCACCTCCCTATGGATATATGTGTGAGTATGTGTGAGTTCGTTTGAAATTGTATGTGTGTGTGTGTTTTAAAATGTGTTCTTGTATAGCAACCTTCTTCGAGGCGAATGAGTTACGGGCGCAGTTCAAAATCTCGCATATCCGCGTTCGAAACACAACTACGGGCGATTTGGCAGCAGACCGCCCTGCGTTTATTTTTTATGAAATTGTTTGGGTGCCGGTCGTTCAGAAAGCAATGTCAAACTACTAAACGTAAACTTGCCAAGAGATAACAACAGCAAAAAAAAAAAAATAACAAAAATTGCTGGTGTTGACTGTAGAGTCTTGTAAAGGATTTGCAACTAATTTCGTTTTTTTTTTCTGGTATAGCTAGTGTTATCTTTGTTTGGAGATTAAGTAACTTGAAGAAAAAGTGCAATCTAGATAATTCTTTAAACTGTAAATGCTGATGTGACTGTTTAAATATCTTACGTTTCTGTTCATTCTTTAATCTTTGGATTTCATTACACAGTCACCATCCTCTAAAACTAACAGTGATGCACTAATTCTTATGCAAGAGAAGTCATGAGCGTTTTACACAGTAGTTCATGTACCTACGTGTGTCACCGTATCGAAGTGGTTGGCACGCTACCCTGACGGTCCTTGAAACCTCATTAAGCCATATGTTTAAACTGACCTGTGATTCCTTTTGTCCCTGATCGAAGATAGGTACCAGGAAATGTCATTGGCACTGATTTCATTGGCATTGACCACACCACCCATCAAGTTACAAACAGTCATAACCTAATGGAGCTAGCAAAATATTCCCAATACACCCCAGGGGTATTTAAAGTCCCTGTATAATTACAAAGAAGCAACAAACAAAAAATGCTGGAGTTGCGGCTACTTGCCGTAAACGATATGCAATTAACTTTTATATTGCCTTTATTTAAATATACCTATGTAAGTGCAGTGGATGCGATGTGACATCAACAGGAACAAGTGTATTCAGATGACTACCAATTTTTGAAAGAGAACACAATGAGTGGTACCATGGAAGGTCCGACCTGAAGGTTACACATGTCTTTCAATCTAGAAGTGTGGTTTATGGTTTAATAGATGTAAAGACGTACATCAAGAACAATAATGAGCATTGGGTTTCTCGGTTAATGATAGAGTCGGATTATACGCCCAACCTGTCGAACATCAAATTCACAGTATCATATGCTGTAAAAAAAAAGGGGGGGGGGAGGGGCGGGCGCTAACATGGCTTAACTTTTCTTCCTTTACCAGACAAAAATAGTCTCTGACACTCAGTTTATACGATATAGGATGTATCATAACGGTTGGCAGTAGCGCGAATGATCGTCTTATGTTGACACCCCCATCCTTCTTCAACTTTTGAATCTTGTCCAGTTTGTGTAGAAGCGTGCCAAAAACATGAGCCATTTGGTATTATCTTTAAAAGCACCTATTCTTGGGGCATTGAAGATGAAGACAGAAGATATAATATGGGACGTTAGTGAACACGTGATGCCCCCGAGACACATCTAATATCGTTTACAACCGATGGGGTTGGGATTCTGGAGGGGGGGGGCAGCTTGTTTACTTGACCACAATGAACACGTGTCCAAAGACCAGCTAACCAGCTCTAAGAAAGACACTCATCAACCTCGCCCTTAGACACCTGCAGTGAGAGACGGAACGCGTGTTAGATAATCACACACACACACACACACACACACACACACACACACACACACACACGCACGCTCACACACACACACTGAGGTCAGTTATTCATCACAGATACACTGACGTCAGTTATTCATCACATATAATACATATATGTGTACTTTGTGAGCGAATTCATCAACAGCCTCTTTTGTTGTTGTCTATGTATTTTCTATTTGATTAGTATGCATGTTTATACATGTGCTTCCGAATTGCTACCTAGATGTACGAGCCCAGATCTTTAAGTGAAATTAACGTAGATAAAATGCATTGTCATTTGCCTTGTTTATTCCCAATATTTTTGAATGTTCAGACCGAATTATTGTATCCACTCAAAGCGTGTTAGTCATTAGTGTATTTTGGATCTGCTGCAGGCGTTCATAAAAGTGCAAGCAATTATTTCAAATATAAGAGGGTAAGTTAATAAGTAAGTCACAAATGGCTGTAGAAAAATAACTAACTAAGATAACAAATTGAAACCAGTTTATTTTTATTCATACATCGTCCCTTTATTTCTCAACATAATTTCCACCAACATTGATGCACTTATCCCATAGTTTTATCAGTCCTTCCAAACCGGCTGCATGGAACTGCTTGCTTTGTTTTCATTGACCTACCATCCCGCGGAACTGTGTGGCTTACGTATTGACTCACCCTCGTAACGTTTTCTACCCAGATATGCACCGCTTTACGGGACATACATTTGTCATCATAAACACCGAAAATCTAGCTTGGCGGGAGGCATTTCGCGAATGACGCTGAAGTTGAATGCGAAGTGAAAATGTGGTTTAGGAAACAGAGCACGCAGTTCTATGTATGCGGTTTGGGAGGGGGCGGGTGGACTGATAAAACGATGGGAATAAGTGCATCAATGTTGGTGGAAATTATGTTGAGAAATATAAAGGGACAATGTATGTATAAAAAAAAAAACTGGTTTCAAGTTGGTACCATAGTTAGTTATTTTTCTACAGCCATTTGTGACTTAACTATTAACTTACCCTAGTAGATCATCATACGCTTCAGCCAGAAACCGTTGAAGTTGGTTTTCGATTCACGATTCAATAAATGTTTTAAATAGTCAGTAAAACACAAATAAGATAGCGTGTTCATTGGTAAAATATTGACAATAGTGGCATTGGAAACCATCGTGGCGACTCATTAGATCAGTGAGAGACACGACAAAGGCATACCGCGTAATATGATGCTGGATGGACTGAGACGGTGGCATTGTGAGATATAATCAGCATAGATCATCCAGAACACAAGGGGCTGAGATCTATGAAGACACATAATGAACGTACGAACGAACTTACTTTGAAAGGGTGACTAATTGGGCACGCAGGCCCGTCATACATTCGCCATTCCAATCACTCATCATTCGTTCATCAATTATGCATGTTAAGCTCACATTTTGTAAGACACAATATTATGATAAAAACAGCAGATTTTTTATTAATTCTTGTGAATCCAATAAACATATAGTTACTTACTGTATCCTGTTTTCATTACTTGACAAACAACATATAGTGCTAATTCTTTGCCACCACAGTTCTGGCTATAACAGACTTGGGGTGTCTATCAACACTGATTTGGACTAACATCTGCTTCACACCGGGATTTTATTCTCTGGATCTGCCTTTTGATACTATGGAGTTTCAGTTTATGATCAGTGGTATCCCACACGCAATGTTTGCCCGAATTAGTAGCTGGATCACCGCCTTGATTATCATAGAGAGGTGTCTATGTATAACCATTCCTTTAAAGGTAGGACAGGAAAAAATCGCATGTGCCATGCTCATCATTATTGTGATCACCACCATCATTGTCATTATTATCGTCACCATCAGCATAAATACCATCAACATCAGCAACATCACTTTCATCACCATCATCAATGACATAATGTTCATTATAATCATCACCACAATCGCCATAATTAACATAATGATTATTATTATTGTCATCACGATCTTCTATTATACCAGCTTAAAAAAAATTATATCTGGCCTGGCCGTATTAAACATCACTAGATATAACACTCTATCGAACTCTGCAATATTTTCATAAGACTGAAGTTCATAAAGGACACACAACTGAAGATATAGGCTGATTCAAAGCCAACGAAAATAAACAGAAGTAGGGATATTCTCCCAAGTGCTTATCATATGAATTTTTGTTCTGTTTACTCAAATAATGTACTACAATTCTCGTAAAATGGCGTGGATTGATTGTGTGTGGTACCACATTATTACTGTAATGTAACGCAATGGCTTCTGTTAAATTATGAAATAAATTATGATGAGGCCAAGGGATTTATTTATCAGATGCAATCATAGAACCAAATGGAAGTCTGAACATCTTGGCTACACACACGCATACACACACACCCACATACACACACCCACACACACACAGGCACACACACACGCGCGCACACACACACCCCACACACACACACATACCCCCCCACACACACACACACAAATAAACACACACACACACACACACTCTGTCTCGCTCTCTCTCTCTCTCTCTCTCTCTCTCTCTCTCTCTCTCTCTCTCTCTCACACACACACAAAGACTATGCATATTATAAATTTAACCTAAGAGAAGAGGTTACATTAATTCATATTAGACATTATACACAAAAAGTATAAAATACCATTCTGTCAATAAACTAAAGACAGGAGATACTGATAAATGTAATTGTGTAACATGTAAAATGGTGACTAAACATGTTTAGCTAGAATGCCAACAGAGAGAGAAAGGTATTCTGGTCTACTACCGTTGTATTTTGCCGGTCTCTCTGGCCGAGGGGTTACACGACTTTCTCCGTAATCCCGTTTATCCACGCAGGGTCTCGCAGCGTGCGAGAATTGGCAGCGGTTCTACCCGCGCTGTTGACTTGCGGGATAAATGAGCCGGCCGCTCAGAAAGTAATGGCAAACTACTGAGCGTAATCTTGGCAAGAAATCAACAATCAGCTGAAAGATGCTGATGTTGACAGCGATGTCCTGTAAAGGATACGCAAAACATACCGTTGTATTTGCCTGCTCCGTGGCGATGGTGTTACAGACGCAGTTCGTAATCCCGCATACCCGAGTTTGAAACACAGCTGTTGGCGATTTGACAGCAGACCGCCTTGCGTTGTTTTTGTACGAAATGGTATGGGTGTCTGTAGTTCAGGCAGAAATGGCAAACTACTGAACGCAAACTTGCTAAGAGATTACAACAGCAATCAATGATGTTTTTGACTGCGACGTCATGTAAAAAATATGCAACTAACTTTTCACTGCTGTATTCGAGAAGATTATTTATGAGGATGAGCACATATTGATGTAGTCTGCTGCGTTTGTTAAATATATTCAGACTGATATTTAAAGAAGGTATTCGAAGAAAAAAAAAAAGAAATAATGTCATGTTTATAATGTTCATACGAGTATTTATGATATGTGTATCACTCATTTCATACTGTACCTTTCTATTTAATTAAGGTTAAAGACATCTTGACGCCCAAGCGAGTGTGCACCACGTGCATTGCAATCTACTTCGTTCTCACATTAAGCGTGTTTCCCATGTACTTCATCTACAACCTCGGACAAAAATTCTACCTCGGAAGAAATAAATCAATTATTGGTATTGTGTATGTCGGCGACCGTGAGCGCTTTGATTCCATTTATTTCCCAGTCAATTACTTCATCATCCCATTCTGTTCATTTGTAGCTATTATTGTCTGCACTATCATTCTCGTAATAGAACTGAATAGTAAAGCTAAGTGGCGCCAAACGTCCACATCGTCTACGAAAGCAGTTAGCATTTCCAGTTCAAATATGAAGGTTGCTAAAATGGTGGTTGTTATCTCAGCCTTGTTCATCATTTGTTTTATCCCTAGCGGTATTGTGTCTATTGCCATGGCTGCAATACCGGAATTTTCAATTGATGGCAAATTCAGAAATATTTTATCAATTGCAGGGGGAGTTGGATTCCTTCTGGAGTCAGTTAACTCTTCTGCTAATATTGTTATTTATTACCGTATGAGCAGTAAATTCAGAGACGCGTTCCATCAAACATGCATATGTCTCAGTATTCAAACCACTGATGTCCGGAGTGCAACGAAGATACCCCAACTGATAACTAAATAACTAACTAACTAATTCAAACCACTAATACTAACACAATAACGTAGTCTCGAAATTACTATTTATGCCATTTTCCATGCACGTTTTAACATTTAGATTCAACCCATAAGCTATACCCTACACAGACATCAACATAATACTCTTGGGCAGAAAGGCCGTCGTGACCACCTTGCATTGGTGTTATAAATTGCTAAGAGTACTGGTAGTTCAGAAAGCAATGGCAAACTACTGAACGAAATCACAAACAACCAAAAAATACAAAGGTTGACTGCGACGCCCTGTAGAGGATATGCAACTAATTCTTCCCCTTGATCTTCCCAATTATATGTTCTCCTGTGTCTCTCTTCTAATCACATCACCATAGAAAGTCATTTGTCTCTTTCTTATTGTTGTAATTGATGTTCTAGTTTCATTAGCCTCTTTCAGGCAATCGTTGTTTGTTACTCTGGCAGTCCAAGGAATTTGCAACACTCGTCTCAGAAACCACAGTCCCATTGCTTCCAAGGATTTTCTAATATGCTTATTTTCGAGTACATCACAAGATTCATGTGTGATGTGTGTATGTGTGTGTGTGTGTGTGTGTGTGTGTGTGTGTGTGTGTGTATGTGTGTGTATGTGTATGTATGTGTGTGTGTGTATGTGTGTGTATGTGTGTGTGTCTGTGTGTGCGTGTCCGTGTGCATGTGTTCTTCTTATGCAAGCAACACTTTCTCTTTGTTTGCTAACTGCTTTTAAGATTTATGCATTACTCTTTCTATCCATCCATGAAGTTATCATTATCATTCTATAACACTACCCATCTGCAGCTTTCACATATTTCCTAACTTGTCTGTTACTTGCCCATGATTGGCTTCGGTGCATCATGATTGGCTCAGTATAGTATTGTTTCATCACGACGATTAAAAAAATATATGAGTAAATTGCAGAGACTAATCGTGATATTGTGGATTGATGCTTCTGCTTTGGTTAGTTTACATCCTTAATACACCGTATGTCCGCTGTTATTAAAGTACTCATATACTTAAATACAATAACTTGTGACAGACAGGTTCCATCCACTTTGATGTTGGGTTTGTAATTTGTGTTTCTAATTACTATTACTTCTTGTGTTCCTGTTGTCTATATAGAGTCCTTCGTTTTCACTTCCTGTTGCAATTATGTATATCATTTCATGTAACATCCTTTCATCGTCAACGACCAAAATAATGTGATAATCGTAAGGTAGGTTATATTGTGGCGAAATCATGTCCACCAGCTAATAGTCATATCATGTCTAATGTGAGCCTCATTATTATGTTGCCGTACACATTAAACAGATCCATCGGTAGTACGCAATTCTGTTTAACGCCTCTTTAAAGGTGTTAAAATTTCGCAGCTAGCTAACATTTCTTACGTGTTGCCAATACATGTCTTTTAAATTCTCAGCATTTTACCATGACTGTTTTGAATTGCCATCGCTTTAATTATTTCTTTATGGTTCATCTAATTGAATGCTGTTAATTAGACAATGAAGCACACACACACATACACACACCAACACACACACGCATATATATATATATATATATATATATATATATATATATATATATATATATATATATATATATATATATATATATATTCTTTGGACCCATTAGGGATACACAAAGTGGAGAGTGGAAAAGAAGAAGTAACAAAGACATTTATGATCTGTTTAAGTCCCCGCTAATCACTGGTATCATGAAGGCTAATAGACTACAATGGCTGGGGCATATAGAAAGAATGGAAGATAATAGGGAAACAAAACTCGCTTACACTCAGGAAATAAATGACCGTAGACCCCGAGGTAGACCAAGAAGGCGGTGGAGAGATAATACATGTACAGACCTACAAGCACTTGGAATCAACGACTGGCAAGAGAAGGTCCACCAGAGAGACGAATGGAGACGGATTGTATTTGCAGCAAAGAACCTCAATGGCTCGGAACGCTGAAGAAGAAGAAGAAGATATATATATATATATATATATATATATATATATATATATATATATATATATATATATATATATATATATATATATATTGTGTTTGTGTGTTGTTGTTGTGTGTGTGTGTATGTATGTGTGTGTGGAATAGAAATATAGTTGAGACAAACACATACATAAAGATCAGAATCAGACTTATGATAGACCAATGAAGCCACAAAATCCCACTCTCTCAATGAATGAATAACTAAAGTATTTCGACTTTATAATAATACACTTTTCGACTTTATAATAATACACTTTTAATAAAGACAAGAGTGAGAATTATTGTAAGATCATAATGGTAACGGTCCTTGAAAAGAATCCGTCTGATGTAGAAATTATGGTGTCTGGTTGTGAATGTCATCACGAGTAGGTGGATCCAGTTAAGTGTTGTAAGTGGATGTTTGTAAGTGTTTGTATTCTGCAGTATCTGGAAATCAGAATCACTGTGTAAGTCTCCACTCCCTTGAATTGACGATATACTGGTATAAAGACGAAGGTAGACTTTTACTTCCACATGGCACAGTCTTCACCACAGCCACTTATAGTAACTTTCCCAGGATTCTTTCCACATTATGCTGTCAGCTCACTTGTTGATAATTTAACTTGAGTTTGAAAAATTTAGTTATAGAAAAAGTGGGAATCCTGCAATAGACAAAGTGAGAACTATGTGAGAATTTCCAACCACATCCAGCCGTTCTTCCTCACCCCTCAATATCCACTATTATACAACTAAATACCTCTTTCAGATCGAAAAGAACAGATCAACAGGTGATCTGCAACAATCAGACCATATTCCTCCTGACAAGAGATATTTCCGAGAAATATCCAAGCCAAAGAACCATTGGACGGCGATAGTAATACTTCATAGAATCAGTAACAGTGATACTAATTGATCCCCAACTCAGAACCAATTTTCTTGGTATCTTATACCAAAAAATAATGACAAAAGATATCAAAGTAACCCAAGGAGACAAATAAGACAGGAATCCTTTGATTATGGCATGTCATAGGATGATGAGAAAAAAATTTACTAAACTCCCCGAGAGATGAGTGAAACGATTTCTATTCGCCCGTAGATTTAGATTTCAAAAGAGTTCGTGCTATGGTCTGCCACTTACAAACTTTAGGTTGTTAAAAAGGTCAAGAAAACTAATAGAACATGATGTTGAAAGGCCGTTAACCATTTATCCACCTGGTCTGACTGTTGATCTACCATGGCAAACATGAAATGATAACATTTGCATTTATTCGTTCAATCACAGGAAAACGGATTTTACATCTGGATAACCGCATATGATGATATATTATATGCTTACTTTGCTAATAGAATAACACTCCTAAATTGGCCTGTCAATCTTTCAGATAAAGAATCTTATTGGATTTTACAGAAAATACAGTCCATCCGTTCTCTTCTCTAACCAAAAAGCTCATCGTTAGCAACCTAAATAATACCTTTGACGTCACGCAAACCGCGTTCACACAGCGCTCAGTGAAGAAGACAACAACGGAGATTCCCTACTCCAATAAGATGTACACTAGCCAAAAGAGAGACATACGAGTACAAAATAGGTACATCAATGTACTAATTATAAAATATAAAAATAAATACAAATGTATTTTATTATGCATCGACGTTATTGCGTGGATTTCTGCACGCATGTGGTTTAGCAGACTCGAGAGTGGCTGATTCTGTGACAATTACACGGTCACTGTTGCAGAAATGTAAAACTCCTTAAAGTATCATTGCCATGACAATCGTAAACGGGATATGCATGCGGATGGTACATGCGCCGTCCTGTAATGAGCATGCAGATAACGTGTAGTTTTATATACTCACGTCGCCATATGTCGTAGCAATGGGTACTCTAAGGTTCCCTACCCTTTACGTACAACTGCTTCTAGTTTGCATTCTCCAATAACGTATAAACTTCCAAATGCATTCTCCTGATATTTGTGCTGTACCAGACTAGAGTAGCAGTGGCTTTAGGATTAAACTTGCCCAAGTTCAATACTATGTCAAATGCCACAAATCGATGTATTTCTTGTCGCTCTAACTATTATCAGTGTGTCTTGTGTAGCCTTCTCCTACCACATCGCGTTTTTGATCTCTTAATAAAGTCCCGTAGCATGGTATACCAAACAATAACGACAATAGATGCCAAGTAAACAGAGTATATAGAAAGCTTCGCGATACGGCACGGCGCAAGATGATGCGAAGATAAGAAGATGTGTGGGTATGTGTTGTGTTCGAACCATCACATTTATGTCTGCCTGAGTGAACTAGGGATTAGATGGCCTGTATTCCCCTCTCGGACCGAACAACGATGTGTGCCATCGAACTCTCGGTCGACCACACTAATACCATTGTTACTGTAACGACGTAACCGCAACACAAGGATACAGCTTATGGGTTCATATAATCAGGAAAGAATACGGGGAGAAGAACATCATAGATGGATGCAAGATGCCAAAGATCGTTTACATATTTATAAATAGACGCAAGACAACGGGCTCATCATGAAATAGAGAGATTTGGAAAGACTGTTCTAGGCGCGAAATGCTGCGCCGGACATGGCAAGGGAAGAAGATAGTGATAATGATGGTGATGATGATGAGAATTATAAGCTAGATCTGTGTGAGACAGCTAACAAGACAGTAGAAGACTATGATTTAACATTGTGCAAGGATAGTAGGTGCCATTCGTGCGTTCGAGAGTTCGTGCTTGGTGCGACGCTTTCCGCGCTGCGAAAAGAGACCGAGCCATATGGGATAAAACCCGGTGCAATGAAGTCGACCCTGTCGACTTTTAAGCGACTTTCTAATGTCTAAATCCTGGCCCGGTATGGTGGAAAGCATGCGGCATACTACCACAGCGTCTGGGCTACACACACACACACACACACACACACACACACACATATATATATATATATATATATATATATATATATATATATATATATATATATATATATATATAAGGAATATCAGTTGATGGGCATAAAATAAACAAACCGTGTAATGCTGTGACATGGTTGTTTGCCATCCATCCATCCATCGTGTGCCATGTCGATCCGCGTGGGCGGTCATGTTTCGCCATCTCACTCGTTCATTAGTGTCGTGGATCAACTCCGTGTTTCTGTCTCCAGCATGCCACGTTGCCAAGCCAGCCAGGTAATTACTTCTCGATCTTCCATTTGGTCTCTTCCATTCGACCTTGCCAGTTGTCACCAAGTTCTCCAATTCATTTCTTTCTCTTCATGCCCAAAAATGTTGACTGCCTTCTAGTCAGTTTACGATCTTCATTTGTTTCTTGAAGGGCTTGTTCATTGGTTTTTCTGTCTGTCCATGATATCCTTTGCATTTTCCTGATTAACCACATTTCCACAGCCATCAGATGTTTTTCAGATTGTCTGCTCATTGTCTACGCATCACATCCATACAAAAGTATATGTTCTATGTAGCACTTCAACACCTTTTTTCTCGTTTCAATGATTTCTTTTTATTGGTCAGTATGTTTTTCATCTTGCAAAATGCTACCTTCGCAATGTCAATTATTGTTCTAATCTATTAAACGTATCTACCATCTGATGTTATGACTGTTCCTTGATAACTGTACACATGTTTAGGAATATGCCTATTTACTTGTATATTACATTGTGGTATTTCCTTCTTCACAGTGACAATGATAATCTGTCTTCTCACACTTCAGTTCTAACCCTAGTTGTTCACTGTGAGCACCAACCGTATCTACTAAATGTTGCAGGTTCTTTTCATTGTCTGCAATCAAGACTGTATCATCTGCGTATCTAATGTTATTGATGTATCGCCCCCAATGATGATTCCGTCCATATCTTCTATATTTCTGAAAATATTTTCACTGTACAGGGAACAAAGTTCTGGAGACCTAATCCATTATCAATTCTTATGGCAGCTTGTTTTTTCCAATATGTGTTATTTACAGGTCTAAGTTCTTTTCCGTCAATTTGTAGATCTTCAAACATCCTTATCATGTCGACATGTCTCACTTGATTGAAAGCCTTTGAGTAGTCAATAACGCAAAGGTGTAGATCTTTATTTACTTCTATAAAACGTTCAATTACTGTTCTCAGTACACACACAGCATTTACTGTACCCCTGCCTTCTACAAATCCACAATATTTTTCTCCTATTTCAAGCTGTATTTTCTTCCCGACTCTTTGTATGATAATTCTCATCAAATTCTTCGTGATGTGCTTCATTATACTAATTGTTCCATGTTGATCACACCCCAAGGCTTCTGATGTATGTTGGATTGCAATAAATACAGAATTGCATAATTTATCTCATCTCATCTCATCTCATCATGTTCCTCTTGTACCTTGCGGTGTGGAGGTGAAGTATAAACTTCGTGAGAGAGCCCGATTATGGGCTTCATATATCGATATTACCATGGACTCTGCTATTCCCTCCGTCCAACGTTTACGTGGTCGGCCTCTTCCTCTGTTTCCATCTGGTCTGTACATCATTGCATGTTGTGGTATGCTGTTGACTGGTAACCTACTTGCATGGCCAAACCATTTGACTTGCTGCTTTCTGATAAAATCTAGTGCTGCTTTAACCCCCACTTTAGTCCTGATTTCTTCATTTCTGATCTAATCTCTACTTGATACGTTGAGTATTCTTCTCAGGAACCTCATTTCTGTTGTTGTGATTTTTCTTTTCTCTTTTTCTGTCTTGTCCAGGTTTGGCATTGTTAGCATAGAGTTGGCAGGACGATTGTGTTGTAAAGTGCTTTCTTAGTAGTTATTGATACATGTTTGTTCTTTAGTATTGGTGCCATTTGTCCAATGAGTTGATTTGCCTTATTGAACCTATTTTCGATCTCGTCTTCTGATCTGCCATTTGATGATATTATACTTCCTTGGTACTTGAAACTCTTTACTTGTTTCAAGGGATGTTCGTTTAGGTGAATTGTTGTTGTTTGTTCTTCTTTAGTTATAGTCATTACCTCTGTTGTGCTTGTGCTAATTTTCATGTTATGTTCCCTACACATTTCGTTTAGACTATTCATGTGGTCTTGTAATTCAGCCTCTGGTCTTGCTATTAGTGCTTGGTCATCCACAAACAAGAGTTCTCTAATGTTTAGATTTGCAGATGGTT
The DNA here is from genome assembly GCA_963921405.1 of Cepaea hortensis. NCBI lineage: Eukaryota > Metazoa > Mollusca > Gastropoda > Stylommatophora > Helicidae > Cepaea > Cepaea hortensis. The sequence continues at coordinate 108,898,566 of OY992881.1, forward strand.
CTTCTTCTGTGTTCTCGTCATGCCGTATTCTTGCTGTCTCTGCTTGGCTGGTTTCTTTACATATGTTGTCTATATATGTTATGAACAAGAGAGGGGACATGACACAATCTTGTCGTACTCCAGATCTTATGGTGAAGGATTCTGAGTGTCTTCCAGTTGCCCTCACTATGCATTCACTGTTGTTGTATTAACTTCTACATAGGTTTGTTAGATGTGTACTCACTCCATATTGTTTAAGGATTTCCCACAGCTTGTTTCTATCTACTCTATCGAATGCCTTTTCTTGGTCGACAAAGGCTAAGAAGAGTGTTTCATTGAATTCGATTGATTTTTCTACAAGTTGTCTAAGAGCAAAACTGACATCTGTGCATCCTTTGTTTTCCTAAATCCAAGCTGTGTTTCGCTTAGCTGGGGTTAGAAAGTAGTTTGTAATCTTTTTTCAAGAATTTTGCTAAATATTTTCCCAGTATGAGCCAACAGTGAAATGCCTCTGTATTGTGTGCAGTCTCTTTGCTGCCTTTGTTTTTCCAAACTTGGATAATTATGGCGTTTCCCCTGTCTTGTGGTGTCTGTTGTTCTACCCAAACATGGTTGAATAGTCTATGTAGCCAAGCTGTTCCTACTTCTCTTGCTGCTTTAATTAGTTCATTTGGTATTTCATCCTGTCCCGGTGATTTGTTCAATGGGGCTAATCCGATGGCTTCTATAATTTCTTCTTTTAGTATGTCTGGTTCTAGTTCTTCGGTGACATCTGTATAGGTCTCTTGAATTCCTGTGACATCTGATGGGATGTTGAGAAGTTGTTCGAAATACTGCTTCCATCTTATTAGGATTTGTTTTTATTCACTTATTGGTTCTCCATTTTCGCTGTTAATTATTTTAGTTGGGTCAAAGGGTTCTCCTCTGGTTCGCATTGCACCTATATTTTTGTAAAAGTTTCTAGTTGCCTCCTTGTAGTTTTTATTTAGGGTTTCTCAATACTCTTCCCAGTCTTTTTCTTTTTCCCTCTTTACTATTCTATTCACATGTCTTCTCGCTATTCTATATTCTATGTAATCACATTCCTGTTTGCTCTTAAACAACTTTTTTTTATATTTTTCTTTTTGTCTTTTACCGCCTCCTTTACTTCTGCGTTCCACCAACTTGTTATTTTCTTTTTCCGTGTTTTGCGTTTTTTCGTGGTTCCACATGGTATTTTTTCAGTATTTAAAATGCTTGATTTGAACATCTCTCATTCTTCTTCCACTGTTTTTCTTTCTGTAGGTAATTTTACAAAGAGTTCTGTTAGTTCTTTCTCATAATTTTCCCTTACTGCCTCCTCTTTAAGGTTTTTTAAGTTTACTGATTCGCATGGCATGTATTTTCCTGCTCTTTGTTTTCTTCTTCTGATTTTTCTTATTGTGGCACGACTGCTTTATGATCTGTGTTTATACTGAAATTAGGCTCTACCCTTGCATCTAATATATTTCTCTTTCTGTTGTGTCTTGTTAATATAAAATCAAGTTGGCATTTAGTATCTAGATCGTTCCATTTATACCAGGTGTACATTTGTGAATCTGTATGTTTATAGAATGTGTTTGTTATATAGAGGTCGTGTTGGCTGCAAAGCTCTATCAGTCTACTTCCGTTATCATTCCTTTCATTTTCCTGATCTCCAAATCCTCCCAGATGTTGTTCTATGCCTACTCTGTTATGTCCTAGTTTTTCATTGAAGTATCCCATAACTATGATGTTGAACTATGATAATTCATGAGATATCTATCGAGTTTCACATATTGTATTCAGCAGTCTGTTAACTTTAACTGTTCCATATTAATCTAAACTCTAAAGCATTAATCATTAATGTTGTGATGTTGTCTGAACCTGGGGTGTTGCTGTTTTCATATCGTTATAAGGATTCTGAACCTCCATCTTCAAAATTAGTGGTCCTTCATTATTATTTTGAATATCATACTGGTCTTCTCCGTTATCATCATATAGGTGTTTCACATAATCTGATCATACATGTAAAATCTGATCTTTTTCTATTATGATTTATCCATATTGTGTCATTAGGCAGCCTGCTGATGTACGTGTTTTTTGAGTGGTAAGCTCCTGAATTCTTGTGTGCATTAGTTTGGTACTTTTACTGTTGTGTTGTTTTTCAATTCCTATGCAAGTTTTCTCGAGCCGTGCTTCTTTTGCCTCCTTACATAATGTTCCGACCTTTCTGTGAATTACTTCATTTATGGCAGGATAATTTTTGTGCGGTTTTCTTGTTTCCATTAAAAGTAAAATTTCTTCAGTTATCCATGTCTTACGACCCACGTTCTTCAATTTTGGAATAGTTTTTTTCTGCAGCCAAACTAACTGAATTCTTCAACATTTCCCATTGATCATCCACATTTTGAAATATGATCTCAGCTAGACAATATATCAAATGTGTCCTTTATTTCCGAGTTAAAATTATCTTGTATTTCTTTGTCATTTTTCAATTTGCACAAATCATATTTAGTGTTTCATGTTATATACTTAAATTTCTGTAACTTTAGCCTCAATGTACCAGTGATTAATCTGTGATCATTGTAACAGTCTGCAGTGGGAACTGTTTTTACGACTATTAACGCTTTTCGAAACATTCTGCAAATCATTATGTAATCTATCTGCTTTTTTAATTCTGCTGTCCATGTCCATGATCTTCTAGGATGCTTTTTAAACCAGGTTTTTCATACAACCATTTCTTGTTGTTTTGCCCATTCTATAAGTCTGTAACCTCTTTCGTTTCGCTCTCCCAAACCATGGTTACGTTTGCGTTGAAATCAACGATTATGATATTTGTTTCTTACTTTTTACTGTTCTTCAAAGCAGACCCCATGTCGTTATAACATTTCTCTATACTTTCTTCACTGCATTCACTTGTTGGAGCATATATTTAATGACATCTATTTGCCTACTGTCGTGATTCTGGAGACCATAACCTACAACTAACTGTCGGCAACTATTCAACCTCATCCACCACCTGCTGTCGTGGCTTCACTTAACCCTGATCGGGAGGCTAAACGGGTCCTCCATCTAGCCCAAGGATGTCCCGTGGGCTAGCGGAGGGACGGAGGCACCATACTTCTCTTGTGATATGGGCACCCCTACCTGCCACCCATTATCATGTCAACGTGCTTTATTCTATCAAAACCCTTTGTGTAGCCAACAAAACAAAAAACAGGTGCGACTGTGTTTACTTCTATCAAAGTATTTATTAATATGCTCATCGTACGAAAATGATATTGTGTAAATACTCGTATAATAGTCAAACACAATAAACCAGTACAATACTGGTCCTAAACCATGAAAGAATAACTACTGTTAGTAAGTAAACAAGAACATAAAGAACCCTTTTGCCGGCCATAAGACGCATCGGGCAAAAGATTCTAGACTCACACTTTTATATAACAATAGAAGCTCGATTGCTGAAGTGGTCTGTAACACACCGACCGCCTTGACTTCACAAAGCATTTCTGGTACCATGTTAACGCTGGGTCGGCCTGAGAGTCCAGGCGAATATCAAGCCTCTAATGTACCGTGACTACTATATGATCTACTGACTGGCACTAAAAGGCTGTATGTTATGATAATCAAGCAGCTTGCTTTGTACAAAATTTCACCTCTATCACAGGATTGTGTAATACATAATCAATCAATCAATCATGTGCCATGCCGGAAAGCGTGGGCGGTCATGACTCGCCATTTCACTCGATCACCAGTGTCGTGGATCAGCTCAGTGTCATACTGCAGGGACTAGCTTGGACACTTCATATGTATTATTTAACAACTCAGTAAGTGTGTTTTAGCTTGCGGAGCCTCTAGCATATATGTTGCTTTAAGTATTAACAACAAAGTCTAACATGCATGTGTTACAACTGTACTTTTCAGATACTGCCAGGTGATATTTCATGTGTGGAAGACAAGTTACAGACTAAAGCAGAGCCGATTATTAGTTTATGGCGTTTGTTCACACATCCAATCCAGTTCCAAATGACTCGTGTATTAGCAGTGAGCAATTAATGTCAGATGTAATGTTTTAGTTGTCATTACTGTCCGAACTTACTTCAGCAACAGTCACTGAAATGCCCATAATCCAGGAATACAATAATAGACGAATGCCACAGCAATTATTAACATAATAACTAGACGTATTCTTGACAAGTTGTATTTCACTTAAGTTCTGTAGACGGCAACTCTGTATTTTAATATCTGAATTAAGAACAGACAAATAACATGCAATAATGCTAAGTATTGATAACAGCAGTGTATAGTTTCATGGCGTCTTAGGGGTTATATCTTATTATTAAAATATAATCATATATGGCGCCATACACAATGTCGACTGGACATGAAACGAATATGATAAAATAAGCCGAAACTAACAACCCACAATCATTATCATGTGAATTAAATATAATTGCTGGTGGGAATAAGTTGATAAATGTTATTTAATGTATCAACATTTGCAAGAGTGACAAGACCAGAGATTTGAGGGAATTGTGGCTTCATACATGGCCAATAAGCGTGGGCGGTCATGTTTTGCCATCTCACTCGATCACCAGAGTCGCGGATCAGCTCCGTGCATCTGTCTCGACCATGCCACGTGGCCAAGCAATCCAGGTATTTACTTCTCGGTCTTCCCCTTCGATCTAGCCAGTTGTCACCAAGTTATTCAATACATTTCTTCTCATAACATGCCCAAAAGTATAAGTGTAATGTCCCTAATCAGTTTACGATCTTCATTTGTTTCTTGAAGGACTTGTGCATTAGTTTTTCTTTCTGTGCATGGTATTCTATGTATTTTCCTCATAAACCACATTTCCGAAGTCATAAGATATTATTTCAGCTTGAATGCTCATTGTCCACGCTCCACATCCATACAAAAGTGCATGTTCTATGTAGCACTTTCACACTCTTTTTCTCGTTTCAATTGATATCTTTTTATTGGTCAGTATGTTTTTCATCTTGCAAAAGGCTACCTTCGCAATGGCTATTCTTGTTCATATTTCCTCAAGGCATCTCCCATCAGATGTTATGACTGTTCCGAGATATTTGTACCGATTCACTTAAGAATATGCCCATTTACTTGTATATTACAACGTAGTATTTCCTTCTTCCCAGTGACGACCATAATCGGGTTGTTTACCAGCAAAGCGCCAGGAAATTGGAGAAATTCGCACAGTCTGCCTTAGAAAGTTATTAAAGATTATATGGCAAGACAATATTCAAGACACTAAAATCTTAGAAAGAGCGTGCATGCCCAGTATCCCTTACTCTAAAATAAAGAATCAGATTTGCTGCGCTGGTCACTTGACACGCAATCCAGATCACAGGTTCCCTAACCACATGCTGCGCTTTTTTAAAACTCTGCCAAAGCAGCCAGAGGAAACGCTTTAAAGACACTCTGAGGATCTCACTGGATGCTTTTGGAATTCATCATGACAATTGGGTGATTGCTGTCAATGACCGACATTCGTGGCTTACATCATTACGCAAGGGTGTAGACACTTGTGAAGCAAACAGGACTGCAAGAGCTGGACAGAAAAACCACTGCAGGATTTCCTCCTCCTGGAACGTCAAGCAATTTTTTCCTACATTGTCAAAGATCATATCGGGCCAAAAAAAAAGCTTTACCAGCCATCTTAGAACTCATGGCTACAAACATTCAACCCCATTGGATGAAATGAATAGTCGTCACCATTCTTCATGGACAAACACTATGAATCCAATCCATCGGATAATATGTTCTCATACATTTTACATTTGTGCATAATACACAGATACTATTGCCAGGGGACTAATTTCACGGTGTATTTAAGGCCTCTGAAAAGCAAGTTTTTTTTTTTTTTTTTTTATAATACTCGCAATTATTTCCGTCACAGTAGATTAGAAAGAACATCAATGATTATTGGAAGAAGTAGCGGGTGTCGACACATGCGACTGTGAGCGCAATTCATTGGAGATACCGAAGTCAAGAACATGAATGATGTAGCAGAACTGGAAGGAATCGAGAATCGTTATCGCTATCCGTAATTGCAGCTACTTTTTGTATGGGATTTTTTTTTCCATTTCACTTACAGGACGTTGCGGTCAACATCAGCATTTTTCAGCTGCTGCTAATGTACTAGGCAAGACTACGCTCAGTAGTTTGCATTGCATTCTGAGCGATAGGTTCACATACCCTTAAGTTACTAACGCGGCGAGAACCGCTATCGATTCTCGAGCAGGATACGTTACTCACGAGAATATACGGGATTACGGAGAAAGACGTTAACCCCTAGCCGAGGGAGATTTGTTTCAGGGAGATAATGCTGAACTATTCTGTGACATCAGTAGATAATATTACATTTGACCAATCTGTGCCAAATATGATGTGATTTTAACAGAAACAGCAGGCGTTCATTTTTGCATAATCACATTAGACTTCTATACTGTTGTGTGTGCTTGAATTGTATTCAACAATAAATAATGCCTGTATGTTGCAACCATCGTCATATCTACTTGTACGCTACAAGTAGCAGTAACCTGTACTAGTCCTTAATTTTAATATCATTCTATACTTTTATTTTAGTGAGCTTGCGTCATATTTAGTATTATATTATTCTTGTTTGTTTCATGATTATAAGATCATTTATTAATTATCTGTGCCGCGTTGAAATTTCAGTTTAACCATAATTTGTTATGTTTTCTTTTCATGTATTATTTGCGTTATATTTTGTATAGTGTTGTTTATGATTCGTAAATTTAACTCAGACATATGTTCAAATTGTTATCCTCAAATGTCTTAACAAGAATGAGATGATGTTTCAGGTCTGGCCATATCCGACCTAGGATGTTTGTTACCCTTAGTATGGTCAAACCTCTGCAACATCCCGCCGTTTGCTGACCTAGACTGGCCGTTTGAAGCCAGTGAGTTCCAGTACATGACCACTGGGCTGACCCATGTGTTGATGGCACGCATTAGCAGCTGGATTACGGCAGCTATCACTCTAGAGAGATGTCTGTGTGTGGCCATGCCTCTGAAGGTAAACTATTTCATTGGAAAGAATCATTATTTCATATGTATTGGTGTCATTGATGCTATCCCTTTAAACTGCAACTGGGAAATATAGAGTGAATTCACCACTGTTCTTGTACTGGTGAGTTCGCTGATAACCTACATAGTAGTCTGGAGTTTAAAGCAGGTATCTGATTCGTTTTAGACAGTGTGGCTCCTGTTATTCGTCTGCAAACAGTTCGAGTTCTTTGTGTGTGTGTGTGTGTCTGTGCGGTTGTGAGTGGGTGGCTGTGTGTATATGGATATGTGGGGTGTGTGGCTGGGTGGGTGAGGGTGTGGGGTGTATTTGTGGGATTATGGAGTGTGGGATAGGGTTGAGGTGGGTGAGTGAATGTGTGGGTGCACGGAGTGTGCGATGGGGTGGGTGTGGATGGGTGTGTGAGTGTGAGTGAGAAAATAGTGTTGATCGTATATATGACACATGCTATTCTATATTTTTGTGTACCCCCATCGTTTATATTATTATGATTTTCACATGCAAAATATTAAATCTTTGGGGTTGGGTGTGGGTGCGGGTGTGGGTGTGTGGGAAGGGTGTGTGTGTGGGGCTTTTTGTGGCTGGGTGTGGGTGGAAGTGGGTATGGGTGTGTGTAGGTGTGCTTGTGGGTGGGGAAGTGAATGTGTGGGTGTGTGTGTGTGTATGGCGGTGAGTGGGTTTATGTGTGTGGGTGGGTGTGTAGGTGTGTGAATGAGACAAGAGTTTTGAACATGTGTGTGTCTATGTGGTTGTGGGTGGGTGAGTGAGGATCGTTGTGTGGGTGGGCAGATGGGTGTGTGGGTGGGTGTATGACTGAGAAAAGAGGTGAAGGTGTGTGTTTCTGTTTGTGGGTGTTGGTGGGTGAGTTTGTCTGTGTTTGTAGGTGGGTATGCGTGGTTGAGTGGATACGGGTGTAGATGAATGGCTGTGGGTATGGTGTGTTTGTGGGTTAGTGTAAGTGGTTTATCGTGGGTGGATGTAAGTGTGTCTGTAGGTCTGTAATAGGCTGTGTGAGCTTGAGTGAGAAAAAGAGCGGAACGTGTGTCTGGATGTGTGCATATGGGTGTGGGTGAGTATGTGTGTCTGTGTGGGTGTGTTTATGGAAAAGGGTGTGTGTGTGTGCGAGTGTAAATGAGTGAGAAAAGATAGTTGAACGTGAATATGGCTGTGTATGTTATGTGTGAGTAGGCGTGTCTGTGTGGGTGGTTGTAAGTGGGTAAAAGTAGGTGTGTGTGTTGGTAGGTGTGCGTGTATGTGATTGTGTGAGTGCCTGGGTGTGTGGATAGGTGGGTGGGTGGGTGGGTATGTGTGTCTGTGTGTATTTGGGTGGGTGGGAGTGGGTGTGTATGTGTGTGAGTGGGTTGAAGTGAAGGTGTGTGTGGGTAGGTGTGGGTGTGCGTGTGTGTATAAGTCGTTATAGTGTATAAGTCAAGGTGAGTGAGAAAAAGAGAGTTAAGCGTATATTTGCCACATGCTATTTCATATTTTTTGTGTATCTTCATCTTTCATATCAGTTTTACAGACACGTAATTGTCGCATGTACACTATTAAACACGTTTGCATTACTTACGCCATCATGTTTATATATATATATATATATATATATATATATATATATATATATATATATATATATATATATATATATATATATATTTGTTTTACGTAATATTATCTTATTGAATTGCATTAACAAGCTTTATGTTACACCATGTATATGTATAATATACTTTTTCCATCTTTGTGTGGATGCTCATGACAGTTGTCAATGTATGTGTCCGAAAGTGTGAGAGTTTGTGCATATTAGTTTGTGTGACTGTATGAAGGAATGTTTGTATACAGACATGGTTTTATGTATCAATATATATATATATATATATATATATATATATATATATATATATATATATATATATATATATATATATATATATATGGGCGTGAGACAGACAGACAGACAGACAGACAGAACGATAGATAGATCCATCGAACGAACGAACGAACGAACAAACTTTATTGTAAAAGGGTAATAAATTGGGCGCGCAGGCCCGTCTTACATTCGGCCCTTTCGATCACTCATCTTTCATTTGTCAAATGTGCATGTTACATTTACATAGGGGAAAAAAACATTGTCAAATTTATTTTGTAAGCATAAACAATGCATATTAGGCATGGTACATTCACATGGTAGAAAAAAAATATTGTCAAATGAAAGTTGTAAACATAAACAGTGCATATTGCAAGGTTGTGAGACACATCCCCCATCCACCCTCACACCCCGCAGCCACCCACACATCCCTCAGACACCAACACATCCCCCACCCACCACACCGCCACCCACCCACACATACCTCCACGCACTCACACAGACTAAGGCAAACATACATGCCGCCACCCACTGATCCCCCACCCACACACATTTTCCCACCCACACATACATCTCCCACCCATCGCATAACCGACACGCACACACCACCCACATATTCTCCACCACACACCCAATCACCCGCAACCACCCAGCAAAACACACATCACAAAATTACACACACACACCCCCGTCAACCCACACATCCCGCACCTATCCACACATACATCCCGCACCCTCACACACAATTTTTCCCACCCACCCACACACACATCAGTCAACCTTTACCCACTCACCCACCCAATATCTGCCACCTCTCAACTACACAACCCCCACCTATACACATCCCTACCCACAAACACATCTCCCCACCTGCCCACACATATCCCCCACCCATAAACACCAAAAAAACACACACCTCCCACCCACACACACCCCACGACTCACATATACCCCACCCACACACATCCTCCGCTCACACACATCTTCCCACAAACACACACATTCCCCAACCATACACTCATCTCTCACACTCATCCACCCACTCACATACTCATCCATCAACCACTCATACCCACACATCACCCACCCGCCCATCAACACATGCATCCCTCATCTACCCTCCCACCCACACACACCCCAACCACCCAACCAAATACACATACCCCATCCTCACATACATCCATCATCCACCTGCACATCCCTCACCTCGCCCACCTCTCACACATCTCCCCTCCCATACAAAACTCCGCCCATAAACACATTCCCCCCACACACATCCCCCACATGCATTCCTCATACACATCCCCGTCCACATATCTCTCACCCAGTTACACATCTCCCCAGCCACCCACACATCTCCCACCTACAAACATCATCACCACCCACACATACATCCTCCACCCACTCTCACTTACCCCATCCACACTCACACACTCCCACCCACACAGACATATCCCATTCACAGACACTCCCACAGTCATCCCCCACACCCATTACACACCCATCCCCCAACCCACACAATCTCCTACACACCCATTCACCCACTCAAATACACATTCCCTACCCACACCCCCAACTCACCAACACCCACATACTTCCAATAACCCTCCCAAATATCCCCCCACACACACACACACACACACATCCCTCACACATACATCCCCCACCGACTACACATCCTTTCACCCATCCACACATCACCCATCAACCCATACACATCCCCCACATACAACTCCTCCACACATACATTCCCCACATCCCCCACACTCATCCCTCACATACACACCCATCCAAACATCCTCACGTCTACACACATACATGATCACTGAAACTAATAAGAACAAACTCCCACACTATACACACAGTTGAGACACTGATGATTGTCTTGAGCATTCTCGAAAAAATTGTAAGAAGTGGAGAAAAAATTGTACATATACATTGTGTAGCGTAAAATTTAGTGATGCAATTCAACTCTCTCTCTCTCTCTCTCTCTCTCTCTCTCTCTCTCTCTCTCTCTCTCTCTCTCTCTCTCGCTCTTTCTCTCTCCCACTCACTAATTCTCTCACTCACATCACAGTAATGTTATATTATACATGATACATTAAGTGGCATACATAATGATAATATGAAAGATGAGAATACAGAGAAAAAAAAAATATGGAATGGCATGTTACAGGACAATCAAGTGGCATACAAAATGATACCTCGTAATATAAAAGATGAGAACGCATAAAAAATATGGAATAGTATGTTACATGACATGCGTGCGCTCAACTCTCTCTCTCTCTCTCTCTCTCTCTCTCTCTCTCTTTGTTTTTTTTTAACCTACACACACTATCACACTCATTCTCTCTCTCTCTCTCTCTCTCTCTCTCTCTCTCTCTCTCTCTCTCTCTCTCTCTCTCTTACTCACACTCACTAACTCTCCCACTCACTCTACAGTAATTTACATGTGTTAATTTTATGCATGTTAAAATCAAGTGGCATTCATCGTGATAATATGAAAATGAGAATATACAAAACATATGGAGCAGCATGTTAGATGACATGCGTGCGCTAAACTCTCTCTCTCTCTCTCTCTCTCTCTCTCTCTCTCTCTCTCTCTCTCGCTCGCTCTCTTCTCACACACACACACGTATACACGCACACACACGCCCACACACAACATACACACGCACATACACACATATACCCGCGCACATAAAAACACCTACACACATCCACATACTTACGTACACGTACTCACATAGATGGATCGATCGATAGATAGATAGATAGATAGATAGATAGATAGATAGACAGATAGATAGATAGATAGATAGATAGATAGATAGATAGATAGATAGATAGATAGATAGATAGATAGATAGATAGATAGATAGATAAACTACTGTTTGTAATTATGAGTATATGTTCATTTATGTAAGGAAGTGTGTGTGACCATGTGGATGTACTTCTGTGTGTGTATTTGCGTATGTGAAACTATGTGTTGACTAAGTGAGGTTGGGAAGAAGTGTACGTATCTGCTTTTCTGTGTCTGTATATATATATATATATATATATATATATATATATATATATATATATATATATGAAGATATATGGGTGTGAGATAGACAGATAGAATGACAGACAGAGACAGACAGAGAGAGACAGAGAGACAGAGAGAGACATAGAGAGAGAGAGAGAGAGAGAGAGAGAGAGAGAGAGAGAGAGAGAGAGAGAGAAGGGCATAGCGAAAGAGAAAGTGGGTATGTACCAGTAAACTTTTGTTAGTGAGTTTGTGATTGTGAGTGAGTATATGTGTATGCGATTGGGGTTTGTATTTGTGAATTATTGAGTGTGTGCACAGCGTTGCGTAAATGATGTACGTATGTATGCAGGTGTGTAGGTATGTGTTTATTCACGTGTTGTGTAGGTGTGTCTGGCTGCGTGCCTGTCTCATAACACGGTAATATGCATTGCTTATACTCACATCATTCATTTGACAATGTTTTTCCGTATGTGAATGAAACATGAAAAATAGTTAATTGATGTACGAAAGATGAGTGATTGGAAAGGCCGAATGTAGTACGAGCCTGAGTGCCAATTTGAGACACTTTAAAATAAAGATCGTTCGTTCTATCCTAAGTGATACACATACGTTGAGGAACATTGAGCTCCGACTACTCTGTGATTATGTTATTCCAACATTATCCATGTTTTTCTCGACTCTTGTTGCTTTCCCCAAACCCTTAGAAGATTGTTTGTAACAGACAGTTACAAGTAATAATTGCTTGTTTTAAAAAAAACGTCGATTAAAAGTCGACAAGGTCGACTTCGTTGCACCGGGTTGTATCCCATATGGCTCGGTCTATTTCCGCAGCGCGGAAAGCGTCGCGCCAAGCACGAACTCCGTAGCACTAGCGACGACCCACAGGAGTCTCCGAAAAATTTTACTCCTGAACCGAAGGACGCGACCCAGAATCGAACCCACAACCTTCGGAACCCGAGTCAAACGGCTTGAACATATCGCCACGGAGACTCTCATAGCTTGGCTTAAATAATTACTTGTGAAAGGTAGTTATGGATAACACAATACAATGCAGTAACATTAAAGGCTGCTCACTTGTTTCGAACATATACCTGAAGATCAGAATGACCGATTTGGTAAGAATACGTATTCTTACACATCCGGTATGCTGATGCTGAGTTAAGGGGTTCAACTCCTACACCGGACAGTTGGACTAACATGATGACTATACGTCCTTGACTCGGGGACGTACATTAACAAGTACCTCTGAAGTCGGAGTGGGTTCTCTTGATGGAGTGGGACACTGGTGCTAGGGAAAGCTAATCCACATTACTACTATAATGCTACCGATTTCAAACCTGGACTTTATCCAAATCACACCTTCGTAAAATCAACACATGAGAGATGAGATGCCTGAGGAGAGCTGCAAATCTAACAATCCGAGTAAGAAATGCTGTTATCAGACAGACTGTGGGATCAACACCTTGTGCCACATTTATTGAAAGACAGAAGATCAAGTGGTTTGGCCATGTCGTTAGACTGCAATACCAACAACCACCATCACTGTCCTTACATCTAAGATCATCTGTGACAAGACCAAGAGGAAGTCCAAGAAGGCAATGGATTGACGTCATCAAAGACATTGTACAATCACACGGAATGACACTATCCAGTGCCGCCCACTGGGCGCTGGAATTTTTCCTTCCCAATACGCTTGACGGCAGAAGTGGAAGATGATGATAATGATGATGATGATGATGATGATGATGATGATGATGATGATGATGATGATGATGATGATGATGACTACTATAAGTAGTGTGTATGAACCACGCTTGAGTTAAAAGACAGCAAGAGCCAAAACAATTGCATTACATTTAATATTGTTACAATAGTGATGAAACTTCTACTAATTTCTGTGAGTTATATCATTATGTGTATCATGTAAAATTATTATATTTAAGGTAAAGGAGATCGCATCGCCTAAACGGAACTTCATCATCATCACAACTATATTTGTAGTGCTCATAGCTGGTGGGGCTCCACAGTACTACTACTACAGAGCCGGCAGAAAATTCTTTCCTTCAAGGAATCGAACTCTCATTGGTATTGTGTTTTCACGAGAACTTATGGAATTCGAAAATATTTCCTACCCCATCAACTTTGTCTTTCTTCAGTTCGTCGCATTTTGTATCATTATTATCTGCACCGTAATACTTGTGATTGAGCTAAACGTTAAGGCAAAATGGAGGAAGAAATCAGTTGCTTCCTCAAACACTGCCAGTTCGACAAATTCAAACACGAGAGTGGCCAAAATGGTGCTAATGATTTCTGCGCTCTTCATTGCCAGCTATTTAATAATCATTATTAGCTGCATATTATTTAACGTTTTATCGGGGTTTACAATTAACGGGAAATTAAGACATTTATTAACAGTGATGGGGGGATTGGGATTTTGCACAGAAGCAATTAACGAGTCGATGAACATTGTTATCTATTATCATATGAGTAGCAAGTACAGGGAAGTGTTCCATGAACTATTTTCTCTATCAACATGTTTATCTAGGACAGATAAAGCAGCTCCCTATCAAAGAAAGGGAACAGTTAGATGAAGAGACAATAACACGGTCTGTAATCCTTTTATACAACAGGTAAACGGATTTCTTCTTCTTAATGCAAAAGATTGAGATTGGAAGAGAACTATCTGCATTCCAATACCAAAAATAGCAACCTGAAATTGTGCACCACTATAGAACTGTGTTCCTGCTCAGTCATCAAGTAAAATTCTACAAAAAAAAATCATAATTGGAAGACGTCGAAAGAATGTGGAAGAAGTGATTAACGTGGTTCAAGCTGCATTTAGACAAGGAAGAGGGACAAGAGATCACATACTCAACACGCCTTTAATAATAGAGAAGTGCAGAGAATTTAATATAAACCTATTTTCATGTTTTGTAGATTATTCAAAGGCATTTGGCTGTGTACAGCATCACAAACGTTGGGAAATTATGAGGAATATGGTTTTTCCATCACATGTGATGCGACTCATAAAAATGCTCTATCTAGACCAGAGGTTCCAAAACCACGGCCTTCGGGCCACTTGTGGCCCGCCAGATGTTAGTAAGTGGCACGCGAGGCCTCGTTATGTAAAATAATATATTTTAATAATTTCAAAAAATGCACTTGGAGCTTCCCGTCCGCGTGCGATAATTTACTCTGCTCGTGGTTGTTATGTTCAGATATTATCGAATGCCACTGTTCAGTTCGCAACCTTCAGCTGATCATACGATTTCATTCTGGCGACTATTGTCTGTCGAACAATTTGAACACTTGTGTTCATTCGCTCAGCGATACATTTGTCGTTTTGGTTTGACTTACAGATGCAAGCAGTCATTTTCCGCAACGGCTGTTATAAAAAATCAAGCTACGTTCCAGACTCACCGACAGTAACCTAGCTGCGATAGGGCACAACATGACTTTGGGACTTTGGGCACAACAGATGCCTACCCAGAAATTGATAAACTGGCATCTTAACTTAAGTAACTGATTATGAAGAACAGTTACACTAGTAAATTAATTATATTAATAGCGATTTTCGAAATTGATTAAACATTTATTGTTAAATGAACTTTTGATTTTAAACCAAAAAATGACCACAGTGTAGTACTGACACTAACTGCCTTTAAAGTTTTAGAAATTTGTTGACGAAAGGTAAGAAAGGTAAGAATCATATTGCACAAATTTTATAATTTTATAACGTTGTGGCCCGCTTAACTACCGAAAATAGTAGAAATGGCCCTCTGCTTGAAAAGCTTAGGAACCACTAATCAAGACCAACAAGCAGCGGTTAGAATAGACGACGAAACATCAGATTGGTTTGATCCCAATCAAGGAGTCGTCAGGGCTGTGTGATGTGCTCTGTTTTTGTAACCCCTAGACCGGATAAAATATAATGAGACCTGCCACAGATGATATAAACAGGCAGCAATATGATGCCTTAAATAAAAGTGGTAATAAAATACCATAGATTCGTTATGCTTATGATACAATATTACTATCCACGTTACAGACTGGTATAGAAAACCAAATACCCTCAACCAAAAAGAATAGTTTCAAATATCTAGGGTCATTGATAACCAACAATGATGACATAATGACAGAAATTAAAAGACAAATATCTATCTTATTCAAAGACTAATAAACTGAATAAAATTGTGTAGTGGGACAATCAATCAATCAATCATGTGCCATGCTGGAAAGCGTGGGCGGTCATGACTCGCCATTTCACTCGATCACCAGCGTCGTGGATCAGCTCAGTGTTCCTGTCTCCTCCATGCCACGTGGCCAAGCTATTCAGGTATTTCCCTCTCGGTCTTCCTCTTGGTCTGTTCCCTTCGATCTTGCCAGTTGTCACTCCAATCCATTTCTTCTCATAAAATGTCCAACAAATGTTGACTGTCGACCTCTAATTTCTCTAATAAATTTACGATTTTCATTTGTCTCCTGTAGTACTTGGTCAATGATGTTTCTGTTTGTCCATGGTATTTTTTGCAGTTTCCTCAGAAACCACATTTCTGCAGCCATCAGATGTTTTTCAGCTTGACTGCACATTGTCCAAGTTTCACATCCATGCAAAAGAACAGGCTCTATGTATCCCCTCAAGGTTCTTTTTCTCGTTTAAATTGACATCTTTTTATTTGTCAGAATGTTTTTCATCTTGCTAAAGGGTACTTTCGCCATTGCCATTCTTGTTCTAATCTCTTCAAGGCATCTCCCATCAGATGTTATGACTGTTCCGATATAATTGTACCGATTAACTTGTTAAAGAATATTCACATTTACTTGTATATTACATTGTGGTACTTCATTCTTCCTAGTGACGACCATAACCTGTGTCTTCTTACAATTTAATTCCAACTCCAGCTGCTCACTGTGTAAAACAAATGCATCTACTAAATGTTGTAGAACTTGTTCATTGTCTGCAATCAATACTGTATCATCTGCATATCTAATGTTATTGATTTTTCGTCCTCCAATGCTGATTACATTTATATCTTCTACATTCCTGAAAATATTTTCACTGTACATGGAAAAAAAGATCTGGAGACATTACACATCCCTGCCTAACACCTCTCTTAATAGGTTGATAATGTCCCACTAGTGGGACATATATAACTAAACAAATTAGACATTTGAGAGCATGCATCTTTCCCATTACAACATACGCCTGAGAGACCCGAACACTTACTAAACAAGCTGAAATGCACATAAATGCCTTTCTGGGTTCTAAGAATATCTAGGATGCAGAAAAGGACAAATGCATCCATACATTAAGAGCAGAATATTGAAGAAGGTCGGCTATTAAAGACGATACAACAAAGGAAATTGAAATATTTTGGTCTTCACTTGGAACGTCATGAAAGTTTGGAGAGAACAATAACGGTGGGGTATATGCCAATTAAGAGAGGGCGAGGAAGGCCAAAGAGAAGATGGGTGCAGGATATGGAGAGTGATCTCAAGATGGGTGTATCGGACGAGGGACATCGTTCTGATGATCGATAAATTTTCCGGAAGGTTGTTTTAGGCGCGTGGTTCTGTAAAGGACATGCTACTGAATGAATGAATGAATGAATGAATGAATACATGAATGAATGAATGAATTAATGAATGAATACATGAATGAATGAATGAATACATGAATGAATGAATGAATGAATACATGAATGAATGAATACATGAATGAATGAATGAATACATGAATACATGAATGAATGAATGAATGAATACATGAATGAATGAATGAATGAATGAATACATGAATGAATGAATGAATACATGAATGAATGAATGAATGAATGAATGAATGAATGAATGAATGAATACATGAATGAATGAATGAATGAATACATGAATGAATGAATGAATGAATGAATACATGAATGAATGAATGAATGAATACATGAATGAATGAATGAATACATGAATGAATGAATGAATGAATGAATGAATGAATACATGAATGAATGAATGAATAAATGAATGAATGAATACATGAATGAATGAATGAATGAATGATTACATGAATGAATGAATGAATGAATACATGAATGAATGAATGAATGAATGAAAACATGAATGAATGAACGCCCTACTGCATTTGCCGCGCAGTGTCACATAGATGTCTTCAGCAGGACAGCAATACACATAATTGATCTAGTTGTTTAATGTTGTAAAAATATAATGTTTAGTGTAATACGTTTACTAATGACATACACGTATTGTCATTAAACATTAAGAAAAAAGTTGTATTGTAACAGTTTTATTTCTTTTAACAGTTAAAGCGAGTGGCATTGGTGATCATGTCTATCCACAGACTTCTGTCTCTCCTGCTTCCAGTCGTTTCTGATGCCGACTTTCCTCCATACCATCATGCCAAACTGTCCAGCAGCTTCTCTCTTGGTCTCCCCTACATATCTTCATCTTCAGCTTTCCCCGTGTGTCATCATATCCCAGCTTTCCAGTTCTCATGACATGCCCAAATGTCGTGGTACGTCTTCTTATGCGAGTAACCAGCTCTCTTTGTGGGTTAATTTCTTTTTAGATATCCTCATTGCTCTTTATATCTTCCTAAAGCAGTGGATCTCAGCCTATTTTGGCCTATGCACCCCTTTACCATATGCTCAGAATGTCATTCCCCCCTTTTGTATTTCTTCCTATAACCCCTCCCCCCTCTCCACCCCCCCCCAAAAAAAACCTAAAAAAAATAACATCCCAGCTCCTACATAGTATATCTAAAAAGGGAAGCTAACTTTAATACTACAAGTTTAGACGCCTACATAAAACGTGATATGTGGGTCTACTTACGTTATAAAACGAATTTCAGAAGGGCGTAAAGTACAGAACTCTGCAGTTATGTAGGGAAAAACAATATCAAGTAATCTGTTCTTGTATTATGGCGATCTTGAAATAATCTTAATAAATAATGATATAATCTTTAATGCATTTTCAAAGTTTTCATAAAAATAATGCATCTATGTAAATAATGAAAATTTTCTAACTCATCTTTTTGTGTTTAAAGAAGTTATCTACGGTCATGTAGGTGATAAAAAGCAGTTTTCATTAAAAATAATGGATGGTGTGTGGAAGGACATTCTTAAGTTAATTTTCTTTGGTTATATGAATTTAATGAGACGCTCCTCGCCAGGAGCTGGGCGAAACCGCGCCGGGTCAGATAGATAGACAGACAGACAGATAGTCGTGAACGGGAGCTTATATGACTACTTATATGAATTAAATGAGATGCTCCCCACCAGAGGCTGGGCGAAGCAGGGCCGGGTCAGACAGACAGACAAGCAGACAGACAAGCAGACAGACAGATAGACAGACAGACAGACAGACAGATAGACAGACAGCCAGATAGTCGGGAATGGGAGCTTATATGACTACTTATATGAATTAAATGAGATGCTCCCCACCAGGGACTGGGTGAAGCCGGGCCGCGTCAGTCAGACAGACAGACAGACAGACAGACAGACAGACAGACAGACAGACAGATAGATAGATAGATAAATCCGCACCAGGGACTTGGCGAAGCAAGGCCGGGTCAGCTAGAATATATATATATATATATATATATATATATATATATATATATATATATATACATATATATATATATATATATATATATATATATTCATTCAGTCAGTAGAATGTCCTTTGAAGAGCCTCGCTCCCAAGACAATCGTCCTGAAAACTTGTCGGTCACAAGCAAGATGCCCCGCGTCCGATACACCAATCTGAGGATCTTCTGTCACATCTTGCACGAATCTTCTCTGTGGCCGTCCTCTTCTTCTCTTCCCGGGCATACACCCCTCCATTACTAATCTTTCCAAACTTTCATGATGCGCCAAGTGACCAAAACATTTCCATTTTTGTAACACAAATTCCCATTCTCTCAATGAATGGATAACTAAAGTATTTCGACTTTATAACAATACACTTTTAATAAAGATAAGATTGAGAATTAGTCTGAAGATCATAATGGAAACAGCCCTTGAGAAGAATCTGTCTGATTTAGAATTTATATTGTCTGGATGTGAATGCCATCACGAGTAGCTGGACCGAGTTCAATGTTGTAAGTGGATGGTTGAAGGTGTTAGAACTGCAGAATCTGGAAAACAGAGTAACTGTGTAAGTCTCCAATCTCTTGGACTGATGATTTACAGGTATACAGATGAAGGACGACGTTTATTTCCACACGACACAGTCTTTAACACAGCAACTTCGTAGTCATTGTGCCAGGGATTCTTTTCATTTCATGATTTCAGTTCAAATTAATAATAACCGTGCTGATCATTTAATTTGAATTTGTAAATATTAGCTATGGAAAAAGAGGGAATCCTCCAATAGACAAAAGGAGAATTAGGTGGGTATTTCCCAACTAAACCCAGGCGTTCATCCACACACTTCATTATTCGCTATTATTCAACTCAAGACCTCCTCCAGATAAAAAAGAACAGATCAACAGACTATTGCCACAACAAGAACACATAGCCTACCTCCTGATAGTTTCCAAGAATGATCCAAGCCAAAGACCCATTGGAGGCCGACAATGATCTACATAAAATCAGTAACAGTGATACTAACTAATCCTCCTCACTGAACCAGTTCTCATAGTATGATATACCAAAACTAGCGACAATAGATACCAAAGTAACCCAAGGAAACAGATTAGACATACATCTTCGGGTTATGGCACGTCGCACAATGATGGGTAAATGGTCTGCATAGAACTGCGTGCTCTGTTTTGTAAACCACGTTTTCACTTCACATTCAACTTCGGAGTCATTCTCGAAATGTCTCCCGCCAAGGTGGGTTGTCAGTGGTTATGCTGACACATGTTTGTCCCGTAAAGCAGGGCATAGTTGGGTAGAAAAAGTTACGAAGGCGAGTCATTAAGTAAGTCACACAGTTCTGTGGGATGGCCGGTAAATGAAAACAAAGCACGCAGTTATATGCAGCCGGTTTGTGAGGACTGATAAAATGATAGGATAAGTGCATCAATGTTGTTGGAAATTATGTTGAGAAATAAAGGGACAATGTATGTATAAAAATAGAATTTTTTCAAGTTATTTTTCTACAGCCATTTGTGACTTACTTATTAACTTATCCTCGTACTACTGAACTTGCCCAAGTTCAGTATTACGTCAGTTCAACAAACCACTGTGTTCCGTGTCTCCCAAACTATTCTCAGTGTATCTTCTTTAGTTCAGTGAAAGCGTTGTCGTACCACTCATGTGCCACCCTCTTCTGCCCCATGGCGTGTTTACCTCTTAATAAAGTCCTGTAGCAGGAAAATGTGTGGGGATGCCACTTTTATGTAATCCTAAGTGCATGACGGATTAGATGGCCAGTCCCCCACCCCCTCCTACGGAACGAACGACGATATGTGGCATCGAACCCTCGTCCCACCTCACTAATACCATTGTCACTGTAACGTCGTAACAGTTAAATCTGTATCATGATTATGCGCGGATGTAATTAGAGATGAAAGTATGGACAATATAAGGGTGTTTTGTAAAGTCTCACTACACTTTGTGTGTAGAGGAGCGGTATGTTGGAGAGTATGTTTTCGGTCTTGCAAACGGAAATCATACACACTAACAAACAGCTGATCTACATACAAAGTGTAGTGATACTTTACAAACATCCTGGACTTCTGAAGGGAAATGCACTCGATACGGGAAAAAGAATAGGATAGATGGAGTCAAGATGCCAAAGATAATTTAAATATTTAAAAATAGAGGCAAGACCACAGGCTCATAATAGAGATATTTCGACAGATTGTTCCAGGCGCGAAATACTGCGCCTGGATATCACACGTAAAGATAATCGCCATACTGATAGTGACGATGATGGTGATAGATCTGTGTGACAAAACTATTAAAATAGTTGAGGACTATGATTTAACATTGTGGGACGGTATTAGGTGTCATTTATAATGTCTAAATTCGGGGTCCGTGTGGTGGGAAGCATACGGCATACTACCGCAGGGTCTGGGCCTAATTCATTGGCACCTTGCCATCTTGACAGACGGTAGTTTGTCCTTCAAAAAGGCATAATAACTATTACCCATGCGGTAGCGAATGTGGCTGATAAGGCCAATTCGCGTTGTAAATGTTGGTCCACAGAGGTCATGTGGTCATTTCCACCATCGTGCACCATCTTACGTCTCACACGCTCGGTGTGTGACTTATCTGCAATAATTTTCTCCTTTGTCTTTATTCCATTTCTTGTGCTTGCCCTCCATACAACACGTTCAGCGGCGACTTGCTCCCAGCGTGCATTATCAATGCCTGTATCAATTATGCCCCTCTTACACATATCTTTGTTTCGTAGTAGAAGCCGACCCTGAGATCTCTTACCCATCTGTAATTCACCATAAAGATATCCTTTGGTATTCTACCATCATCCATCGTCCTAAGATGTCCTATCCATCTAAGTCTACGAAGACTGAGCATGGAATAAACCGTCACACAGCTTGATCTTTCCAATACTTCAGTATTTGTGATTTTGTCTTGCCACTTAATACCAAGAATTCCTCGCAGACACCGCATATGAAAGCTGTTTAAACGTTTCCATTGGTGTGAGTAAGTTGTCCAGGCTTCACTGCCATAAAGAAGAGTACTCTCTTTTTTAACCTGTTCATTGTTGTTGCTGCCTTACCAATCCTGATGTTGATTTTCTAATCTAGGGATAATTTGCTATTTACCACTGATCCTAGATATGTAAAATGGACCACCATCTCTAGTTCGGCGTCGTCAATAAAGAATTATGGTACCCAATGTGCACCTTGTGACATAATCAGTGTCTTCTTCTTGCTAATTGTTAAACCAAATTCAGAACAAGCTTTGGAGAATGCACATAGTAGACATTGTAATTCTTCTTCAGAGTAGGTCGTAACTGAAGCATCATCTGCAAAAAGCAACTCACTGATCAGTACCCTCCTAATTTTGGTCTTGGCTTTCAATCTCTGAGCATTGTAGAGGGAATGTATATACAACCACCCTAATCACGAAAGGCATATTTCAGTAGAAGTGAAAAGTATATTCCAAAGATGGTGGGAGCTAGTACACAACCTTGTTTAACTCTACTCTTGAATTCAAACTCTTCAGAAGTTGCACCATCAAACTTGATTATACCCTTCATGCCTGTGTGGAAGGATTCCACAATGGATAGAAGAGTTGGTGGTCAGTCAATCTTCTTTAGTGCCTTGAACAGACCCTCATGACTGACCAAATCAAATGCCTGTGTAAGGTCGATGAAGGTATATATTCTTCTTCTTCTTCAGCGTTCTGAGCCATTGAGGTTCTTTGCTGCAGATACAATCCGTATCCATTCGTCTCTCTGGTGGACCTTCACTTGCCAGTCGTTGATTCCAAGTGCTTGTAGGTCTGTATATGTATTATCTCTCCACCGTCTTCTTGGGCTACCTATGGGTCTACGGTCATTTATTTCCTGAGTGTAAGCAAGTTTTGTTTCCTTATTGTCTTCCATTCTTTATATATGCCCCAGCCATTGTAGTCTATTAGCCTTCATGATACCAGTGATTAGCGGGGACTTAAACAGATCATAAATGTCTTTGTTACTTCTTATTTTCCACTCTCCACTTTGTGTATCTCTAATGGGTTCAAAGATGCGTCTTAAAATTTTGTTCTCAAAGGTTTGTAACAAGGCTTCGTCTCCTTTCGTTGTACTCTAGGTGTCAGATCCATACAGCTCATCTGGTCTGATCAGTGTTTTGTATATTGTGATTTTAGTGTTACGAGACAGCGCATTTGATTTTAGTAGATGTTGTAGTGCATAGTTAAGACGATTGAGTACGGCATCAATCACAGCCGTTTTTTTTTCACATCGTCAGTATTGGTCAAGCCAGTGGAAAATCCTGGATACATGGTTCTCACGTTCCAGTTTGCAAGCAGTAGCTTGAGGTTTCTATTATTATTTTTGTTTGTACCTTGTGCATTGGTTTTACAGCCTGCGATTCAGATTTTGTCCTAGCCCTAAGCACCCATTGAAGCAGGCAGGCTGTGGCGGATCAGCACCCAATTGGCCGGGGGCTGCCCAGCTTGAGGCGGGCGGTAGCTGATCAGTGACACCTGTAGGTGTCTCCCACCGTCAGAGGCAACGCGTGGCGCCCCATGTCTACGCCGGTTGACAGGGACTTATAACCCGTAACAGTTGCCTCTCGCTTTGATTCCGAGACCGGTTAAGACCAGGGATGGAGTTATTGCCTCTCCATAGCACAAAGCGTGGGCTAAAATATAGAGACCATGTGGTGTGCATGCAGCATGATCCCTCTCTCGGCCTGCCTAGTTCACTCCAGAGGAAAGGTAACACCCCTACATCTGGAACAAGACAAGCTGCAGAAGCTGCCGGATAAGCAAAGCAATGCTCTAACTGTCCGCTTGTCGGAGCTTCGATCCTAGACCAGCTGCCAACCAAGGCTTAGGCCCTGGTCTGCCCTGCCATGACATTTTGTCCTTAGCTTGCATTTCCTCGCACCAGGTGTCGTGTCCTCCTTTACAGTGTCGTCCCTGGAGTGAAGAGAGCCGACACCCACATTATAATATTTTTTCCCTCTCAATATTCTGGAGAATCCACCCGCTTCCGTCCAACACACTCCATCAGCCTATGGACACCTTTTCCTATCACTCTCTCACTGTCGTACTATGCCCCCTTCTCATACTTCCCCAACGCAACATACTCAACAACTCTTGCTTCTAGAAATTAATAAAGAGTAATTTATTAAAATAAAAGTGTAACGTATATGAGACGTGTATGTGAAGAAAATGTGTGACGTGTTCTATAAAGTGTGTAGACTCTGTCTCTCAGACATCAACTCAGTCAGCTGATCACAGCAAAGATAGACCACAGCACGTTACGTCAGAACAAGTACGTCTCACCCGTTGCCGGAACCATCTTGCCGGATAATGCTTTGCCTCTGTAGACCTCTGGTAATCCAATTTCATGAACATCCGAAATAGACACCGGTGGTATTAACAGTTAATCATGGACCGGTTGCCCTCTACACAATGTCCGTTCCTAACGTTCCTTAACAAACTGCACACGTCTTTTGTAGTGTGTACGCAGTTAGTTAGTTAGTTAGTTAGTCGACAGATCATCCTCGTTGCACATCGAACCATTCAGTCCATAAGTGCTAATTTCTAATGTTAATTGTTGCTGTACTAACACTAGGTACTCTTAGCCGGTTCTCGGTTCGTTACTACTGTCTAATGCTGTGTGGTGCATCAGTATGCATCACTCTCTTTGATGAATCAATTTCCTTCTAGCGTAAGTTACGTTCTGTATGCAACTCTAGTGACTCTTGAACTGGTGTTCTTCCTAATGGGTTTTTTAATTCTTTCCCAAACTTGTATAGTTTCCTTGGATCTGGTAGGGAACCTAGGATAGAAACAACACATCTGGTGATAGTACTAGTCACTGATCCCTTCGGCTGAGTGTAAGCCTATCACCTTGCTTAATGATCTTTAGCTAACTAGACTTAGTCATAGAGCAGATTAGCTACCCACCTAGAGTCGAATCAGGCTATGACAAAGGAAAAATCACCAAACAGAATGCGGAACCCCGCCCACCAGGGACACCTACTGGAAGATCCCAATTATCCCTCATTACTCAATTAGTAAAGCTATCAACACTTCACTAATCTATTCTAGCTAACAGAGCCAAGTATCACTTCACTACTCTAGCTAGTTTCCACTAACAGTGCTAATCATCACACTATAGTTTAACAAAGCCACAGTCTATAGTAATTATAACGAATATATTATAATAAGTTATACCTTAAATGGCACTCCTGCAGTCCGATAAATCATATCTACATCTGCCATATAGGCACGTGTAAAATTAAGTCACTAATTAACACACGGTAGATATTATTTCCACTGGCACTGCAGTGCCCTGCACTCTGTCTAGAGCATTATTCAAGTCCACCCTAGTTGATCTCAACTCGAGTTTATATGGCAAACTACCAAAGTTGTCCACGTGACGTTATCCTTTACTCCCCCACACAGGTGGCACGGTGGCAAATCATCCCCTGTCAAGAACTATTTTCCTGGCTTAAATCCTGTCAAAGTTGTCAGTAATTGCCTAGATTCTCAAAACAAGCCAGCTAGTTTCTGTAAACTCCCAGCAAAGAGTTTCGATACCAAGCTGCCAATCATCTTGATGTTCCGGAAACCAAGAATTGACAGATGCACTGTTTTCCGTACTAGGTACTTCCGTTTTACATCTGCCCCTGTGATCTCACGGCTTCCATCTGCATTCAAATGTTGACAAACTTGTCACTCTTCTGTTCCGTGGTGACAATCCCAGCAGCCATTTCCGTCTGATGTCCGGCAGTATAGATGACAAACGGAACCATTCCATATCCTTCTCCCTCACCACCAAATGTGTTTATGGGCTGACACGATGTAACCTGTACAACTGTGTTTACTCTGTTAGTACAAATAGATGTCGCTGGTCGATCGTCCGCTTAATCCGAAAATCCTCTGTAATAATCAACCGGATAAACACACGGTTTCATTTTGTGACACCAGGGTAAGGCTTGTACCCTCCCAATTGCGGTCTTCTGCCCGAAGCCGTTGGCACAATGTGGGGTGTCGGGTTTGGTAAGCGCCGCCCAACGTTCGGCGCTAACAGAAAGCAGGTAGTACCGTCTACTGTTATACGGTGGCTCAGTCATACCTGACTAAGACCTGACACACACACACACACACACACACACACACACACACACACACATATATATATATATATATATACATATACATATATATATATATATATATATATATATATATATATATATATGTGTGTGTGTGTGTGTGTGTGTCTGTGTGTGTGTATCTGTGTTTGTGTGTGTTTATGTGTGTGTAATCGCACAGAGATGATAGAGATAATAGAACAACGCCGACTTCTCATGGGCCATAGAAGAAGAAAGGAAAAAGAAGACAAAGAGAATCTCATCCTACCTCCACGGTTCACAAGAAAAGAAAAGATTTAAAGATCAGAAAAAGTTCAGGTCGTTGCACAGGGATCAGAAATAATGTCACTGCTTCCGTTTAATTGATTGCAGTGTAGGGCTGTATCAGACTCAATGAGGAAACACACTGGATTAACACAAGTTGAACAACAGAGATTAAACTAAACAGGTTATACATAAGACATCAGTAACAAAAACAAACTCTATTGACCAAATCTCGCGGCTCAGGAGTAACACATATCCAGATAAAGTATTTAGCAGCAAAGACAACTGCAACGTGACACCAAGTCCATGATAATGGATTATACCGGGGGCTGAGTGGTCTCGATGTATGGTGTCCGCCTCGAGTGCTGGAGGTCCCGGGTTCAGGCCCCGGCGAGGACCGATATTATATCACGAGGACTTCTAGTAATTAACTTTCCCCTGGTCTCTGGGTGGTGAGATCGGACGAAAGTGTGTATTGTTGCGAACGTAAAATATCCAACTTGGTAGTTGGAAATAGAAAAAGAGTAGCCTAACAGCGCTGCCCGGAAAAAATTCAGTTAAAAATCTACCTAAAGTATTTCAGGCTTCTCGCCGGTGCTCCGGAGTTTGTGCACTGAGCTGTGTTTCTCGGGACTCAGGCTTGAGTTAGAAGTAGAATGGAGGACTTATGGAATACACTCGTGTGCCGTGATGTTGATCCGTGGAATAAACAGTCCTTAACTATGATTATACCCCACCAGTAACTAGGTAATTATACTTCGAACTTACACGAACATGGCCACACAAAAAAAACTTAAACAATAGAAACCTAAAGCTAACCATGAGCCTGAGTTACCTGGCCCTGGAACATCATCTGTTGCAACGAGGCACAGAATGCATCAGTGCAGATGAACACGGTCCGACACAGCGGGATGTGCCCCAACTTCTACCTTGACCCCGAGACAAATGCACGCACTATATCGAGTACAGCAGGCAGACATGTTATCCCAGACAAACCAGACAAGACATGAACATGGGCATGGTTCGCTAGAGCACGTCCATAAATATGAGCATGGAGGGCTCAACCAATCAATCAAACTAGGAAACTGCAACATTAACCATACAGTCATAAACTAGGGTATGGAAAGCTAGACTATTGGGTTAGTTGGAGAGAGATTGGAGCCAGGATGGGGAGGGGGAGGAGGAGAAAAACACAGGAATAGTCCCTCCCCATAACTATGATTGGGGGAGGGGGGTCATATCCTGCAACAAAAGTAAACAACATTATGTTAAATGATAAGACAAATACACATAATTGTACATATGCCCATGCACTGGACTTCCATTCCTATCTCTCAGTCTTCATTCTTCAGGGAGATTATACGCTCAAAAAGTGCAATAATGACTCATCATCATCATCATCAAGTGCCGTGCCGGCTGGCGTAGGCGTTCATGGCTCTCCATAGATCTCGGTCTTTGGTTTTCTGGATCAACTCTGCTGCTGATATTCCTCCATGCCACCGTCTCAATCCATCCAGCATCACTTCTCTTGGTCTACCTCTGCCTCTCTTCCCCTCGATCTGTCCAGTTGTTACGATGTTCTCCAATGCCTCTCTTCTCATCACATGACCGAGGAAAGCTGTTTGTCTCTGTCTTATTGTTGTATATAAGGTTCTAGTTTCGTTAGCCTGTTTCAGGCAGTCGTCGTTAGTTACTCTGGCAGTCCAAGGAATTCGCAACATTCGTCTCAGGAACCACATCTCTGTTGCTTCTAATTTCTTCTTAATTTGTTCATTTACATTCCAAGATTCACTGCAATACAGCAAAACTGGTTCTACATAGCATTTCATCACTCTCTTTCTTACATTCAGTGATAGTGACTTATTGCATAAGATACTCTTCATTTTCTGAAATGCGGCTTTTGTCTGCCCTATTCTGCTCCTAATCTCTGTTGTACATCTTCCATCTGATGTTACAAATGCCCCTAGGTATCTAAAATTATCCACTTGGTTAAGGATTTTCCCTTCTATTTCTATGTCACATTTTGGCGTCACCATTTTCTTTGATATTACCATTGTTACTGTTTTCTTGATATTCAAGGAGAGTCCTTTCCTTGCACTCTCTGTTACTACAACGTCTAATAATTGTTGTAGGTCTGTTGAATTATCCGCCACCAATACTGTGTCATCTGCATAGCGTATATTATTTATATTATAACCTCCAACTAGTATTCCTGGCATCTCTTTGATCCCTCTCATTATTACTTCGCTATAAAGGGAGAAAAGATCTGGTGACAAGACACACCCTTGTCGTACTCCTAGCTTTATCTGTTCGTAACTACCCTCTTTATTTCCCATTTTAATTGCTGCTACTTGGTTCCAGTAAATATTCTTTATTATTCTTAAATCTTTTCCATTAGTGTTGATATCTTCCAAAATTTTAATCAGTTCATCATGTTTTACTTTATCAAATGCCTTAGTATAATCTATGAAGCACAAATATATGTCTCTCTGTTTCTCTATTGACCTTTCTATTAGTGTCCGTAATGTATAAATTGCATTGTTTGTGCCCTTTCCTTCCACAAATCCATACTGTTCTTCACTAATTTCCATTTTTATTTTCTTTTTGGTTCTTCTCATTATGATTCTGAGTAGAAGCTTAGTGATATGGTTTATAAGGTTAATTGTACGAAAATCTTCACAATCAATTGCTCCTGGTCTTTTTGGTATAGCTATAAATACAGATTTCAGCATATCACTGGGTAAATATCCACTGCTGTAAATATCATTCAACATTTTGGTTAATATATCTACTCCAAATTCTCCCAATACTTCTAATTCTTCTATTGTGATTTCATCTGGCCCAGCTGTTTTTCCTTTCTTCATACGTTTCATAGCGTCAGCGACTTCTTCTTTCAGAATAGGTGGACCTTCTAAGTTACGATCTTCTGTTAATTCTTCCCTTTCTCCTTCATATAATTCTCTTATATACTCATTCCACCTCTTCATTATAGCATCTTCCTCTAATATTATCTTTCCTGTTTTTGATTTCAAACACCCTGTATTTATTCTTATTTTTCTTCCTGTAAGTTCACTGATTTGTCTGTGCATATTTTTTGTATCTTTAATGGAATTTAATTCAATTTTTTTGCATTGCTCGTTTAACCAACTTTCTTTAGCCTTCCCACATTTATCTTTTATTTCTTTATTTATCTTAGCGTATTCTTGTTTGTCATTTTTACTCTGTTTTCTTTTGTCCATCAGTTTTAAGATATCTTCATTCATCCATTTTTTCTTAGCTATTTTGCCTCTCTCCGGTAATGCTTCTTTGCTAGTTTGATGAATGGAGTCCTTTAACATTTCCCATTGTTCATCTATACTCTGTATTTTAGTTATTGCATTGTACCTATTTTTCACAGTCACTCTGTATTGTTCTTGCATTTCTTTATCTATTTTTAGAACCTCTTTATTAAGTCGCATGTTCTTAACCATTTTTTTCCCTCTCTTTAATCTTACTTTTATTTGTCCACATAGTGGTACATGATCACTATTACAGTCAGCACCAGGCATTGTCTTTACATTCATTAAAGCATTTCTAAATCTTTTATTAATTAGTATGTAGTCAATTTGGTTGCGTATTTTCTTATCAGGGCTTATCCATGTGTACAGTCGTCTTTTATGGTGTTTAAACCATGTGTTTCCAATTATCATATCATTGATATTTGCCCTTTCTTTTAGCTTTTCCCCTCTTTCATTTCTTGTACCTAAACCATAATTCCCCACTACATCCTCCATTTTTCCCTTTCCTACTTTTGCATTAAAATCACCAAGTATTATCTTTATTTCTTGTGATCCAATTTGAGCCATCGCCATTTCTATTTCGTCGTAAAAGTGTTGTATTTCTTCATCACTACTGCTTGCTGTTGGTGCATATACTTGTATAATATTTATGTCTATTGGTTTGCCTTTGATTTTTACCATAATAACTCTATCTGAAATACACCAGTATCCATTAATTGACTTGGCTGTTTTTTCGTCTAATATTATTCCTACACCTTTTTCATGTGTATAATGACTATTGTTCCCAAAAATCACCTACTTCGCTGTCTTCTTCAGCCCAGCAGAACAGTGAGGTGAAATGACATCAATATCTCCTCTTTCGTTGGGAGCACCAACCTCTGGGACTTCTCCATGCAGTCTAGAGTCAGCTATCTTTCTGGAGTCTCCCTGATCACATGGAACTGTCGTACATAATACTATCATTAGTGATCTGCAACACGGCTTCTTATCCCCAATATTACAGGCGTACATCAGTCAGTGCTACTATTGGCCAGCATCAGTCATAAACATATAATAACAGACAATTCATCACTCATTGGGAAGCTACCTTTCTACTCTCCAACTCACTGCTGTATACAACAGCAATCATTGTCACTTGTTGATCATTCAATCGAATAACATAGCATGGCATGTCCATAGGATAATAACAAATAAACTTGTCCACACGGGGTCCTAACAAGCATCTCCCGGCCTAGTCGCGACCAGGATTATGAACCCATAAATTGGTCAGAATAAATAACCTCATATTGACAACAACAAAAAACAAAGGGTGCATTATATGCACTAACTGTAAATCAGACATAATTCATCATGGCATTGCCATAAACAAAATTATCCTTATAACTACCAACATCACGGATAAGCGTACACACCGAAATGCACCTGTTCTAACCCGTATTGACCGATTGGTGTTTTATATGCTCCCATGTACTTGTTCACTTGATGCCCCTACTTTAGCAGAAATAGTAACTAGTGTCACTCCGGGTTAGCACCAAACACAATCTATCACCCCTTAGCAAGATGCATGACATTACCATGGTCACCATTACCAGGTAGGTGATGGACATAATAACCACAAGGCACGATCAACATAAACAGTTACTGGGGCTCTTAATATCAGGCATGCACTGTTTTCACTGGTCATAGCCAGTCCCAGCATTTGATATACCAGGGAACACTCGTGCAATCCCATGACAAGGATATCCCGCCGGCTACCAATCACTAAACTATTACTGACATTCATTTGAACCCCATTTCCATGGCTTTATTACAAAAGCATGAAAGAAACATTAACAGATGTGGCAGAATTAAACAAAGTATTCATTGTGAATGAATTATGCACCATGGGTCGGTAAGAAGAAGTCGCCGTAAACATTCAGACAAGTATCCCACTGCTTAGGTAAGCGACGAATGCCGTCCGCAAATTAAAAAAAAAATGGATTGTGGTTGCTCACTGAACCAAGTGTTTACCTCGCTCATTAAGTTTGCATCTGTGTGAAATCGTTGACCCTTGAGAGCTTTTTCTAGAGGTAGGAACTTAATGAAAATCATATGGTGAAAAATCAGAACTATAGACTGGATGTTGCAGAATTTCCCACTTCTTCCTTGCTAATGAGTCCTGCTCAATCTTTGCGGCATGCGGAAGAGCATTATCGTGCAACAAAATCACACCGCGAGAAAGCATGCCGGGTCGTTTATTCTTGATGGCTTTTTGCAGCTTGTCTAGTGTTTGCAAGTAATGGATAGTGTTGATGTTGACACCAGGTCTATAAAGTCGGCCAACAATAGCCCTTCATGGTCAACAAATGCGCTGAGCATAACTTTACAAGGGGAAACCTGTAACTTGAATTTTTGGCATATGGTGATCCAGTATGCTTCCATTGCATGCTCTCTCTCTTTTGCTGCTCAGCTCAAAGTGGTGACACCATGTTTCATCGCCTGCCACTATGCGGAGAGAAATGCACCACCCTCCATTCTGTAACGCAGCAAGTGGTTCAAACACCATCCCATGTGTTCCTCTTTTTGGTGGTCGGTCAACATCCGTGGTTCCCACTGTGAACACACCTTCCGATATTGCAGTTTCTTACGAACGACCTTTTGAATTGTCCCAATTGACACATCAAATTATTTGGGTTTCGAACTTATGCTTCGACAACGTTTCATCTGTGCTGCTGCATCAATTGTGGTGATGGATTTTTTTTTTTCTGTTGCAACAATATGCGCTTGACTCGGCCGTCGAAGATCTGCCGTGAACTGACATCCTTTCCGAAACATTCGTGCCCAGTCTGTCACTGTTGTCTTTGACACACATTTGTTACCGTACGCTGCCTGCATTCTTGATGAATGTCCACTGGTCGACAACCGTCAAATGAAAGAACCTGAATCACCACTCTATGAGCTTCTTTGGGCGGTTTTTAGATCAACCCGGCCATTTTCTCAACGGTCAGAAACAGAACCTATGCATCATGGGACGATAAGCGCGTGCTCTTTTATTCATTGGTCAGTACTTATCATATGACTATGACATGATCATGTTCAAGGTACGCAATTATGCGCGGTGTGGCACGAACTGATTTCAAATGAACGCCCATTATACATTACCACATATCATTTTACATCTAGAGGCCACCCCTTAGCAAGATGCATGACATTACCATTGGTGCAGCTCAAAACACTAAACTAAGCCTTGTTGACACTGTTCGCCACAGAGCTCTAACTATATTCCAACATGTATCCTTTAATTTTAGCGACTATTCTAGATATGTGTTAATGAATTCTAGGCAATTATTAAATGCATGATTAGATATAACTCACATCCCAAATACTAATCCTAATCAACCTATTATCAGAACATACCTCCAGGGTCTTACAAGAATGCTTCTGCAGGCCATATTATCAAGCTGTGTTGCTTCTTTAACGGTTTATGCACCTGTTTCATTGATATCCGTGGCACGGCCTGGTCACACTTGCTGCCTTTATACATGTTCTTTGATGGAGGTGGTGTGAGGGGAGCAGTTCCATTCCCCTCTTGATTTAGGACCGATCCGGCCGCCTCCAGCCGAGGCTGCACCGGAACTCAATCGCAGGGGCAAAATGTACCCCATTTCTTTTCTATTGTGGCCGGGAAAATTACCCATCATCCCGCAAGCTATGCAATGGCTTCTGATGGTTGCATGGCAAAAAATAAAACAGACTGCGTTATTCTGTGACATGGTTGTTTTGGTCGCTGGAATTTAATAAAAATAACAATTTTCCTGATTTGTATGTGTGCATTATATATGGGCAATATATGAGCTGCAGTTCGGACTGAGTATCTGAAATAAACATTGTCTCCTTACACCAAATCAAACTGCATAATCATTATATACGGTATGAGAGCCAAGTGTCTTACATACGTAGTACGGAAAGAGAGTTAGCAAATCGAATAGTGTGGGTGAAAAAGAGAGTTCAAATCAAAGCAAATCAAATCAACTTTATTTTCATTAGTCTTCGGTAACCTATGTGCAGTGGAAAGGCAATATAATCAATCTCTAATTCGGACGTCACGGAACATGTGTTTGGCAGCAACTACACAGTCAATAAGAAACCCGCATTTCTTATGATATAATGTACAAAGAATAATCGATTGCTCACATATATCGAAGCATTATATATTAGTAGATTTCAGCCTTTACTATGTAAACATACAAACTTCATGTGAAGGGTTAGAATTTGAATGGTACGTTCTACATGTCAACGACGCTGTAGATAATTTTTCAGCCTAATAATCATTCATTTTTCACATAATAAGATATATACCTCAGCAGAATGCACTTAAACAGATGCAGCGAAATATGTCATGTAAGAAATCGTGCACTTTGTTATTTATGGCGTCTGTGTAAAACTAATTTATTTCTTGAAAAACTCTCTCGTGTTTCTGTATATGCATGGCATTGTTTACATTTTCCGGAGAACCAACATCATAGACTGCCTGTTGATTATCTATGTATGGCACGCAGACATTGTATTGATTATATATAACACTCTAATACTCTTTTTCCCACATAAATTCTATTTTCATGTTGATGTGGTGATTATATATATATATATTTTTTTTTTAAAATTTTAATAGACTTCCTGTGAATTGCCAATTCTATCCGCTACGATCCATAACACGCCGTCCACCATAAGAAGACTGTTTCAATATAGTTGTGTACGTTAATTCATTCATTCATTCATTCATTCAGTAACATGCCCTTTGCAGTACTTCGCTCCCAGAACAACCGTCCGGAAAACATCTCGGTCACTAGCAAGATGTCCCGCGTCCGATACACCAGTACAAGGTTACCTGTTTAAAACGTTTCTTTCTATGTTCTTGTTACTCTGTGGTGTGCCTTTCTTGCTGTAATGCAATTACAACTCTCGTTTCTCTCTGTGTACAATGGCAGCACATTTACAAATTGCTGCAGCTTATGTTAAATGTTTGGTGAAAAGAAGTCTGCATCTCTTCATATCTTACATTTAGTGTGGTGTATTCTCCCATAGCGATTTAACTTTTACATGCCTCAGTCTGTCACTACACTGGGGAGAGCATATCTGGGCGCATTATACATTACAGCAGAACACCTTTCTTGGTTGGTTATCAGTTATCAGTTATTAGTTATCAGTTGTAGTATCTTCATTGCACTCCGGACAGGTCCATAGGTGCTCAGATCCTCCCCCTAGCATAAGCCTCAGCGTAAGGTGGCTAATAGTGCCAGTTCTGTGTTGGTTAACGAGGCACATCGTTTTCCCGATGTACTTCTCGTGTCTGGCCGTGCCAATTCTTATTCCCAAGTCTTTCATCCTGGACAGCGATGTGGATTCACTGACGTCAAAGTCTTCTGCTCTCGACGTTAATAACATCGGCACGATCCATGGGCTGGCCATCTACAGGGGGTGCAGATCCAGCCAGTTTATCAGCTCGTTCATTTCCCTCGACTCCGGCATGTCCCGGGACAAAGATGAAGGTGACTTTACGGACAACAGACTTCCGCAGCGACTCAGTCCACTGTCTACGTACAGATCCAGCTTCGACCTTCCAAATTCTTGGTTGGTTAATGCTGACCTAAGTCATCATCAATGTTTATGGCTCTGGTTGTGTCCTGCATATGCTCATTACACGTGTGATGTGTTTCCCCAACAACTTAGAGTCTGGCATGCATCTTTATCATGTCAACGTGCTTTATTCTATCAAAAGCCTTTATGTAATCAAGAAACAAACAGGTACGGCTGTGTTTACTTCGATCAAATTCTTTATTAACATGTTTATGTTATGGCAATGGTATTTTGCAAATATAATACACCAACCGATAAAGCGAATATCATACTGGTATTAAACGACAAAACAATAACTACTGTTAGTAAGTAAACAATACAATAAAGAACCCTTTCGCACGCCATATGGCGCATCGGGCAAAAGATTCCAGACTCACATTTTTATAGAACAATAAGCACTCTATGAATGATGTGGTCAGTAGCTCTACGGTCGCCTTCCCTTCCCAAAACATTTCTAGTACCAAGTTAATGCTGGGTCGGCCTGAGAGCCCAGCTGAATATAGATCCACTAATTTACCGAGGCTCCCTTTAAGTGATCTACTGGCTGGCACTAAAAGTATGGCTTTTATTATGATAATCCAGTAGCCTTCCTTGTGCAGAATTTCTCGACTATCACAGGCTTGCATGATGCACAAAGAGATGCCATACTGCGGGACTTAGCGTAGGCTCTTCATGTAAATTATCTAACAACTCAGTTTTGTGGTTTAGTTGGCGGAGTTACAGATACATATGTTGATTTCTGTATTGACATCCATGTATCAAACATGTATTTGTTACAACTTCGTGCTTTCCAGATAGTGCCTGGCGATGTGTCACATGCAGAAGGCAAGTCACAGACTAAAGCAGAGCCTATGACTGGTTTATGAAATGTAAATGTATGCATGTATCCACTCCAGTTCCAAATGTCTCGTGTATTCGCGATGTGCAATTAATGCCACATGTAATGTCTCAGTTGACATTACTGCCATAACTTACATTAACCAACAGTCATTGAAATACCATAATCCAGGAATACAATAATAGACGTTCCCTTCACAGATGCCACAGCACTTAATAACATAACGTGGTGTATTGTTGAAATGTTATATTTCATTAAAGTTCAGTAGACAGAATCTCTATATTTTAATGTCCGAATTAAGAACAAACAAATAACATACAATAATGCTAATTATTGATAACAGCAATGCATAGTTTCACTGTGTGATAGCGGTTTATCTTATTATTAAAGTATAACCACATATGACGCCATGCACGATGTCGACTGAACATGAAACGAATATAATAGTGTAAGCCAAACCTGACAACCCACAATCATTATCATGTGAATAGAATATAATTGCTGGTGGGAATCAGTTGATAAATGTTGTTTAATGTATCAACATTTGTAAGAGTGACAAGATCAGAGATTTGAGGGAGTTGTGATGTAACATATGTCAGCTACCCAACAATTGAACGTTCTGCTGCTGATACATGTACCGGGCACATATAACTTCCAGCCCTGGGAATGTCTGATATATGTTTATTTGAGTTACGTATTTTGGGGACTTAACCATTAGCACTATATAGATAGGCATACATAATAATGCTAACGATAGATGCTATACTCTCGTAAGTAACGTCATGACGGTGAGAATAAGCAGTGGTTCGAATCGCGTCGGTAACTTACGGGGTATGTGAGTCGGCCGCTCTGAAAGCAAGGGCAAACTACTGAGCGTAATCTTGCCAAGAAATCAACAGTCAGCTAAAAGATGCTGATGTTGACAGCGATGTCCTGTAAAGGATATGCAAAAACAAACAATGATAGATGCACATTAGTTAAATGCATATCCTTTACAAGACGTCTCA
The DNA here is from genome assembly GCA_963921405.1 of Cepaea hortensis. Lineage (NCBI taxonomy): Eukaryota > Metazoa > Mollusca > Gastropoda > Stylommatophora > Helicidae > Cepaea > Cepaea hortensis. The sequence continues at coordinate 108,936,289 of OY992881.1, forward strand.
GTCAACACTGGCATTTGTTTGCTGTTGTGATCTATTGTCAAGTTCGTGTTTAGCAGATAACCATTGCTTTCTGAACGGCCGGTACCATTTCGTAAAAACCAACGTAAGACGGTCTGCTGCCAAATCGTCCATAGCTGTGTTGTGAATGTGGATATGCGGGATTACGAATTGCGTCGGTAAATACTTCGCTACGGAGCCGGCTGCAGGTTGAGATGCACGTAAATAAAACTTTAAACAAAAATATTTAAAACATGACTTCATCAGAAAACATAAACATCAGAGGAATTGTCGAATTCACGAAACGTTTATTGAAATAAAACTAATGGACACTCCATTAGAACCCCCCCCCCCCCACCCCTCAATAAATAGTCATTCTTAAAAGATGGAAAGAAATATGCAGCGGCATGTACACGTATAAAAAAAAAAAAAAAAAAAAAACCAAAAAAGGCAATGCAAACTATAAAATGCAAACACAGGAATAGCCATGCCCAACAGTGGATAAAAGTCGAGTGGGGAACACATAGCCTAATTACAGAGGAAATCACTTGGGTGTAATAACATTACAAAAGAGTGTAATAATGCTGGCGTAAACACAGGTTGACAAGATACCAAGCGTTATGTAAACAAATGTATAGGAAAAAGGAACATAACCGAAGACAATATGCATTAATTAATTAAATGTTTGCATATCCTTTACAGGACATTGCTGTCAACATCAGCATCTTTCAGCTGATTGTTGATTTCTTGGCAAGATTACGCTCAGTAGTTTGCCATTGCTTTCTGAGCGGCCGGCTCACATACCCCGTAAGTTACCGACGCGATTCGAACCACTGCTGATTCTCACCGTCGTCACGTTACTTACGAGAGTATACGAGATTACGGAGAAAAGTCGCTAACCTCTAGGCCACGAAGACGGCCAATATGCATTACAACACAAAAATGGGCGTTATGAAACTATGTACCTTATATTTTTCTTTTCAGATCTGTGCCAATGATGACTCGGCAGTAATTTCAGTCTTATGTCCAAGTAGTTTCTGACTGATAATTTGTAATAGTCTCTCAAGAGCAATTATGTCCGCTGTATGCATGTTCATTTGTCCCCAGCCTTGGAATACACATTATATACGCTTGTCTCATGTTCATTCAAGTTTGTACAATTATATTAGTTGTTATGTTACTCAGAGTATTACACTGCCTTTGAATTATCATGTTTTTGATCCCATCAATAATGTCCATAAGTTTTGCTCCATTTGCATCTTTCCACTCTACTGACTAAGGACCGTTTCCTAGATGTTGGTATATACATATATACACACACACATCATCAGCAACTTCCACGTGTTCCGTCAAGAGTTTTGGGGAGGCATATTTGACGTTCTTACGTCCGATAGATGGATTGGATACTGATATTGCTTGTGATTGTACAAATTAAGTTAGCAGCTTTTCTCTCATCTCGCAGGTGTCGAATTAGTGTACGTTGGTTAATATGAACGTTTCACTGTTTATCCACAATTTAAACACCGCATTTATTATCCAAATGATGACCCGCTTCCTGGTATGTATGAGTAAAGTTGGTTTTCATCAATCAATCCACTAATTCTGCGGTGACAAAAGACACTTTTATTATCCTCAACAATATCTGAATCAACGCGCATACAGCTCTTCCTAACTTGACACTGGCAGGTACAGCAGAGACATCGGACAGTCTAATACGAATGATGTTGGAGCAAGCCAGCAATTTCAGCCTACAACTTTCAGTCTCATCACTTGAAAGCCAGGATACTGTTATGTTTAACATGACCGCTATTCGTATGTGTCATTTGATTGTCTGGGGAATACTGTCTCAAATATTCGTTATCTTTGGAATAGGCAGCAACATTATCAACATTGTGTGCTTTGTGAAACAAGGTTTCAAGGAATCGATCAACGTTAGTTTAACAGGTATGTATCACGGTTATCAATCCCTTAGCAAATAAAAAACCATTTTAAAGTGTTGAAAACAATAAGTAGACAGACAAAGCCTGTATAGCTTGTGTCATTCCATATTTATGTGGTAGTATTGACACACTTAACAATAAGAACTTATGATATGTCATTACGTCTTCTCTATGAATAAAAACCATCCGATACTGTGTTTTCATAAGCTGTGTATTTGAGCATGCTACCGGACGTTTGTAATGTCTCACTACACTTTGTATATAGAATAAATTTTAAAAATGAAGCACATGAAATCAAAAAAATGTGTTCCACAGTCCACCGTGAAGCAATCTGCAGCGATGGCTGCCATCTGCTGGAGTAATTCGTTGCACTCCAAAAATAATCATTTTTTGGGGGTTGAACAAGTGTTTCGAAATGGCGGTCGATACAGACGGACTGCTCACAGATTTATAGCAAGATTTTCTGACAAACAGCCTCCTCACCGCATTGCGGTAATAAATTTGTTGAATTTCTTGCTACGGGAAATGTGGAAGATACTCCGGTATCTGGTATGCCTGCTGTGTCTGAAGACAAATATTTTGATATCCAAGCAGAATCCTGAAGAGTCCAAGCAAATCCTAAAGGAGAATTTTGCAACAGGTGAACGTATCATTTAGCACAGTGAGCACAATTCTTATTGATTGATTGATTGATCTAGGAACCGACATCACAGCATTCGAGACATTCCCATAAGCGCTCTTAAACAACGATTAAATGTTCATCCATACATGATTTATTTTATGCGTGAACTAAATGAGTGCGATAATCAATTCAGAGTGAACTTCTCAACAAGATTTCAAGAATTTTCAGCAAAAGAAGACGAATCGATTCACGATGTAACATTCTTGTCTGAAGAGGCTTTGGTTCACCTATATGGATACTTTAGTAGTCAAAACAATCGTATTTTGAGCACTTTTCCCAATGCATTTCATAAAGCGCCTCTACACGATGTGACAATTGGGGTATGGTGTGCGGTCATTAGACAACGTTTTATTAGACGAATGTTCTTCAACAACACTACACATGCCGATCGGTACCGTACTGGAGCCTTTTTGTTTAGAACAGCTGAGTGACATTTCTTACTTTATACAAAAGCGTTGTGTAATGAATAAAGTAAAGATGTAAGTTTATGTTTTCTTCTATAGAACGCTTAACTAATGTTCTCAGCAATGTCACAGCATTTACTGTATCTTTGCCTTCTTCGAACCCACATTGCACTTCTCTTATTTCGGGTTACATTTTCTTACTAACTCTTTGCATGATGATGCTTAGCAAAATCTTCGTGATGTGGCTACACATGCCGATCGGTACCGTACTGATATCCTGGAACCTTTTTTTTTCTTAGAACAAACTGGTGCAACTGCAAACACAGATAGAGCATCACTGTACTTTCCGGAAGAAATAATTATTATCAGTCGAATTTGGCCTGTTCTCCAGATCTAACTCCATAATGTCAAAAATGATGTACACAGAATTAAGGACCTGAAAGAAGCAATCAGAAGTACAAAGCAAGAAATAGCAACAGACATGTTGCAGAAGGCTATCAGTTATCAGTTATCAGTTATCAGTTGGGCACCTTCATTGCACTCCGGACAGGCCCGTAGGTACTCAGATCTACCCTCCCGAGCATATGCATCAGCGTCCTTTGGCTAATAGTGCCAGTTCTGTGTTGGTTAACGAAGCACCTTGTCTTCCCGATGTGCCTCTCGTGTCTGGCCGTGCCAATTCTTACTCTCAAGGCTTTCATCCTGGACAGCGATGTGGATTCACTGACGTCAAAGTCTTCTGTTCTCGACATTTCTTTAAGGACGTTAATAACATCGGCACGATCCATTGGCAGGCCATCTGCAGGGGGCGCAGAGCCAGCCAGTTTATCAGCTCGTTCATTTCCCTCGACTCCCGCATGTCCCGGGACGAAGATGAAGGTGACTTTACGGACAACAGATTTCCTCAGCGACTCAGTCCACTGTCTAGGTACAGATCCAGCTTCGACCTTCCGAATCATGCTCATTGAATCACTTAGTACACACATGTTGGTATAATGCTGTGATTCTAGTCATAGGAAAGCCTGTGTGTTACTGCCATCACCTCCATCGTAATGCTGCTCGTGGGCATAGTGTGGGCACCACTGGATTCTTGAACGTTTCGACCCGCTGAACGGGCTGGAAATGCCCATGCACTTCTCTTCTTCTTTAAAACAGATCCATCTGTATAGATGAGCACTTCGGGGTTGTCTGCGTGTTCAATGATGAGCGTGTTAACCTCTGCATTGACAGCGGCAGGGTTCTGCTCTCTGTGATAAGTGTGATAATGCAGGAGAATGTGTACTTAAAAGCTTGAGGCACAGGCACCCATTCCTGCCAGGGGTTGATACTGGTAGGACTGCAGACCTGTCTGATGATATCTTCCGCCCGTCCCATCCATGATTTGTCGCTCTTTAGCCTGTTGCCCTTTTCTCTGAATATATCTTCATGCAGAGGGTGCTGCTCATCCGCACTTATTTTCAAGTATGCACGAGCTCTCCAGATCATGATCCTGTGGTTCATTGTCGAGAGGTCAAGGAGGTATCTCATCTTGACACAGCTGGTGTCTCTCGTGCAGCCCAAAATGATGCGCATGGTTTCGTTTTGTACCTTTTCAAGTCTTCCAATCTGTGCAGGGCTGACAGTAAGGATGGCCAGGGCATACTCGACGGGTGAAAGCACCAGTCCTTGGAACAGAAGTATTAGCAGTTTTTGCTCAATATTGGTAGTCGCCATGACTCTCATTGCTGACAAACCTTTTCCAGCTTTCGTTATGACATAATCGACATGATCTCTGAAAGACAGGCTATGATCAAGTCTCACGCCAAGATATGTCGTCGACTGGGCTCTACTCAAAATGCTCCCATCCATTCTCACTGCCGGCAGGTCTGTGTTTACAATATGGTTGTTTAGGAAGAACCATGTAACCGATGTCTTTGCAGGGTTGAGAATGGCCTTGGCATCCGCACACCATGAGGAAATTCGATCTAGTTCGCTCTGCATATCATTGGCAACCGCTTGTCTATCTCGACCCTGTGGATACACGAGAATGTCATCAGCAGATGACAGAGTCCTACCCTTCCCGTCCAACTGTTGTTCAGTGATCGGCACCGTATACACTTTGCAGAAGGTTTTTGACAATATGCAGAGACCTGAACAGTTATGTCTTGAAGCCCTTGGAGGATATTTCCAACACCTGTTATAATGAATACTTAATGGTATTTTCCAACGTTAGACCATAGACATAACTATTGTAACTAGTTTAGTGAATGTTTTAGCACATTTTGTGACGGCATCATATACTTGTTTCAAATTTTTTCGAAATACAAAGTGTGCTGAGACTGTACAAACACCCGGTACAAAGAGACTGCTTAACAGGTGATTAATTTCACGGTGTATTTACCCTCTTCGAAAAGGAATGTTTTACAATACTCGTACTTGTTTCCATCACAGTGGATTAGAAAGAACACCAATGGTTCTTAGCAGAAGTGACAGGTTTCGACCAATACGACAGTGAAAGCAGGGCATTTGAGACACCGACGTCAAGAACATGAATGATGCATCAGAACTGAAACGAATCGAAAATCTTTCTCGTGAACCGTCATTAGAGCTACTTTCCTTATGGGATGTGTTACTTGTGTTAATGCTGAAATATTATGTGACACATGTAGTTATTATTACATTTGAGCCAATATGTGCCATATATGACGTGATTTTAACAGGACCAGCATAAGTTCATTGTTGGAAAGTCAGAATAGCCTTCTATTCTTTGATGTACTGCAATTGTATTTAAGAATGAACAGTTCATATGTGTTGCAACTGTAGTCGTATCTACTTGTATCCTACAAGTAGCAGTAAAATGTACTTGTTACTTAATTTTGATAGCATTCTTTACTTTTATTTTCGTGAGCTTGTGTCATATTTAGTATTATACTATTCTTGCTTGTTGCATGTCAGTGATTATTAGATCACCTATTAATTATTTGTCCCTCGTTCTAATTTCAGTTTAACTATACATTATTCTGTTTACATTTCACGTATTATTTGTGTTCTATTTTTTGTAGTGTTGTTTATGATTCGTAAATGTAACTGAGACATATGGAAGCTATTGTTATCCTCAAATTCCTTGAACATGATAAGCTGCTGTTTCAGGTCTGGCCATATCCGACCTAGGATGTTTGTTACCCTTAGTATGGTCAAACCTCTGCAACACACCGGCTTTTGCTGACCTAGACTGGCCATTTGAAGCCAGTGAGTTCCAGTACATGACCACTGGGGTGACCCATGTGTTGATGGCACGCATTAGCAGCTGGATTACGGCAGCTATCACTCTAGAGAGATGTCTGTGTGTGGCCATGCCTCTGAAGGTAAACTATTTTATTAGAGAGAAACATGTATTCAAATATATTAGTGTAATTAACTAATACTATCTGTGAGAACTGGAACTGGAAAGCACTATGTGAATTCTCCACTGTTCGTGCGGTGGTTAGTGTGCTGATAACCAGCACAAGAGATTGGGGTTTAAATCAAGTATCTGAGGCGTTTTAGACAGTATGGCTCCTGTGATTTATTTGCAAACAGTTCGGGGAAAGCTGTTCAGCCCACATTATAATATTATTGTCTAGTAAATGTAACTAGTCTCACTCGTTAAAATGTAGAGAATGGTCATCCGTGGCATTACTTGAAAGTGTAATACATATCTTAAAACGTATGTTGGCTATTCTTTTTTCCCTTCAAAATAGCACGTTGGCAGATGTTGCAAGCTAAGATTTTATACACACACACACACACACACACACACACACACACCGTGTATTTAAGTCTCGTCCAATAGTTATTACACTGTTGAATCCAGAGAAGGGACTTTCTATTCAAATTAGAATAGTATTGTCTTACTGCGTGCATGTCTAGCGCGACAGTCATTTTCTGAACTCTTGATTAGCTGGAGGATGTCACGTTCTGTCCTTATGTTTGGCATTAGTGATAACGTCTGTGACATGCATGATGTTTACGCCACAACACCATTCTGAATAACGCGAAATAAGAAAGCTTCAACTTTTAGAAATATTACGGTACTAGCCGCCTGCAAGATGATGACATCTTTAGCGTCAGGAAAAAAAACCAAAATGACTGGTTGTAATTATTAGAGGGAGTGCAATTAGCTTACACTTATTTAAATGAGCAATTAGCATATGCTTATATAAATTGGAAATTAGCATAAGCTTATGTAAATTATGATGTACTGATGTAATGAGCTGACGGATTTCAAATATTCGTAGTAGTCGACTAAAAATCCTTGAGAAGAAAAGATGTGGTGTTATTCCGGGAAATTGGTGTATGTAAATTTTACATTTCTTGACACATTGGTAATGGTGGTCTCAAGGCTTACATTGGGTATGTTCCTGAACACAGAATATCATCATCAGGAGGGTCGAAGTCTTCAGTGAAGGATGAGGGAATTTGCGTTCCTACTGCCTGAAAAGCAAAATAACATTCAACAGCATTGACCTCTCTAAACCCAGAGCAACCCAAAACGTATTTACCAATGTTATGTACTATAATGATACCCTCAGTACCCCGATAGCTTTAAAACATATCCTTTAATTGTATTCCTTGTGGTAAAATCAGAAACATTTTAGTTTATCACTTGTTGTGAAAACATAGACATTATAGTTTATCACTTGTAATGAAATCATAGACATTTTAGTTTTTCATTAGAGACATTATAGTTATCACTTGTGGTGGAATCCGAGAATTATATTTAATCTCCTCGGATGTATCATAACATTTTAATTAAATAACGGTGATGAATAGTAGAGCAATTATGTCATTTGTGATTTTGAGGTTGAATATTCTGAGATGCCATTCGAACATACATCCTTCCTATTTTTTCTTATTATAATATTATAATGTATTGCAAGATGTTGTTCACGTTCCGTGTTGATTTGTGTATGACTTTGTTATGTTAAAAGTGATACTACTTCACCAATTAACACAATATCTGGAGACCAGAGTGTGGCAGGAAGACAAACCGTTGTTAGTTTACCCAGTGTGATCTTTCTCTTCTCTGCAATGCGGTGACTTTCCTGGCTCTCCCGACATTCTCCTTGAAAACATTCCTTTAGAAACCTTTCTTTAGACCTAGTAGAAACTTACCCTATAACCCGTTCAGCATTAGGGAGCCTTACAAGCTATTTCTGGTTTTCTGTTAGTAGTCGGCCTCAACTAATTGGGGTATCTATCTCCCGTTTCTAAATCTGCATACCACACCGCCATATATTCCAATAGCACACCTGTATTTAAAGAATGATATTAATAAACTTCATTATCAATCTTTATGACAGCTTATTGTTTCCAATATTTGTTCTTTACGAGTCCATCAATGTGTATATGTGCAAACATCTTCACCACGTTGCCATTTATTACTTTATACAAAGGCTTTGTGTAATGAATAAAGCAAAGATGTAGGTCTGTGTTTACTTCTATAGAACTCTCAAGTAATTTTTTCAGCAAATACACAGCATTTACTGTACCCTTGCCTTATACGAACCCACATTGTACTTCTCTTATTTCGGGTTGTATTTTCTTACTAACTCTTTGCATGATGATGCTTAGCAAAATCTTCATGATTTTGCTCATTATACTAATAGTTCGATGATGATCACATTCCAATTTTCCTGAATTGTTTGGGATTGCAAAAAAATTAAAAAAAATAAAAATAAAAATAAAAATGTTAGCAAGTACCATTTAATGAACGTTGGTAGATGTAATAATTATTTTAGTCATCCCGTGTGTTTTTTTTTTTTTTTTTACTTCTAAAAATGTATTGTGCCTTTAAAAGCATGTCTTGCTATGTGCTTATTTATTTTCCACCTCTATTTGTTCCCCGATCTGTGACTCCATTGCTACCTAAATAGGCAATGATTCTACCTTTTGAAGTGTGATTCCACCAATGTAGATCGGATTTTCCTTTATTTGCTTTATTGTCATTGTTTTAATATTTCACATATGTAGTTTTAGACCTAATTATTGTGAAATGTGTTTATATGCTATTCCATCTGATTTTCTATGTGGTAAAGTAAAAGAGCGCTAGCGAAGTCCATATAATCTAACTGCACTGTCAATTGAATTCAATTTCTGGCGTTAACTATTATTGTCTTCATAATCCACCTAGTTATATTACATCGCTGTCTGTCTACATTACACAACGTCGCAATCAACCCCAGCACGGCTTTTCTGTTTGCGATTTTCTATGCAATGTTTGGTTCATTAGTTGTATATTACAGCGATGTCCTGTAAAGGATACGCGGAAAATATTAATATAATAGATGCCTATTGCTTTCTGGCTGGTCCTCGATCATACCATTGTGAAAATCAAGGCAATATGGTAAGCTTCCAAATCTCCTGCGGCGTATTTGGAAACCAGATGTGAAAATGCGTTCACTGGGATCCTTTTTTAAAATCATCTTTATATTATTGGCACATGTCCGTCTTGATAGACGATAGTTTGGTACATTGTGCTTCAAAAAGGCACAATAACTACAACCCAAGGCGGTGGCGAGTGTGGCTGATAAGGCCATTTCGTGCTGTAAATGTTCGTCCACAGTGGATACATGTGAACACATGGTCATTTCAACCATCATGCACCATCGTAAGTCTCTCACGCTCAATGTATGCTTTATCTGCAATCATTTTCTCATTTGTCTTCATTCCATTTCTGATAGTTGCCCTCTATGCAACACGTTCAGCGGCGACTTGTTCCCAATGTGCATTATCAATACATGTATCAATCATGTTCCGCTTACACACTTCTTTGTATCGTAGTAGAGGCCGACCCTGAGATCTCCTACCGACCTGTAATTCACCAAAAAGGATGTCCTGTTGGTATTCTACCGTCATCTATCCTCCTAACGTTTCCTATCCATCTAAGTCTACGAAGACTGAGCATGGAATACACCGTCACACAACCTGATCTTTCCAATACTTCAGTATTTGTGATTTTGTCTTGCCACTTAATACCAAGTATTCTTCGCAGACACCGCATATAAAAGCTGTTTAAACGTTTCTCTTGGTGTCAGTGAGTTGACCAGGTTTCACTGCCATAAAGAAGAGTACTAAGGACACAGGCTTGGTAGACAAGGACGTTTGTTTTGGCAGTAAGCTTCCTGTACTCCTAGACACTTTTTGATAATATATTCACTGTCTTTATATCATTAGTTCACAATTTCCAAATACCTTTAGTTGGGTAAACAACACACAATAATCTCACCAGCTCCTCTCTTTGTGTTCCTCTCGTACCATGCGTTGTCGCGGTGAAGTATAAACAGCGAGAGAGTGCCAGTTTATGGATTTATCGAATTTCCCATGGACTCTGCTATTTCCTATGTCCACCATTTAGGTGGTCGGCCTCTTCTTCTGTTTCCATTTGGTCTGTACATCATTGCTTGTTGTAGTATACTGTTAGTTGGTAAAATAGCACATGGTCAAACCATTGACTTGCTGCCTTCTAATAAAATCTAGCGCTGCTATAATCTATACTTTAGTCTTGATTTCTTAATTTCTGATGTTCTCTCTTCTTGATACATTGAACATTCTTCTCAGGAATCTCATTTCTGTTGCTATGATAATTCTTTTCTCTTTTTTGTGGCATGCAACAGGTTTGGCATTGGTAGCACAGAGTTGGTGAGAAGATTGCGTTGTAGAGTTCTTTCTTAGTAACTGTGCATACGTGCATGTTCTGTACTATTAGTGCCATTTGTAGAATGAGTTGGTTTGCCTTACTGCATCTATTTAAGATCTTGTCTTCTGATTTGCCATTTGATTAAATTTTACTTCCTAAGTTCTTAAAGCACTTTACTTGTTTTAGTGGGTGATCTCTTAGATGAATCATTGCTATTTTCTCTTCTCTGGTTATAGTCATTACCTATGTTCTACTGGTGGTAATGTTCATGTTATGTTCCTTACACACTTTGTTTATACTATTCATCTGGTTGTGTAATTCTGCTTCTGATTTTGCTATTAGTGTTTGATATTCCGCAAATAGGAGTTCTTTAATGGTGTAAATTGCCGTTTTTTTTTCGTCTGTGTTTTGTTCGTCATGCGGTGTTCTTGGGGTCTTTGTTTGGCAGGTTTGTTTACATACTCTGGTTATATATAGTTTATGAACAAGAGGAGGGACAGGACACAACCTTGTTGTATCCCATATTTTATGGTTAAAGATTTTGAGTGTCATAACATTGTTCTCAGTGTGCATTAATTGTTGCTGTATAAGCTTCTACATACGTTTGTTAGATTTGTTCTTACTCCATATTGTTTACGGACGTCCCACAGCTTGTTTCTATCTACTCTATAAAATGCCTTTTCTTCGATAACAAAGGATAAGTAGGTGTTTCATTAAATTCAATTGATTTTTCTATAAATTGTCTAAGATCAAAGATGGCATTTGTGATTCCGTGTTGTTCCTAATTTCACACTGTGTTTCGCTTAGCTGGGGTTCTATTGTAGTTCATATTCTTATCTCAAGAACTTTGCAAAATATATTTTCCACTATGACTCAAAAGGGCAATGTCTCTATATTGTATGTAGTCTCTATTACTGCCTTTGTTTTTCCAAATTGAAAACAAAAAAAAAATATGCCGTTTCCCCATTCTCGTGGTGTCTGTTGTTCTACCCGGACAGGGTTAGTCTATGTAGCCCAGCTGTTCTTACTTCTCTCGCTGCTTTAATTAGTTCAAATGGTAATTCTTCTTGGGCCTACTAATTTATTCAAAGGTGCTTATATGACGGCTTCTCCTATTTCTTCTTTCAGTATGTATGGTTCTAGTTCTTTGGTGGAATCTGTGTCGGTTTTCTGAATTCCTGTTGTATCTGATGGAATGTTGAGAAGTTTTTCGAAGAAGTGCCTCATCTTTTTAGGATTTGTTTTAGTTCAATTATTGGTTTGAATAACGAAGTCACAAACAATAGATTGCTTGATGTATTGCTTGGCATATTTCGCTGCATCTCGTCAGGTACTTGCTGCTAATTTCGCACAATATAAAGTAAAATAACTAGATAAATCATTCATGCTGAAATATACACATGTTCACACAGTAATGTCAATTGTCTACCACGGTAATTTTAAATTGACTATCATATCTTTCTGTTTGCACAAAACTGGCCTATGTAGATTATTCATGATGGCTTCTGCAAACTTTAACAAGCGACCATTGTGTGTATTAAACAACACGCGACAGGCACTGTCTCTATTTGGGGTTATACATGGCCGCTTTCCAACACATGCCTAGCAATTCACTACGTGAAATATTGTTTTGAATCACTTATTGGTTCTCCTTGTTCTCTGTTAGTTATGTCAGTTGGGTCTAAGTGGTCTTCACTGATTATCATTGCACTGATCAATTTGTAGAAGTTTCAAGTTGCCTCCTTGTAGTTTTTGTTTAGGGTTCTCCATAGTCCTCCGAGTCTTTGTTTTTTTTTCTCTTTTTACTATTCTATTCGCGTGTCTTCTTGCTATTCTATATTCTATAAGATATGTAACCACGGTCCTGTTTGCTCTTCACCCACTTCAATATTTTTCCTTGTTTTGTCTTTTACAGCTTCCTTTACCTCTGCGTTTTACCAACTTGTTTTTTTTTATCCGTGTCAGGCGTTTTTTCGTGGTTCCGCATGGTATGTTTGCATAAAATAATAACGAAACATGCAATATCTGTAATTTAAACAATATAAGTACATATTAATTTAACCACTCTTTTAACAGAGCCGCATTGCATTGCGTTTAATAAAATTAACATAAAATAGCTTAAGCGACTGCTCTTAAATTCCACACACATTACACGATACGCCACACTGACCAATACTGTTCCGGGAAATAATGGTGACCTGTGTGATAGTAACTACACGGACATGGGATGCACCAGGTGCCCAGAAAATCAATTGGAGAACCTTTTGAGGCCACTGAGACAGTACATGCCAGCTTCGTGGCTTAGAGGTTATGACTTTTCTCCGTAATCTCGTATACTCTCGTAGGTTAACGTGATGACGGTAAGAATCAGCGGTGGTTCGAATCGCATCGATAACTTGCGGGGTATGTGAGCCGGCCGCTCAGAAAGCAATGGCAAACTACTGAGCGTAATCTTGCCAAGAAATCAACATACAGCTGAATGATGCTGGTGTTAACAGCAATGTCCTGTAAAAGGTATGCACACACACACACACACACACACACACACACACACACAAAGAGACAGTACATAAATAAACAGACATAGTATTGCTTGGCGATAATAGAAGGAGAAGAATGAAGTAGAGATTAAAGGACGCCCTAGACAACATAAAACGTGCTAAATTTTGCTAATACTTTTTTGCTAAAAATTGCTAATGATGACTTCATGACAAAGATATTTTCATTTCCGAAATGTGACCATTATTTCCCTTATTTCAGTATACCTTATATTCCTGGATCATTTTGGACGCTTATAATATAGCAGTTATTCTGTCTGTCTGTCTGTCTGTCTGTCTGTCTGTCTGTCTGTCTGTCTGTCTGTCTGTCTGTCTGTCTGACTGACTGACTGACTGTCTGTCTGTCTGTCTGTCTGTCTGTCTGTCTGTCTGTCTGTCTGTCTGTCTGTCTGTCTTTAACCATTAGGTTATCCCTCAATTCAGCATAGGCCTTCACAGAACTCACGTCAAGCCATCCTGTATTTTACAATCTCCTGCTTAGATACCTTAGTTCCCTGGTATCTTCTACGTCATATGGTGTTTTCCCCATTACATACGTTGTTATAACATTTCAGTTGCCAATTCTTGATATTGTACTACGTCAAAGCAGGTGTTTCGGCGATCTAAACTCCTTGCGGTTGCCCCCTCATAACGTCAACTTCTAGTTGAGCCGTCATGTATTTTGATTAGCTGAGTCATTCGTGATTTATCATCTTTAGACCTGCTCATGGCAAGCTGAATTTTGCAGCTAAAGTCATGACAGGGTAGGCAGCCTCACATCACCCATCAATAGTTGCCTCTCACGACATGCATGCTGAGTTGCAGTGTAGTTTCCCTTTGGGCTCTTGTTACAAAGGGGTGTGAAGTTACTGAGCTTTAGTTATCATAGATCTAGTCCCATCCGCGCACAACTCAAATAGTGGGTGGATTCCAGGAAAGTCGTAATGGAAAAAAAAAACATCACCATTCAAGACGCTCGACTGCTATCTACACTGACTGATACAAATAAGTTGAGGAACACTATGCTCCGTCTGCTCTGTGATTATGTGATTTCATCATTATCCATGTTTTCCACGTCTCTTTTTTGCTTTTACCAATCCCCTGGAAGATTGTTTGTAATATATAGTTATAGGTAATAATTGCTTGTAAAATGGAGCAATGGATAAAACAATAAAATGCAATAAAATTAACGGCTGTTCACCTTTTTCGATCATAAAACTGAAAGTCAGCATGGCATCTTAGATAAAAAGGCGCGTTCTTAAACATCCCGTATGCCGATGAAGAGATAAGGGATTCAACCCCTACATCGGACAGTTGGACTAAAATGTTGACTTATTGTCCTTGATTTGGTGGCGTAAATTACAAGTACCTGTGAAGTCGGATTGAGTTCGGCTGATGGCGTGGGGCACTGGTAATAGGGAGGGCTAAACCACACTCATAATACAGTCCAGTACTACTATATAAGTAGAGTGTTTGGACAAAAAAACAATAAAACGTAATACTGTTACATTAGTGATGAAACTACTACTTATTTATGCGATTTATGTCATTAAGAATTTCATGAAAATTATTATATTTAAGGTAAAGGAGATCGCATCGCCTAAACGGAACTTCATCATCATCACAAGTATATTTGTAGTGCTCATAGCTGGCGGGGCTCCACAGTACTACTACTACAGAGCCGGCAGAAAATTCTTTTCCTCAAGGAATCGAACACTCATTGGTATTGTGTTTTCAAAAGAACTTCTGGATTTCGAAAACATTTCCTACCCCATCAACTTTGTCTTTCTTCAGTTCCTCGCGTTTTGTATCATTATTATCTGCACTATAATACTTGTGATTGAGCTACACGTTACGGCAAAATGGCGGAAGAAATCAGTTGCTTTGTCAAACACTGCCAGCTCGACAAATTCAAACACGAGAGTGGCCAAAATGGTGCTAATGATCTCTGCGCTATTCATTGGCAGCTATATAATAGTCAGTATTAGTTGTATATTAATTAACCTTGTAACGGGTTTTACTATTAATGGGAAATTAAGACATTTATTAACATTGGTAGGAGGGCTTGGATTTTTCACAGAAGCAATTAACGAGTCGATGAATATTTTTATCTATTATCACATGAGTTGCAAGTACAGGGAAGTGTACCATGAAATATTTTCTCTATCAACATGGTTATCTAGGACAGATAAAGTAACTCTCTGTCAAAGAAAGGGAACTGTTAGAATGAAGAGACAATAACACGATCTAACATCCTTTTATAAGACAGATAAAGAGCTGCATCTTTCTTTTTCTTATACCCTATTGTTTTTTTTTTTGCAAAGAAGATTTGCACATTATGACAGTAATATACATAATTTATCTTTTTGTTTATTGTTGTAATAAATACAAGTTTTTGTCTATCAAGCATGTGTCCTCAGTACTCGTCTTTATGGCAGTGAAGCCTGGTCAACTTACCCACACCAAGGGAAACGTTTAAATAGATTTCATATGCAGTGTCTGCTTAGTATTAAGTGGCAAGACAAAATCACAAACACTGAAGTATTGGAAAGATCGGGTTATGTGGCGGTTTGTTCAATGTTCAGCCTTCGTAGACTTAGATGGATAGGACACTGTATAAGGATGAATGACTGTACAATACCAAAGAACATCTTTTTTGGTGAATTACAGATGGGTAAAACATCTCGGGGTCGGCATCTACTACAATACAATGATATGTGTAAGTGAGCCATGACTGATAGAGGCATTGATATTGCACCTTGGGGGCATGTCGCCGCTGATCGTGTTGCATAGGGGAAAAGATCAGACATGGAATAAAGACAAAGGTGGAAATGATTGCCAATAGGTCACACACTGAGCGTTCACAAGCAACTATTGTGGAGGAACATTTACAGCACGAAGTGGTCTGATTAGTCACATTGGCCACCGCCATATGTTGTAGCTTTTATGTCTTTTTGAAGCGCAATGTAACAAATTATCGTCTGTCAAGACAGCAAAAGCCAAATTCCGTTCATCAGTACAAGACGTCAGAGCCTACAGAGGTGCAGATGCTGGCAGTGATCACAATCTCTGCATTGCCAAACTAAAAATAAAGCTCAAGACTCTGCACAGATCACCCAGAATTAGGAAAATAAACTCACAGTCCCTACTGACTAAAGAACACCAACTCGCATTCAATTCAGAGGTACAAAGCATCTATGCTAACAAAGAAAGTGTATCGAGCAATGCGAATATTAAAAGCAATATTGAAGAAAATTGGAATTTTCATAAAAAATACCTTGCTAAATGCTGCAACAAACACAGTCGGCTACGTACAAAGACTAAAGAAGAAGTGGCTAAGCGATAACACCTGGACGAAGATACAAGAAAGAAAACAAGCAAAACTAACACTTCTTTCTGCAAAAGACACCTCTACATATTAAACCCATAAGCAAAAATACTCTATGTTGGATAAAGAGGTGAAATCAAGCGCACGAAAAGACAAACAGAACTTTATTCACAGCCTAGCCTAAGTTGGAAATCAACGGTAGCTTTAGATAAAAAATTAGATAATTTTGAGAACAAATGTCTTAGAAGACTTCTAAACATCCACTGGACAGACTTCAGAACCAATACGCAAATAAGACAAGAGACTAAGCAAGATACAGTATCCAATTTCATAAGAAGACGCCGTTGGAACTACATCGGCCATGTACTCAGAATGGACAAGACTCCCCTACCAAGCCCTCATATGGTCACCAGTAGGGAAAATAAAACGGGGAAGACCAAGAGAGACCCTGCGTAGAACCATCATTAGAGAAGGCTCCTTCAATGGCCGAGTAAATATCCAAGATCTACAACAGGTAGCAGCGAACCGCCAAGCATGGAGAGTCGGGACTTCTGCCCTATGCGCCGCCTTAGGCTCAAGAGGAAAGACTAACTAACTAAGACAGCAAAGTGCTACCAGCAGCAAATAATGTGTAGTGTAACACAGTTACTAAGAGCATACAAATATTGTCATTAAACATAAAGAAACAGTTCTAATGTTATATTGTTATTTCTTCTTACAGTCCAAGCCGAGTGGCATTGGTTATTATGTCTGTCAACATTCTTGTCCCTCCTGCTTCCAATTATTTCTGATGCTGACTTTCCTCCATGCCATAATGTCAAACTGTCCAACATCTTCTCTCTTGGTCTTTCCCATCTCTTTTCCTCCTCAGCTTTCCACTTGTTACATCATATCCCAGAATTCCTCGTTTCATTACATGCCCAAATGTCGTGATATGGCTTCTTCTAATGCTTTGTGAGTTAACTACTTTTAAGATTGCATTGCTCTTTATATATGTCCAAGGGGTTCTCATCAGTCTCTATGTAACCATATATGGAAGCACGTTTACTAATCTGTATTTTAAAGAATCGAGAATCTCTTTCCCATAACAACCTTCTGGAAATATTCTCCGTCATAAGCAAGATGTCCCGCGATCGATACACCCATCTGGAACAGACCATTTGCAATAACATGCACCCATTTTTATTTGGCGTTCCTCTTCCTCTCTTTCAGGGCATACAACATTCCATTACTGTTCTCTCCAAACTTTCATGACTCCCCAAGTGACCTATACATTTCAATTTTATATTCCATCTGACTTCTTCAATATTTAGCTCTTGCCGTAAGGATGCACTTGCTCTTTTCTTTATCCAAGGCACTCCTAGAACCCATCTGTAACATTTATGTTTAACAACATTTATGCGCTGTTCAGCTTGTTTCGCAAATGTCCATGTCTCACATATCTATTTTCCAATGGTAATGATGCATGCTATTAAACATATAATTTGTATAGTTTTTTTTTCCTGTCCCACTCGACAGTTTATTCAGTTGGTTTAGTTTTTGAAGATCGATAGATGTTTTTGTCTTTTAATTTCTTTCATTGTGTCACCAATGTTGGTAATTAATTACCCAAGATATTCGAAATTTTTTACCACCTCCAACGTTTCCACAATAAGATATACCTCCTTCTCCACACAAGTTTTATCTGTATGCATTATGTTTGTTTTGTCTAGGTTAATGTATAATTTGTGATTTTCACTATTCTTTTGGGCAGAGGCTCTTAGATTTTCTATACCATCATTAACGCGGCTAGAAAAGCTGTATTACCAATATATCGAATTTCTTGTAACTCACAACCACCTAAATCCAGGGCTTCACATTGCTCCCTGGTAATACCATCTCCGAATCTCATTATATTTTCGACGTGCACGTTAAACACATTGGGGAACAGCACACAGCTTTGACAGACTCCTTGCGTGATTTCAAACCAATCTAATGTCTCGCCATCCACTTCAAACGCCGCCTGTTGGTTGCGATAGTGGATTTTTATAATTTGCACTATATGTCATAGAAAGACCCTCTCTTTTTCTCTCTCTCTCTCTCTCTCTCTCTCTCTCGCTCTCTCTCACTCTCTCTCTCTCTCTCACTCTCTCTCTCTCTCTCTCTCTTTATATATATATATATATATATATATATATATATATATATATATATATATATATAATCTCATCTCATATCATCATGTTCCCCTTGTACCTTAAGTATAAGCAGCAGGAGAGTGCCATTTTATGGGTGTTATTTATCGATATTCCCATGGACTCTGTTATTCCCTCTGACCATTGTTTACTTGGTAGTCCTCTTTCTCTGCTTCCATCTTATCTGTGTTTTTTTTTTTTTACATTGGCACCTTTTCGTCTTGACAGACGATAGTTTGGTACATTGTGCTTCAAAAAGGTTTAATAACTATGGCGGTGGCGAGTGTGGCTGGTAAGGCCAATTCTTGCTGCAAATGTTTGCCCACAGTAGATGCATGTGAAAACATGGTAACTCTCCATAGCTCAAAGCCTGGGCTAAAATAAAGAAACCATGTGTTGCCCATGCAGAATGCTCCCTCTCTCGGCCTGCCTAGTTCACTCCAGAGGAAAGTTAACACCTATATTCTGGAACAAGACAAGCTGCAGAAGCTGCCGGATCAGCAAAGCAATGCTCTAACTGTCCGCCTGTCGGAGCTTCGATCCTAGACCAGCTGCCAACCAAGGCTTAGGGCCTGGTCTGCCCTGCAATGACTATTTTGTCTTTGGTTTGCATTTCCTCGCACCAGGATAAGGCTTGTACCCTCCCATTTGCGCTCTTCCACCCGAAGCTGTTGGCACAATGTGGATTGTCGGGTTTGGTAAGCGCCGCTCAACATTTGGCGCTGACAGAAAGAAGGTAGTACCGTCTACTGTCATACGGTAGCTCAGTCATGTCTGACTAAGACCTGACCTCTGGTCTGTACATCATTGCTTTCTATGGTTGGTAGTCTAGGTTGCATGGCTAAACAATTCGAATTGCTGCCTTCTAAAAGAAGATTTATCGCTACTATAATCTCCATCTTAGTAGTGAATTCGTCATTTATGACCTTCTCTCTTCTTGATACATTGAGATTCTTCACAGGAATCTTATTTATTTTGCTGTAATGTTTCTTTTCCTTTTTTGTTTCCCTCATTGCCCATGTTTGGCATTGGTAGCATAAAGTTGATAGGAATATTGTGTTGTAGAGTGATTTCTTAATTATCGATAAATGTTTGTTCTTTAGTACTGGTGCTATTTGCCCAATGGGTTGTTTGCCTTATTGCATCTATATTCGATCTTGTCTTCTGATGAACCATTTGATGATATTTTACTTCCTAGGTATCTGAAACTCTTTACTTGTTTCAAGGGGTATTCGTTTAGGTCAGAGGTTCCCAAACCACGGCCCGCGGGCAACTTTTGGCCCGTCAGCTCTCAGAAAGTGGCACGCGAGGCCTAGCTATTTAATATAATATATTTTAATAATTTCATAAATGCACTGGGAGAACCCTGTCAGCGTGCGATAATTTACTCTGCTCGTGGTTGTTATGCGCAGATATTTTCGAATGCGCCTGTTCAGTTCGCAGCAAAAAGTTATAAAGTCCCCATATCCCAGCCTTGTCGACCAATCAGAGTGCGCAAAGCGCCATGTTGTCGTCTGTTACAACTGTTTAGGAGAGTCGGTAGTATTTTGAAAACAACATAGGATTAACCAAATTGGACAGTGTATGCACCGACTGTGCTACGGCTTTGACCGGTAAAATGTCTGGATGCCTAGCATTATCGGAACAGTTTCTTGGACGCACTATATTAAAATATTATTGTATCATTCACCAAGAAGCTCTGTGTGGAAAGACATTAAATCTGAACTGAACATGTCATGGATGTTGTTCTGAGATGTGTGAACAAAATTCAAAGTAAGGCGCTAAACAGGCATGGGTTCAGACAGTTTCTATCAGACCTGAAAGAGGAATACTGTGACCTACTGTTACACTGTGATGCCAGATGGCTATCTAAAGGGAAAGTTCTGTCACGTTTCTGGGCACTGAAACATAGAGTCTATCTATTTCTGTCTGAAATAAATGAATTGCCTACAGACCGGGAATGTCTGATGAACGATGACTGGCTTAATGATCTGGCATTTTTGGTGGACATCACGTTTCATGTAAACTCTTTAAATGGGAGGATCCATGGGAAAAAAGAAAAAAAAAACTATCGCAAATTTGTGCGATGGCATTTCTTCATTTAAAATAAGACAACGACTGTTTATCGGACAGCTGACTGAAGAGACTTTAGAGGTGTTTCCAACTATGAAGACAGTTGCGTTGGAAAAGAAATGTGACTTGTTACAGTACAAAGTAAAAGTTGAAAGTCTTCTGGATATCTTTCAGTCGAGATTTCAAGAGATCACAATAGAGGAGGATAATGTTGCCCTCTTCATAAATCCGTTCGTATTCCCTGATGCCAAACTCTGTCAATTACAGCAAAACCTTCAGCACGACGTAATTGATTTGAAATGAAATTCTGTAATGAGATGTACATTTCTGGAGCCGGCTGCTTCTCCTTTCATTCTGGCAACTATTGCCTGCCTAATAATTTGAACACTTGCGTTCATTCACCCAGGGATACATTTGTCGTTTTGGTTCGACATACAGATGCGTGCAGTCATTTTCCGCAATGACCGTTATAAAAAAAAACAAAAAAAACAAGCAACGTTCCACACTCACCGACAGTAACCTAGCTGAGCTTATGACTAAGGGCACGACAGATTTGTGCCCAGACATTGAGAAACTGACATCTGAACTTAAGTAACTTGTTTTGAAGAATAGTTACATTTATAAATTAATTACATTAATTGCGATGTAACTTTATTGTTAAATGAACTTTTGATTTTAAACTAAAAAATTACCGCAGTGTAGTATTGACACTGACTGCCTTTAAAGTTTTAGAATTTTGTTGACGAAAGTTAAGAAAAGTAAGAATGATATTGCACGACTTTTATAATTTTATAACGTTGTGGCCCGCTTAACTACCGCAAATAGTAGATATGACCCTTTGCTTGAAAAACTTGGGAACCACTGGTTTAGATGAATCGTTGTTGTTGTTTTTCTTCTTTCGTTATAGTCATTACCTATGTTTTACCTGTACTAATTTCTATGTTATGTTCCTTACACATTTCATTTAGACTATTCATGTGGTCTTGTAACTCAGCTTCTAATTTTGCTATTAGTGCTTGATCATCCGCAAATAGGATTTCTCGAATGGTGTAATTTTCCGAGGGTTCTTTTTCTGTGTTCTTGCCGTCATGCGGTGTTCTAGCGGTCTCTGTGTTGCTGGTTTCTCTACATATGGTGTCTATATATCTTATACATTCTGATTCAATTTAGAAACAAACAGATCGACCTCAACGAGCGCACCGAAATGGTTTGTATACACATAATACTTCAATTTCTGAGTGTTGATATTGTTTATGAGCCATCTTTCAGTGGTGTCCATATGCTGAACGCTGTTTTTTTTTTCAATCAATCAATCATGTGCCATGCCGGAAAGCGTAGGCGGTCATGACTCGCCATTTCACTCGATCACCAGTGTCGTGGATCAGCTCAGTGTTCCTGTCTCGTCCATGCCATGTGGCCAAGCCATCCAGGTATTTTCCTCTCGGTCTTCCTCTTGGTCTGTTCCCTTCGATCTGGGCAGTTGTCACCAAGTTCTCCAATCCATTTCTTCTCATAACATGTCCAAACAATTTTGACTGTCTACGTCTTGTTTCTCTAATCAGTTTACCATGTTCATTTGTCTCCTGTAGTACTTGGTCATTGGTTTTTCTGTCTGTCCATAGTATTCTTTGCATTTTCCTCAGAAACCACATTTCTGCAGCCATCAGATGTTTTTCAGCTGACTGCACATTGTCCAAGTTTCACATCCATACAAAAGAACAGGCTCAATGTATCCCCTCAACACTCTTTTTCTCGTTTCAATTGACATCTTTTTATTGGTCAGAATGTTTTTCATCTTGCTAAAGGCTACTTTTGCCATGGCGATTCTTGTTCTAATCTCTTCAAGGCATCTCCCATCAGATGTTATGACTGTTCCAAGATAATCGTACCGATTCACTTGTTGAAGAATATTTCCATTTACTTGTATATTACATTGTGGCACTTCTTTCTTCCTAGTAACGACCATAACCTGAGTCTTTTTATAATTTAATTCTAACCCCAGTTGCTCACTGTGTACAACAACCGCATCTACTCATTGTTGCAGGTCCTGCGCATTGTCTGCAATTAATACTGTATCATCTGCATATCTAATGTTATTGATGTTTCTTCCACCAATGCTGATTCCATTTATATCCTCTACATTTCTAAAAATATTTTCTCTGTATAGGGAAAAAAGATCTGGAGACATCACACATCCCTGCCTAACACCTCTCTTAATTGGCTGATACTGTCCCACTTCATTATCAATCCTTCTTGCAGCTTGTTGTTTCCAATATATGTTTTTTTATACGTCTAATGTCTTTCCCATCAATTTGTAGATCTGCAAGCATATCCACCATGTTGACATGTCTAACTCTACCAAAAGCCTTTGTATAGTCAATAAAGCAAAGATGTATATCCTTGTTTACTTCTATAGCACGTTCAATAACTGTTCGCAGGATATACACAGCATTTACACCCTTTCCTTCTACAAACTCACATTGTTCTTCCCCTATTTCAGATTGTATTTTCTTCCTCATTCTTTGCATGATAATTCGTAACAAGATCTTTGTGATGTGACTCATTATACTAATTGTTCTATGTTGATCACATTCCAAGGTCCCTGATTTCTTTGGGATTGCAATAAATACAGAGTTACATAATTCAGGAGGTATATCTCCTGTATCATATAATGTGTTCAGCAGTCTGGTGACTTGCTCTAGTCCAAATTTGTTTTTAAATTTGTTTTTTACCATCGTAATAAACGGCAGTATTTTAATATTGCCGTCTTCCTGGCCTAGACGTTAACGACTTTTCTCCGTCATCTCGTATACTCTCGTAGGTAACATGACGACGGTGAGAATCAGCAGTGGTTCGAATCGTGACGGTAACTTACGGGGTATGTGACCCGGCCGCTCAGAAAGCAATGTCAAACTACTGATCGTAATCTTGCCAAGAAATTAATATACAGCTGAAAGATGCTGATGTTGACAGCGATGTCCTGTAAAGGATATGCAAAACATTGCAAGATTATCTCTGTAACACCTAAGTCCAGAGGTCACGAATTTCTTCTGGATGATCTTTGATAAGGAAAAGTATTCAGTTACGACAAGAAAAATTATGTTCTTGAAAAATTGACTTGTATTTGCAATTATTACGCTAAAATGAATTTTCACTGTCTAACGCGTGCATTGCTATAGCCAGTACTTTTGTTACTTCCCGAGAACAGCCCTGATGCTGTTAATGATATAGCCACACTTCCCACTCTGTGTGCCAAATTATAATTCGTCAGTATTAACTGAAATGTGTGGTTGACGTGTATTTTTGTCAGTTATCGTTGTGTGTGTGCTTTTATTTAATGGAGGAAAAATAAAACACCCTAACGTTCAGTGATTACTTGGAGATAAAGCAGTACGTAGTTTAACGTATGCCAACAAACAAACAGACATTGCATTACGATGAGATAAAGCTGTTACGGATAACAGACATACTTCTTCAGAAACATATCATTTTTGTTAGATTGAAGTCCACATAATAAGCTGAGAACAAGATGACTTTATTGGATCGTATTGCTCTCTGCGTCTACAGGACCGTGCTAAGAGAGCCAAGCAATGCTAAAACGTTACACTGTTCAAATATTAACATATATCACTTGACAACTGTGACGAGTTCATCAATGTCTAGGACATTCAATGCACACCCAATGACAATCGAATATCTTTATTCTAAGACATAAATCATCTAACATCCATGTGCAGTTTCAAACACACATACATGCACACACGTATACACGTACACAGACGCACACATAACTGATCAATGAAACGAGGGTATATATACACACCCACACATTCACATACATAGAAACACGCACGCATATATATATATATATATATATATATATATATATATATATATATATATATATATATATATATATATATATATATCCATGTGTGTGTGTGTGTACGTGTGTATATAGTACTCCCTACATATTATATGCATGCCAATCATATGACTACATGGACGGAGATGGATTGGGCCACATATCAAACAATATCAAGCATTGTGTGTCTATTATACACTGCTAATTGTATTCCCAAGGCGACGCCTCAAAACGGCACGCCGGTGTTGGGGAGAAATGTGCATGAGAGTCCCGAGCTAGGTGAGCAGCAAACATATCGGCATATTAGAATCTAACGACGGGGTACATGACATGACATAGTGGCTTACATGTCACGATCACCGCATCCAGTCATTTGTACGCCTGGCAAGTTTAACTGCTGTGTATTATGTATTGAGTTGAGTTGAGTTGAGTTAAGAACCGACATCACTGCACTAAGGACATTCCCATACGTGCTCTGTCCCCTCGTTCAACAGCCAGCGAAGAGACATACTACTAATTGTTCAAAACCGCTATCTGATTAAAATTTCTCCTGGTCATCCCTCTCAGTTTTAAGACTCTTCCAGAACCCCTGCTTATCTCCCGCAATCTCATTCTTTCCACATATTGGTTCTCAATCTATTTCTCCGCCTTCTCCACCTGGTGCCACAAGCGCCAGACCTCCTCCCTCTTGTCCATGGGCAATCTGCCGCCAAGAGGTGCGTTCCCTGCTAGCCTATCAGCCTGTTCATTCCCCCGCATCCCCGCATGGCCAGGGCAAAATATCCATTCAATTCTCACAATCTGTGACCTCTGAAGCGACGAGAGCCAGTCCACGCGAAACATTCCTTTCTACACCTTACTAAGCATTTTAACACATCCGCAAATTACGACATGGTGTAGATGGTAGCATTGTGGGTAGAAGTTAGTTTAACAACCTGATGATCCCTCTTTCCAATCCATATATACAGAACCGGATTTTAACAATGGATATGTTCACTACCCAACGTCAATATGTGTCTAGCACTAAATTTTGAATGTGTCTTAAGACCAGTCCTTTACTTATCCAAGCATGCTTACACCCCTTCATCCGAGGTTAGTGGATAGCCTGCAGCAAAAAAGACATAACACTTTAACAACCATCGTGCACATTGCGCTATTTGAAAAATCCCCATTACTGGAGTTGAGATTGTAATTATATTTATATTCTGTGTCATTTACTTATACATTAATAAAAACTGCTCAAAGTAATCTGGAGTGTTTTACATTAATCGCACAGTGTGTTGTGTACATTGTAATGTCTAATGTTGTCTGTTGTCATGGTGTGCCTACAGACACGCACGCCACACATGCTGCAACTGAAATTAGTAATGATTCTGTCTTTCATTTTTATTTCATTTATTGTACCAACTTACTTTGTCTGGTTTTCAAGCGGGATACATGTGACTGTCTTAGTCCCTTTATTTAATGTGTATTGTTTGATTTAATTTGGCCGTCTTTGAACTCAAACGTAGTCCATACACGTGTTACTGCATGACCTAGCATGTGTGCCGATGTATTCTTGCATATGATTTGCTTTTGCAGTTCATTCTCACAAGTAACATATATCTATATTACCTAAGACAGTTGCGCGCATTCTCTATATGCTATTGCGGGGTTTTACATGCAATTATCCTTCATATCTGCGCCCATACATAACGTTTGTCTAAACACGACTCTATATTTACTGCTCATATGATAGTAAATGAAAATATTCACAGACGAGTTAATAGACTCGAGTATAATGCCTACTCCAATGAGTATTAGAATCATGTTTTTATACTCACCATCTATAGATAGCTCGGGCTCTAACAGCATCCCTATAAATATCATACTGAACGGGATGAAGCACGATATGAACAGTGCGGAAATCATTACAACCATTTTGGCAACTTTTTGATGTCTGTTTGCGGATCCTTCCTGTGTATGCAATGCGGATGTTTTCCGCCATTTTCCACTTTTACTTAGACTAATAACTAAGATTATAGTGCAGACAATTATAATCATAAAAGCACAAAAGGGAAGAATAACAATGTTTATGGCAAACGACACGGTTTCCACACTTTCTCTGTCTTTTGTTGTAGCAAGAGCGATGAGCGTTTTGTTTCTGTCAGGAAAATAGACCATATCCAGTCTGTAGACGGCGTACATCGGGGCTATGGCAGATATGATGACGATGTAGACGACTGCGATGATAATAAATACTCGCCTTGGGGTGACAAGATTTTTTACCTGTTAAAGAAAATACAAACATATCTGCATGTTTACTGAAGTAAGGGAACATTAACTGTTATTTTTGTGGTTCTGGTGATGCTTGCATTATTGTTACATGCACCAACATCTGCACATCAATTAACTAACACATGCAGTTGATTTACAAGTAGTTAGGATCGCCTAGCCTCCCACCGGATGGGTGAAACGTTACAATTAGTAGCATGCTGATGACAGGCACACCACACAATCCCCCATCTCCCCGTTGTGTAGACAGAGAAACCATGTCAGCGCGGTCTTGGGTAAACAGGGCTCTGGCTCGCCATGGGGGACAGACTCCCCTTGGTCGGGTTTGTGTCCTGAACCTGCCGCTGCTGGCCTAGCACGGCGGCGGGGAATTTTCATACTGCTCGTAGAAAACTAAGAAGTATAATCTGACTGGCCCAAATGGATCTAGGCTGAGTACATTGGAATCTCGATACATGATGTCCATAAGCTGGCACTCTCCCGCTATTTATACTTCACCTCGACACCGCAATGTACAAGAGGAACAAGATGAGATGAGATGATGAGTGTGATCTTGTCAACTTGATGACAAATAATGTTATCGTTGTGTAATGTGTATTCTTCTTTGTTGTCTAAGATAGGTTACTGGTGTCCCCTCACGAGTGAACCGTGTAGTCTAGTGGCTAGGCGCCGCCTACCGGCTCGGTAGATATGAGTTCAAATCTTAATCGTAGTTGATATTTAAGAGTGACACGGGCTGCCAGATCGACCCAGGACCAATGGATCTAGTGCACTGTTTTAGGAGGTAAACATCCAGAACGGCCAGTAAAGGCATCCTTTACTTACTTTGCCTACTCGATCACCATGAACAGAAAACACTCAGAGAAAGGGAAATTACCCAGTGACCACTATATACTGTGTGTTAATGAAAAATCAAAATAAAATCCAGTTTTTACCAATATAAGCTATGTTAATTAAGGGGAAGTAATTATAACACATATAACAACAGAAACCCTCAAGAAAATAGAAACAAAAATGAACAATAAAAAGGTAGATTTAATTAAGAGCAAAATCAGAACTGCTAAAGACGGAACACATGAACAAAAAAATATGAAGAAGCTAGCTAAGCAATTAAGAAGTATATATGAGCTGACAAAATACAATATTTAGATACACTAACAAGATATGATGCTGCAGCACAGGGGGAAACTCAGAGACATTTATGTCACATCAATACAATTAGTAGGAAAATTTAATTAGACAAGTGGTCTTAACGAAAAGGGTAAAGGGGACGTTATCAACAGCATTACAAATGAAATGAACAGATGGGTTGAATAATTTAAGGATCTTCTGAATAGACCGGTTCCTAACGGTCCTTCTATTATCCAGTGGGCTGCAGAGTTGAATTAGATATCAACTGTAAAACACCACCTAACAAACACACGAGAACAGCTAAAAAAAAAAAAAACTACTGAAAGGTGAAAAAGCTGCTGTCCCAGATGGTACCTCAGCAGAAGCTATTAAATCAAATATGGACACTTAAACTGAACTGCTTTACACATTATTGTGTAGAGTCTGGAAGACCGAAGAAATACCAGGACACTGAAAAGAAGGATATCTGGTTAACCTGCCTAAGAAAGGGAACCTGTAGGGGTGTGAACATTTATGAGGAATAATGATATTGTCAGTGTTTGGTAAAATAATAACCAGGGCTGCTCTGTTGAGATTAAAAGATGTCATTGACAAACATATAAGTGATAACGGATCGGCTACCGATCAAACAGATCGTTCCTAGACCAGATATTTACATGCCTGCATAGTTGATCATCGTATTGAACTACATTAGCCACTTTACATTTGATATGTGAATTACGAGAAGCCGTTTGACAGCATTAATGGGGAATATTTATAGAAGCTGATAGGCTCTCTGAGATCACACAAAAGAGAGTCAACTTAATAAGGGCAACATCTGAAGAAGAGGGAAAACTGATAGATGACTTTAAAACAAAAACAGGAGTACGACATGAATGTCTTTAGTCATCATCATCCGGTGCCTTGCCAGCTGGTGTAGGCGATCATGCATCTCCACAAATTACAATCTCATCGTCTTGGATCAATTGATGTGTTGTCTCCCCAACGTGCCATGACACAATAATTTCAAGGCTCTTCCCACACTCTTTTCCTATATCTTTATTTTAGCAAATCTTTCCGGTTGCTAATATTTCAGGTTGTCTTCTGTTACCGTTATTATGTTTACTGAATATATAGACACACATATAATTAAATGCGGGATAAACGAATAATACTTGAATAGATTCCTCAACAATTAAGTATAAATATTCACAGAGATACTACAAAGATAATGAGATTAAACAAAGCAAATAACACCCTGATCTTTCTCGCTGAAACTTCACATAAAACGGCAGAATCAAATACATATTTAGGAAGCAATGTGGACACAAATGGAGGAACCGACAGAGATACTAAAATAAGAATACAAAGGCAAGCTTTTCCATTATTTCACAAGGACAGATGTGGAATTAAAAGGAAGCTAAATTTATCATCAAACTTTAAATGTTTAACTCTAATATTAAAGCACTACTACTGTGTGGGTATGAACAACGGGCACTTACACAGTTGAAACGCCGTGATGACATAGTTATCAAACCTGCCGATAAGGGAGGGGCGCTAGTGGTTTGGAGGAAAGACTTATATATACAGGAAGGCAACAAGCAACTGGGCGATGCCACCTTCTACAGACCAAGGATACAAGATGGGACAGTCAGAAACAACACCCAGGTCAAAAGCGTGACTAACGCCATTATCCAGCAAGGTCTTTTACCCAGCTCCGCCACCTCGTTGATCATCCACGATAGCTGCTTGGGCAAACCCGCCTTTAATATGCTGCCTAAGACACACAAACCTGGTAACCCAGGCAGACCTATCGTCTCGGCCTGCTCTTGCCCTACAGAACGGATTTCAGAGTTTCTAGACAGCATGTTTCAGCCGTTGGTTGCCAGCCTCCCTTCATATATCAAAGACACCAACCACGCTATCTCCATCTTCGATTCCATCAGTTTCACTAACCCTTCTCAGTATCACATCTTCACTTTAGATGTGACTTCACTCTACACTTCCATTCCTCACTCTGACGGCCTTAAAGCCTTAGAATTTTTCTTGGAGAAAAGGCTTAATCCCTCGATAGCCACTGGACCATTACTGCGTCTTGCGGAGTTAGTCCTCAACCTCAACTCGTTTGAGTTCAATGGGGACTACTTCGACCAGATCAGCGGTGTGGCCATGGGTACTAAGATGGGTCCCAGTTATGCCTGCCTCTTCATGGGCTATCTGGAGCACCAGGTATGGAGTCAGTACACCGGTAGGCTCCCGGAGCTCTACAGGAGGTACATTGACGACTGCTTTGGTGTCTCGGACATGCCCTTGCCTGACCTACAGAACTTCATTGCCTTTTTTTCAGACTTCCATCCCAGCATCAAACTTACCTCCACCATTTCTTCGTCGGCTGTCAATTTCTTAGACCTCACAATCTCTTTAGGTTCCGCTGGTCTATGCACGACGGTTTATTATAAACCAACTGACTCGCACTCATTCCTTCTCTATACCTCCTCCCACCCTCCCTCGTGCAAACGTTCTATTCCTTTCTCCCAACTCTTACGTCTCCGACGACTTTGTCAGGATAACAACGACTTCCATCAAAAAGCCCACGAGATGATTGATTTCTTTCGCCTTCGTGGCTATCCTGATAATGTTCTATCTACAGCTCTTCACCGCTGCCAGTCTATCAGTCGCACTGAGGCTCTCTCCTCCAGGCCGAAACCACGAAACAATAGACCTGTCCTCTCACTTACTTACCATCCCCACAATATTGCTGCCAAGAATATCCTTTTTAAACATCTATCCATTCTCCGGGCGGAATCGACCACTCGTGATGTCTTCTCAGAGGCTCCTCTAGTGGCATATAAGCGGGATCGTAACCTCAGAGATGTGCTGGTCCATAGCAGGCTACCCCAACCTCACCAGTCTCTTCCTGGCACGGTGGCGTGTCTTCGATCGGTTTGCAAGACCTGTCCATACGTACTTCAAACCCAGAGTCTGACATTCCCTAAGACGACCTTCCACATCCGTGAGGGTTTCTCATGCATCAGTCGCAACGTCATCTATGCGATTACCTGCACACGTTGCGACATGAGATATGTCGGTGAGACAGGATTACGTCTTGGGGACAGATTTCGTCAACATCTTTCTGACATCACCAGCGGCGCCCAGAAACCAGTATCCATACATTTCAACAGTCCTGACCACCATGCCTTAGCCGACATACAGGTCACGGCCATCAAATCATGCGCTTCCCACGAACGGGATCGGAAGACATTGGAACACCGTCTCATCTTCCAGTTGGGCACACTCTCCCCTCACGGCCTTAATGTCCAACACAGCTTCATTTAACTTCCCACCCCACCCTCCCACCCCTAGCTTACAGTCCACCATCTGGGTACGTGCAGATCCTTTGTATGACATCACAGTCAACTCTCTTGGCGGATTTACGTTCGGTGTTTTGCCATCATTTTCTGAACGACCGCCACTCATGCCTCTCTGTGTGTACTAACACTATATAGGTTTCCACAGCGGTGTTTCGAGCGCTTAACGATAATTGCTAATTGTCATCTGCGTCCGTAACATCTTTGCCGGTCTCTAATTTCACTTTTCCGCACACATGGGCGCGTCTCCACCCCACTCCCTTCCCGCTTGACCTTTGACCCGTGTACCATACATCCGGTCTATTGATCCACTGGCGCCCTACGTGTGTCAGACCTTCCAAGCTAGGACACGGTATTCAGATGAGTACATTTAATTTTAATTAGTTTAATAGTTTAATATTGTCATAGTGTGTTTCATGTAGTTTTGTGTTGGTTTGTATTTGTTTGTCCTGTGCTGACGAAGGCTTTGGCCGCAACGTCCAATTTGTCTCTTGTAGTCGTGTTTTAGTAAAGCTCACTATCTACTTCTCGTTTATTTGGGTGATTAATTCATTGCCTTTTTAAGCTTTACTGCAGTTCACCTCATTCTTGTTTACCATTATCCGCTCCCTTGAACTGCTACTATATATTTCACGTTTCGTCTTCGTTGTCGGTAAGATTGTTGTCGATTTGTAGTCCATTCTGTGCGCGCGTGTCAGTGTGTTTTCTAAGCGGCGTGCTACCCTTACCGCCCCACACACGTGTTGTTTTTCCCCCCGCTAGGCTACACCCTACTTTTGCACACCAGCCCTTCATCCCCACGTCCGTTAAATCTCCACCGCTATGCCTCCCACTCATCCACCTCAGTTATTTCAACAATTGAGATTATATGTCATTTTCTGCTTTAGTCTCTTACCAACAGATATCAAAATCACAGCCACCGACTTGGCTCTTAACATCTACAAAAAGACCCGCACCACATGCCATTTTAATTTCCTCAAGAACTGCCTACGGCTTCATATCACCCCACGTGGCTTCATCTCTAGATTTCACCCATCGGCAGGCACTCTCGATGACAGTTGTAGTAGACGTCTATCTAAAGTTGAGTTTAAATGTGCTACTCTTCGCATGCGATGCATTGCCGACAACCACGCGCGACAACTGTCTGACTTCAGCTCGAATATAACTATCCTCGATCAGCGTCTTAGACAACTTACCTCGAGTAATTATTTCTTGTATTGTGTTATACGGTGTATCATCAATAGCACTAACCACCATCTATACAAGTGTCTTTCCGCGGCCAAAAACGCCAAGCTAGCCAAACTCCGTGCCCCTACCTCCACTCCCTCCTCGCCCCCTCTCCCACCCCAACTTACCACTGGCTCCGATAACCTAGTTGTGTGCATACCTCCCGACCTTCCACTATCGGCATCTGAGAAATCGGTCCTCAGCAAAGGGCTCAGGTTCATACCGCTACGTCCTTGTGTTGATAGATACGCATTACTGCAGGACGTCCATCGGTTCCATCGCACTCTCAGGCTACAATATCACTTCAGAAATCAACCTCATAACGATAACTCTTCGGATCCTACCGACCATTTCTCTCACCTCTCCAAACGCAGGTCTGCTTGGGTTCCCAATCCAGGGGCATCTAAGGCCCTCGATTTATACATCGACAAAACACTTTACCACATCCAAAAACTCAAATTTAAGCCACTACGATATTCCAACCTCACCGCGGATGAACAACGGGCACTTACACAGTTGAAACGCCGTGATGACATAGTTATCAAACCTGCCGATAAGGGAGGGGCGCTAGTGGTTTGGAGGAAAGACTTATATATACAGGAAGGCAACAAGCAACTGGGCGATGCCACCTTCTACAGACCAAGGATACAAGATGGGACAGTCAGAAACAACACCCAGGTCAAAAGCGTGACTAACGCCATTATCCAGCAAGGTCTTTTACCCAGCTCCGCCACCTCGTTGATCATCCACGATAGCTGCTTGGGCAAACCCGCCTTTAATATGCTGCCTAAGACACACAAACCTGGTAACCCAGGCAGACCTATCGTCTCGGCCTGCTCTTGCCCTACAGAACGGATTTCAGAGTTCCTAGACAGCATGTTTCAGCCGTTGGTTGCCAGCCTCCCTTCATATATCAAAGACACCAACCACGCTATCTCCATCTTCGATTCCATCAGTTTCACTAACCCTTCTCAGTATCACATCTTCACTTTAGATGTGACTTCACTCTACACTTCCATTCCTCACTCTGACGGCCTTAAAGCCTTAGAATTTTTCTTGGAGAAAAGGCTTAATCCCTCGATAGCCACTGGACCATTACTGCGTCTTGCGGAGTTAGTCCTCAACCTCAACTCGTTTGAGTTCAATGGGGACTACTTCGACCAGATCAGCGGTGTGGCCATGGGTACTAAGATGGGTCCCAGTTATGCCTGCCTCTTCATGGGCTATCTGGAGCACCAGGTATGGAGTCAGTACACCGGTAGGCTCCCGGAGCTCTACAGGAGGTACATTGACGACTGCTTTGGTGTCTCGGACATGCCCTTGCCTGACCTACAGAACTTCATTGCCTTTTTTTCAGACTTCCATCCCAGCATCAAACTTACCTCCACCATTTCTTCGTCGGCTGTCAATTTCTTAGACCTCACAATCTCTTTAGGTTCCGCTGGTCTATGCACGACGGTTTATTATAAACCAACTGACTCGCACTCATTCCTTCTCTATACCTCCTCCCACCCTCCCTCGTGCAAACGTTCTATTCCTTTCTCCCAACTCTTACGTCTCCGACGACTTTGTCAGGATAACAACGACTTCCATCAAAAAGCCCACGAGATGATTGATTTCTTTCGCCTTCGTGGCTATCCTGATAATGTTCTATCTACAGCTCTTCACCGCTGCCAGTCTATCAGTCGCACTGAGGCTCTCTCCTCCAGGCCGAAACCACGAAACAATAGACCTGTCCTCTCACTTACTTACCATCCCCACAATATTGCTGCCAAGAATATCCTTTTTAAACATCTATCCATTCTCCGGGCGGAATCGACCACTCGTGATGTCTTCTCAGAGGCTCCTCTAGTGGCATATAAGCGGGATCGTAACCTCAGAGATGTGCTGGTCCATAGCAGGCTACCCCAACCTCACCAGTCTCTTCCTGGCACGGTGGCGTGTCTTCGATCGGTTTGCAAGACCTGTCCATACGTACTTCAAACCCAGAGTCTGACATTCCCTAAGACGACCTTCCACATCCGTGAGGGTTTCTCATGCATCAGTCGCAACGTCATCTATGCGATTACCTGCACACGTTGCGACATGAGATATGTCGGTGAGACAGGATTACGTCTTGGGGACAGATTTCGTCAACATCTTTCTGACATCACCAGCGGCGCCCAGAAACCAGTATCCATACATTTCAACAGTCCTGACCACCATGCCTTAGCCGACATACAGGTCACGGCCATCAAATCATGCGCTTCCCACGAACGGGATCGGAAGACATTGGAACACCGTCTCATCTTCCAGTTGGGCACACTCTCCCCTCACGGCCTTAATGTCCAACACAGCTTCATTTAACTTCCCACCCCACCCTCCCACCCCTAGCTTACAGTCCACCATCTGGGTACGTGCAGATCCTTTGTATGACATCACAGTCAACTCTCTTGGCGGATTTACGTTCGGTGTTTTGCCATCATTTTCTGAACGACCGCCACTCATGCCTCTCTGTGTGTACTAACACTATATAGGTTTCCACAGCGGTGTTTCGAGCGCTTAACGATAATTGCTAATTGTCATCTGCGTCCGTAACATCTTTGCCGGTCTCTAATTTCACTTTTCCGCACACATGGGCGCGTCTCCACCCCACTCCCTTCCCGCTTGACCTTTGACCCGTGTACCATACATCCGGTCTATTGATCCACTGGCGCCCTACGTGTGTCAGACCTTCCAAGCTAGGACACGGTATTCAGATGAGTACATTTAATTTTAATTAGTTTAATAGTTTAATATTGTCATAGTGTGTTTCATGTAGTTTTGTGTTGGTTTGTATTTGTTTGTCCTGTGCTGACGAAGGCTTTGGCCGCAACGTCCAATTTGTCTCTTGTAGTCGTGTTTTAGTAAAGCTCACTATCTACTTCTCGTTTATTTGGGTGATTAATTCATTACAAGCTTGATTGGTCTGTGGTCACTACCTGCTAATTGGTCCAGCACATGGCGATCGATTTTGTGGAGGATGTCTCCTGTGCAGAAAGCTAAGTCTGGAGTAGAAGTGGTAAGCCATCTTCTGGAGTAGAAGCTCGGTGTGTCATCCGCTTTGTTGAGTAGATGGAGATTTGAGTCTATTTTCCAGTCCTCCAATTCATCTCCTCTTTTGTCAGTATCTGGGTATGCCCATCTTTCTGAACGGCTATTAAAGTCTCCGACAATAATGCAGTTTGTGTCAGTTATTTTCATGTTTGAGAATGTAAGGTCCTTATCTGCTGGGCTATACAGATTGTAGATTCTTATTTTCACGTCCTTTATCATTATATCAACACCTATAATTTCCGTTTGGTTGTCAGAGATCACAGATACTTCGCTGCAAGGCATTGTATTTCGTGTAAGTATTGGAACTCCTCCTTTGTGTCCTTCGCGGTCGTAACGTGTGGCCTGATATCCTCTGACTGAGAATTTGTGATTGGCGTTGAGGTGTGTCTCTTGAATGCATGCCACATCTATTCTATCTTTATGAAGACGCTGTGTTAGGGAGTCTTTCTTCTTGTAAACTCCTTCGGCATTCCACTGTAGTATGTTGAGAGTCCGGGGTATTTGGTCAATAGCTCTTAACCTACTCCTCTGTGCCTTGACTCCACAGCACAGGGGAAGGTGACCACCAGTAGTCATGTATGGACCCCCTCGAGGCAGGGGGCCCGGCACTATCGCCGCCTGATGGGACTTCACAGAATTAGCACCATAACGATTAATTGTGATTTGTGACATCATGAATTAAGTTACGTTGCACTGCTTTGTCAAGCCTGTGGCTCAGTACATCCGATTTCGACAAGCATTTATTTGGGATGCTTTCCCTAGCCTTTGACTGTCCCCACTCTACCTACAAGGCAGCAGGTTTTACGTTGCACTGCTTTGTCAACCCTGTGGCTCAGTACATCCGATTTCGACAAGCATGTATTCGTGGTGCTTTCCCTAGCCTTTGACTATCCCCAGTCTACCTACAAGGCCGCAGGTTTGTGTGTCTCTTCGTCTGGTCCCTCTCCTTTGACCTGTCCGACATGGGTGGCCCTACCAGTAGCTGTGCTACTGTCGGCATAGCTCTTGGCATAGCTCTTGGGGTAATTGGGACGCGCAAGCCCCTCTACCTCGTCACGGTGGACACAGCAGAGGGGAGAAAAGATATAATAATGTGCAACTGTTCACCTGCTTAGCATACATAAAGGCAACAATAAGACACAATGCCTTTAACAAATAACTAAATTAAAGTCAAATTAGCAAGTTGAACTCTTTCACAGCTTCCTTCCTGAACGAAGAGAATCTCCTGATGACTACGGTTAACACTGTTAATCTGTCACTTCACACCAACAAAGTGAAATCGTAGTGTAAAACAAGGAAAGCATCCCTCTTAATTTGCCTGTCAATGTATGCATCTCTGGCACACCACACAAACTATCCGTTATGTTGGAAGCAGAATGTATGTTGTTTCGCTGTTTGAGGGATACACTGGCGGGATTGATCTCTGATGTCTCCTTCTTTGGGGGAATGTGGGGGTAATATGTCTCTCGATTACCTGGGATGATGTCACCATAGGGAGTTGAATACGATGTTTCACTGCTCAGCTGCTGGAGGGATGCACTGATGGGATGGAGCTCTGATGTCTCCTTTTTTTTTTTGGGGGGGGGGGGCAGAGGAAAGGTATTTCTTTGGATGGCCCCAGAGGTTGGCACCAGACGCATGAACAATCCACAACTGTTCTCCCGGGGGAATCAGCAGCATTTGTCTCCTTCTTTGGGGGAATGTGGGGGAGGGAATGTTTCTCGATGACTTGGGATAATGTCACCATGGGGAGTTGAATACATTCACAGACAGTCAATGCTGGTGGTTTGGAGGGTTTGCCCTGGCCTGGCGGTGTCGCCGCCTACAGACCAGCTGATTCTGATGGTGATACATTTGAATGCACTGCCGAATCAGCTCCGGGGATTCTGGAATAGCCACTTTTAACCCCTGACCACACTTCAAAACTGTCTGCCTGTGATGAACAACTATATTTGTCCTTGGACAAGCACAGCCCTGGCCTCTCTTGAATATGGGAGCTCTCTGCTCTCCTGCTGTTCATTCAAGAAGTCGTCGACTATATATGTAGCTTTCTGAACAAAGCTTGATGATGTCAGTAGGAATATATATGCATATTCAAAAAATCTTTATAGCTAAAGTTTGGTGACCTTCGTTGGAGTTGTCACACTCTTTAAAATAAAATCGGTGAGTCCAGGTTTGAACGTCTACCGTCGGAGAAATTATGGTACTTCTAAATGGATAATAGGGTCACCTGTTGTTTCGACGACTTAAGATGACGTGCTTGTAGTTGACCTGTGCTTTATCTGGCACCTGGGCTCTCTTCAGTGCTGTCCTTGGGATATAGAGACATGGGGGAGGGTGTGTGAATATGGGGAGATGGAGGGACATAAGATGAGGTGGGAAGATGGGAGGATGGGGTTGGGCAGATGGGGGTATGGGGGTGGGAAGATAGGGTTGGGAAGATGGGGGGGATGGAGGTGGGCAAATGGGGGATGGGGGTAAGCGGATGGGTGAGGGGGGTGGGAGGGTGGGGGATGAAGATGGGATCTTGGGGAGGATGGGAACCAAACCTGGGTTCTATCAAATGTGACCAGTCGAGCTTCCCACATGACCATGAAGATCAGGGAAATAGATCTACAACCTAAAACAATCAGTAAGGACTGGAACAGCTATCATCAGGGTGGTCCAGAGGCCGCTTACATCCTGGCAGGCTCGCCATTTACTAATAGGAAGAAGAATATAAAGGATAGGAGGACATAGTTTCCTATTCTTAGGTACTCAAAGACAAAGAAGCGCAACACTGACATTTAGTGGGCCAGAGAAGAAAACGATAATAAGAAAAAAGAGAAAGAGAGCACTTTATATATTCTCCCCAGTTAACAAACAAAAAAAGGAACAGATTAAGACAGAAAAAATCCAGGACTCTTTAGCGGGGAACTATGCCTTAATGCATATTCCAGACAATGGGTCACTGAGATTGACTAGACCAACATCAATGAATGAAACAGACAACAACTAACATCACTTGAACACCAAAGACCAAACATAACACACCAGTAACAACTAGAACTAGATAAACAAAATCAGAATAACATGCATGGATCTTTATTGTCCACTATCGTAGCTCATATTCTAAACTGTGCGGATACAAAAGTAAGATTTCTTATAGGCAAGACAATAGTCACTTCCCATCACATACAACATTATAGGCAGTCTGTCGCATATATCCAGACCTCTGCCAGGTGTGACCGAGCCAACAGGGTGCTCCTGGGACCCTGCTACGATACCTATACAGCCGGCTGACCAGGACTGGACAACAGAGAGACCATCACTAGGAAAATGTCAAGAACACAACTCCAAATCTGGGGGTCCCTGTGGTTCACAGCGGAAATCAGTGGATTGGGCTCCAGATTTTACCAGACCACTGTGCCTCAGCCAAATCCAATATTGTGCCCAATGCTACCAGAGAAAGTCACGTCCCGGAACTGACCTGGACACATTACT
>OY992881.1:108977982-109215482 GCA_963921405.1 Cepaea hortensis
TTATATGACTACTTATATAAATTAAATGAGATGCTTCACACCAGGAGCTGGGCGATGTCGGGCCGGGTCAGACAGACAGACAGACAGACAGACAGACAGATAGTCGGTAACGGGAACGGGAACTTATATGACTACTTATATGAATTAAATGAGATGCTTCCCACCAGGGACTGGGCGAAGCCGGGCAGGGTCAGCTAGTATATATATATATATATATATATATATATATATATATATATATATATATATATATATATATATATATATATATATATATATACATATACACACACACACACATAAATACACGCATACACATATATACATATACGCATACATATATGTACGTGTATACACATACCTACATAAACATCCGCATATCCTATTGATTCATACATACAGACATGTGCACTTGTGTATATGAGTAGTGTAGAAGGTGGAAAGCAAGGTTTTTTGTGGATCTTATATAAATCAACCATTTATCGATCCTGATCCACAAAGGGGGATAACTCTTCAGGTTTTGTGTGTGTGAAAAAGTAGGCGTGGTCCGAGTAGGTGTTACCAAGTGACTCATCAGAGTGGGTGTGGTCTAGTGACTCATCAGAGTAGGTATGTGTAGTGTATAACATAACATATACAACATGAAACACTCAAAATAACAAACGAGTCAAGTAAGGTATATAATGTTTTTATTAAACCATGTATAGACAAAGCTATAAATTTTGTTTTCTTGACGGGGAAGTGTTGGAAAAAAAGGTAGTACCGGGAACTTTTTTTTTATTTTGGGGTTGTTGAAGTGTGGGAGACATGGATGACTGAAGAAATTTTACAACTAATGGAAACAAGAAGACAGAACAAAAATAATCCTGCCAAATATGAAGAAATTCACAGAAAAGTCAGAACCTTATGTAAGGAGGCTAAAGAAACATGGCTTGAGAAAAATTGCAGAGAAATTGAAAAACAACACAACAGTAAAAATGCGAAACTAATGCACAAAAGAATTCAGGAGATTACTAATGAAAGAACATGTACATCAGCAGGCTGCCTAAAGACAAAAGATGGAAGAGTCATAATAGAAAAAGATAAGATTTTACATGTATGGTCAGATTACGTGAAAAACCTTTATGACGACAACAGAGACGAACAATATATTGTTCAAAATAACAATGAAGTGCCAGCAATTTTGAAGATGGAGGTTCAGAATGCTCTTGATCATATGAAATCTGGCAAAAACCCCTTGTCCAGACAGCGTCACAACAGAAATGATTAATGCTTTAGAAGAATATGGAATAGATAAAGTTACCAGTCTGCTTAATACAATATATGATACTGGAAATATACCTCATGAGTTATGTAATTCTGTATTTATTGCAATCCCAAAGAAATCAGGAGCCTTGGAATGTGATCAACATCGAACAATTAGTATAATGAGTCACATCACGAAGATTTTGCTACGAATTATCATACAAAGAGTTAGGAGGAAAATACAACCTGAAATAGGAGAAGAACAATGTGGGTTTGTAGTAGGCAAGGGTACAGTAAATGCTGTGTATATACTGAGAACCGTAATCGAACGTTCTATAGAAATAAACAAAGATCTACACCTTTGCTTTATTGACTACACAAAGGCTTTTGATAAAGTGAGACATGTCAACATGATAAGGATGCTTGAAGATCTACAAATTGATGGGAAAGACCTTAGACTTGTAAAAAAACATATATTGGAAACAACAAGCTGCCATAAGAGTTGATAATGAAGTAAGCCAATATCAGCCTATTAAGAGAGGTGTGAGACAGGGATGTGTAATGTCTCCAGATCTGTTTTCCCTGTACAGTGAAAATATTTTCAGAAATATTGAAAATATGGAAGGAATCAACATTGGGGGACGATGCATCAATAACATTAGATATGCAGATGATACAGTCTTGATTGCAGACAATGAACAGGACCTGCAAAATTTAGTAGATGCGGTTGTTACACACAGTGAACAACAAGGGTTAGAATTAAATTGTAAAAAGACACAGATTATGGTCGTCACTAGGAAGAACGAAATACCACAGTGTAATATACAAGTAATTGGAAATATTCTTCAACAAGTGAATAGGTACAATTATCTCGGAACAGTAATAACATCTGATGGGAGATGCCTTGAAGAGATTAGAACAAGAATCGCCATGGCAAAAGTAGCCTTTAGCAAGATGAAAAACATACTGACCAATAAAAAGATGTCAATTGAAACGAGAAAAAGAGTGATGAGATGCTACATAGAACCTGTACTTTTATATGGATGTGAAGCTTGGACAATGAGCAGCCAGGCTGAAAAACATCTGATGGCTGTAGAAATGTGGTTTCTGAGGAAAATTCAAAGAATACCATGGACAGCCGGAAAGACCAATGAACAAGTCCTTCAAGAAACAAATGAAGATCGTAAACTGATCAGAGACATTAGACGTAGACAGTCACAATTTTTTGGGCATGTTATGAGAAGAAATGATTTGGAGAACTTGGTGACAACTGTAAGATCGAGGGGAACAGACCAAGGGGAAGACCTAGAAACAAGTATCTGGATGGCTTGGCCTTGTGGCATGGTCGAGACAGAAACACGGAACTGATCCACGACTCTGTTGATCGAGTGAGATGGCAGAACATGACCGCCCACGCTTACCGGCATGACACATGATGGATGGAAGTGTGGGAAAAGCTCTGGGTGGGTGTGACGGTTCACAACAGAACGGGGTGCATACGGAAAAGTCATTAAGTAACGGATTGTAAAAACGTTGGTGAGTAGTGTGTTAAAATATTTTGAACTGTTAGCACATTGGCGGTGTACATTAGTAGGAATAGAAGGAATAGTTGCGGCGACGATAGTAGTCATAGTGGGTATGGTTTAGTGAAATTAGTTGATAAGGGGTGGTTATTAGTGGTATGTAGAGGGTCGTAGTGGCTTACTCACTAGCAGCACACGTGTTACAAATGAAACTTAAAAAGTAAAGTAGTTGATTGTAATGGATATGGTGTAGTGTCATTCAGTGTTAAGGGATAGGTAGCAGGTAATAGTGGTCAAGAGGTGGTCAAGTAGTGGTCAAGTGGTCGAGTGATCACTTAAATTGTGGAGGAAAGTACTGTAGTGACATGGTAGTTGTTAAAGAAGTAGATGACGTGGTCAAGAGGTGGTCAAGAGGTGGTCAAGCAGTGGTCAAGTAATGGTCACGTGGTCGAGTGACCACTTAAATTGTCATGGAAAGTATGTGTAGTGAAACGGTAGTGGATAAAGTGATCGATGACGTGGTTAAGAGGTGGTCAAGCAGTGGTCAAGTAGTGGTTAAGTCGTCGAGTAAGGAAATTTTAGGGGAAAGTACGTGTAGTGACATGATAATGGATAAAGTGGTAGATGACGAGGTCAAATAGTGGTTAAGAAGTGGTCAAGTAGTGGTCAAGTGGTCGAGTGACCGCTTAAATTGTCGAGTAAAGTATGTGTAGTGAAACGGTAGTGGATAAAGTGATCGATGACGTGGTCAAGAGGTGGTCAAGTAGTGGTCAAGTAGTGGTCAAGTGGTCGCGTGATCACTTAAATTGTCGGGGAAAGTATGTGTAGTGAAACGGTAGTGGATAAACGGGTAGGTGACAGGGTCAAGAGGTGGTCAACCAGTGCTCAAGTGGTGGTCAAGTGGCCAAATGACCACTTACATTTTCGGGGAAAGTATGTATAGTGAAACGGTAGTGGATAAAGGGGTAGATGATGTGGTCAAATAGTGGTCAAGTAGTTGTCAAGTAGTGGGCAAAGAGTGGTCAATCGACCCCTTAAGATGTAGGGGAAGTTACTGTGGTGACAGTAGTGGGTAAAGTGAGCTATGACATGATCAAGACGTTATGCCGACCGCTAAGTTCAGAAAGTAATGTCCTTGGTATTGGTAATTTCCCTAACAGGAGCGCCTCGAGCACTGATTTTGCATTGGTCAATAGCACCTCGTGGTATAGTCGACACACATGGACAATAGTTACAGCCGGTCAAATATGGCATCGCACTCTATCACACATGGGTAATTGCTACAACCAGACTATGTCTCATTCGCTAAAACTGATCAAATATGGCGTCAAATCCGATAACATGTGTAATGGTACAGCCGAGACAAGGGCTCATTCGCTAAAACCAGTCAAAGAATTCCCTGCTTCCGATCACATGTATAAGGGTAAAGCCACTACACGTGGCTAATGACTCAACCGGTCAAAGATGGCGATTCATCCAGTGACACGCATAACGATACACGTGGAACA
Organism: Cepaea hortensis; assembly: GCA_963921405.1. Classification (NCBI taxonomy): domain Eukaryota; kingdom Metazoa; phylum Mollusca; class Gastropoda; order Stylommatophora; family Helicidae; genus Cepaea; species Cepaea hortensis. Next base: position 108,982,259 of record OY992881.1, read on the forward strand.
CATGGCTAATAACCCAATCGTTCAAAGACGGCGACGCATCCGGTCACAGGGGTAATGGTACATCTGAGACACGTGGTTAAGAGGGAAACTATAGAAAAAGGGTGTTTTATCGGTTGTCGAGTCAGGGAACCTAACGTATGATGATCAATGTGTATAGGAGTTAATACACTGCATCATCAACACTGCATTCGAAGGGTAAAATTGTCACCCCCTTCTCTCTCTCTTTTCTATAGCCGTGTAGTCCTAGTGTTACCGGGTTACATTAAAAGACACCCGGGCATCAACACAACATAAACAGGTCTCGAAAAACCCATACGCGCGTGAAAACAACTAATCACAGTTTCCGACTAAGCCTTTCTCATACTCATAGTACAGAGATGTGCTCATCAAGGCTAGTCGGGGAAGTCGTATCTGTACGTAACAACTATCTGGTCATACAACGACGAGTGGGTAGTGGATGTTAACAGACACACACACACTCATATATATATATATATATATATATATATATATATATATATATATATATATATATATATATATATATATATATATATATATATATATATATATATGATTGATCGATTGATTTAGGAATCGACATCACAGCATTCGGGGCATTCCCATAAGTGATCCGTCCCCATCCTCAGCAGCCAGCGAAGAGTTCCAACACTAATAGTACCAGTAGCAATCTGATTATAAGTCCGTCTCGCCTTTTCTCTGAGCGTTTAGCGTCGGCTAGATCCCTTCGTCACTCCTCGTTGTCTCATTCTTGCCAGACAATGGTAATCCATTTGCTCCTCCGAGGTGTGCACGTGCTCCCACAAGGCCGCAACCACGTCTGCCTTGTCATGTATATACTCCACCAAGTTCTGCAGAGCCAGCCAATCTGTCCGCCTGTTCATTTTCCAGCACACCGGCATGCCCCGGATAAAAGATCTAGGCGATGTATGTCACCCATGACCTCCGAATCGAAGCAAGGCACTCCGCACGAAGTCTGCCCATCAGCATGCTTTCTGAGTCAGTTACAATCACGATGTGTGTGTGTGTGTGTGTGTGTGTGTGTGTCGTATTCTCCATCCAGCGGAGAGCCGCGGTGACTGCCTCCACCTCCATTCTTAAGCTGGATGTTGTGGTATCATATGCCAGGCTCTCCTGCCCCAAACATCGACTATTAGCTTTGGCTATGAACCCCTAGCCACTTCTCCCACCCCTTGACACCGTACCATCTGTGTAGATAATCACATCACTCAAGTGAGCATTGTCCTGAATTAGTTCCTGGATTTCCACTTCCGTGGCCCCTGCTGGCCACTCCCTGCACTCGCGGCTTAATGTGATTATAACTCTGCACAAGTCTGACTGCTCCGCTGGCACTCTGACTCACTCCTCTCCACGCCTAATGTTCTCCAAAGGGCACACCTGTCTGATCGTATCCTCCGCCTGAGCCATGCATGATTTCCCTCTTATCAGTCGCTGACCCTTTACTGCGTCCATCGCCTTATGCAGTGGGTGGTCTGTGTCTGCAGCTACTCTGAAGTATGCCTTCGCCTACATATATGTATATATGTGTGTATATATATATATATATATATATATATATATATATATATATATATATATATATATATATATACAAGCACACACACACACACACACACACACACACATATATATATATATATATATATATATATATATATATATATATATATATATATAAACACACACACACACACACACATATATATATATATATATATATATATATATATATATATATATATATATATATACACACACACACACACACATAAACACACGCATACACATATATACATATACGCATACATATATGTACGTGTATACACATACCTACATAAACATCCGCATATCCTATTGATTCATACATACAGACATGTGCACTTGTGTATATGAGTAGTGTAGAAGGTGGAAAGCAAGGTTTTTTGTGGATCTTATATAAATCAACCATTTATCGATCCTGATCCACAAAGGGGGATAACTCTTCAGGTTTTGTGTGTGTGAAAAAGTAGGCGTGGTCCGAGTAGGTGTTACCAAGTGACTCATCAGAGTGGGTGTGGTCTAGTGACTCATCAGAGTAGGTATGTGTAGTGTATAACATAACATATACAACATGAAACACTCAAAATAACAAACGAGTCAAGTAAGGTATATAATGTTTTTATTAAACCATGTATAGACAAAGCTATAAATTTTGTTTTCTTGACGGGGAAGTGTTGGAAAAAAAGGTAGTACCGGGAACTTTTTTTTTATTTTGGGGTTGTTGAAGTGTGGGAGACATGGATGACTGAAGAAATTTTACAACTAATGGAAACAAGAAGACAGAACAAAAATAATCCTGCCAAATATGAAGAAATTCACAGAAAAGTCAGAACCTTATGTAAGGAGGCTAAAGAAACATGGCTTGAGAAAAATTGCAGAGAAATTGAAAAACAACACAACAGTAAAAATGCGAAACTAATGCACAAAAGAATTCAGGAGATTACTAATGAAAGAACATGTACATCAGCAGGCTGCCTAAAGACAAAAGATGGAAGAGTCATAATAGAAAAAGATAAGATTTTACATGTATGGTCAGATTACGTGAAAAACCTTTATGACGACAACAGAGACGAACAATATATTGTTCAAAATAACAATGAAGTGCCAGCAATTTTGAAGATGGAGGTTCAGAATGCTCTTGATCATATGAAATCTGGCAAAAACCCCTTGTCCAGACAGCGTCACAACAGAAATGATTAATGCTTTAGAAGAATATGGAATAGATAAAGTTACCAGTCTGCTTAATACGATATATGATACTGGAAATATACCTCATGAGTTATGTAATTCTGTATTTATTGCAATCCCAAAGAAATCAGGAGCCTTGGAATGTGATCAACATCGAACAATTAGTATAATGAGTCACATCACGAAGATTTTGCTACGAATTATCATACAAAGAGTTAGGAGGAAAATACAACCTGAAATAGGAGAAGAACAATGTGGGTTTGTAGTAGGCAAGGGTACAGTAAATGCTGTGTATATACTGAGAACCGTAATCGAACGTTCTATAGAAATAAACAAAGATCTACACCTTTGCTTTATTGACTACACAAAGGCTTTTGATAAAGTGAGACATGTCAACATGATAAGGATGCTTGAAGATCTACAAATTGATGGGAAAGACCTTAGACTTGTAAAAAAACATATATTGGAAACAACAAGCTGCCATAAGAGTTGATAATGAAGTAAGCCAATATCAGCCTATTAAGAGAGGTGTGAGACAGGGATGTGTAATGTCTCCAGATCTGTTTTCCCTGTACAGTGAAAATATTTTCAGAAATATTGAAAATATGGAAGGAATCAACATTGGGGGACGATGCATCAATAACATTAGATATGCAGATGATACAGTCTTGATTGCAGACAATGAACAGGACCTGCAAAATTTAGTAGATGCGGTTGTTACACACAGTGAACAACAAGGGTTAGAATTAAATTGTAAAAAGACACAGATTATGGTCGTCACTAGGAAGAACGAAATACCACAGTGTAATATACAAGTAATTGGAAATATTCTTCAACAAGTGAATAGGTACAATTATCTCGGAACAGTAATAACATCTGATGGGAGATGCCTTGAAGAGATTAGAACAAGAATCGCCATGGCAAAAGTAGCCTTTAGCAAGATGAAAAACATACTGACCAATAAAAAGATGTCAATTGAAACGAGAAAAAGAGTGATGAGATGCTACATAGAACCTGTACTTTTATATGGATGTGAAGCTTGGACAATGAGCAGCCAGGCTGAAAAACATCTGATGGCTGTAGAAATGTGGTTTCTGAGGAAAATTCAAAGAATACCATGGACAGCCGGAAAGACCAATGAACAAGTCCTTCAAGAAACAAATGAAGATCGTAAACTGATCAGAGACATTAGACGTAGACAGTCACAATTTTTTGGGCATGTTATGAGAAGAAATGATTTGGAGAACTTGGTGACAACTGTAAGATCGAGGGGAACAGACCAAGGGGAAGACCTAGAAACAAGTATCTGGATGGCTTGGCCTTGTGGCATGGTCGAGACAGAAACACGGAACTGATCCACGACTCTGTTGATCGAGTGAGATGGCAGAACATGACCGCCCACGCTTACCGGCATGACACATGATGGATGGAAGTGTGGGAAAAGCTCTGGGTGGGTGTGACGGTTCACAACAGAACGGGGTGCATACGGAAAAGTCATTAAGTACCGGATTGTAAAAACGTTGGTGAGTAGTGTGTTAAAATATTTTGAACTGTTAGCACATTGGCGGTGTACATTAGTAGGAATAGAAGGAATAGTTGCGGCGACGATAGTAGTCATAGTGGGTATGGTTTAGTGAAATTAGTTGATAAGGGGTGGTTATTAGTGGTATGTAGAGGGTCGTAGTGGCTTACTCACTAGCAGCACACGTGTTACAAATGAAACTTAAAAAGTAAAGTAGTTGATTGTAATGGATATGGTGTAGTGTCATTCAGTGTTAAGGGATAGGTAGCAGGTAATAGTGGTCAAGAGGTGGTCAAGTAGTGGTCAAGTGATCGAGTGATCACTTAAATTGTGGAGGAAAGTACTGTAGTGACATGGTAGTTGTTAAAGAAGTAGATGACGTGGTCAAGAGGTGGTCAAGAGGTGGTCAAGCAGTGGTCAAGTAATGGTCACGTGGTCGAGTGACCACTTAAATTGTCATGGAAAGTATGTGTAGTGAAACGGTAGTGGATAAAGTGATCGATGACGTGGTTAAGAGGTTGTCAAGCAGTGGTCAAGTAGTGGTTAAGTCGTCGAGTAAGGAAATTTTAGGGGAAAGTACGTGTAGTGACATGATAATGGATAAAGTGGTAGATGACGAGGTCAAATAGTGGTTAAGAAGTGGTCAAGTAGTGGTCAAGTGGTCGAGTGACCGCTTAAATTGTCGAGTAAAGTATGTGTAGTGAAACGGTAGTGGATAAAGTGATCGATGACGTGGTCAAGAGGTGGTCAAGTAGTGGTCAAGTAGTGGTCAAGTGGTCGCGTGATCACTTAAATTGTCGGGGAAAGTATGTGTAGTGAAACGGTAGTGGATAAAGTGGTAGGTGACAGGGTCAAGAGGTGGTCAACCAGTGCTCAAGTGGTGGTCAAGTGGCCAAATGACCACTTACATTTTCGGGGAAAGTATGTATAGTGAAACGGTAGTGGATAAAGGGGTAGATGATGTGGTCAAATAGTGGTCAAGTAGTTGTCAAGTAGTGGGCAAAGAGTGGTCAATCGACCCCTTAAGATGTAGGGGAAGTTACTGTGGTGACAGTAGTGGGTAAAGTTAGCTATGACATGATCAAGACGTTATGCCGACCGCTAAGTTCAGAAAGTAATGTCCTTGGTATTGGTAATTTCCCTAACAGGATCGCCTCGAGCACTGATTTTGCATTGGTCAATAGCACCTCGTGGTATAGTCGACACACATGGACAATAGTTACAGCCGGTCAAATATGGCATCGCACTCTATCACACATGGGTAATTGCTACAACCAGACTATGTCTCATTCGCTAAAACTGATCAAATATGGCGTCAAATCCGATAACATGTGTAATGGTACAGCCGAGACAAGGGCTCATTCGCTAAAACCAGTCAAAGAATTCCCTGCTTCCGATCACATGTATAAGGGTAAAGCCACTACACGTGGCTAATGACTCAACCGGTCAAAGATGGCGATTCATCCAGTGACACGCATAACGATACACGTGGAACACATGGCTAATAACCCAATCGTTCAAAGACGGCGACGCATCCGGTCACAGGGGTAATGGTACATCTGAGACACGTGGTTAAGAGGGAAACTATAGAAAAAGGGTGTTTTATCGGTTGTCGAGTCAGGGAACCTAACGTATGATGATCAATGTGTATAGGAGTTAATACACTGCATCATCAACACTGCATTCGAAGGGTAAAATTGTCACCCCCTTCTCTCTCTCTTTTCTATAGCCGTGTAGTCCTAGTGTTACCGGGTTACATTAAAAGGCACCCGGGCATCAACACAACATAAACAGGTCTCGAAAAACCCATACGCGCGTGAAAACAACTAATCACAGTTTCCGACTAAGCCTCTCTCATACTCATAGTACAGAGATGTGCTCATCAAGGCTAGTCGGGGAAGTCGTATCTGTACGTAACAACTATCTGGTCATACAACGACGAGTGGGTAGTGGATGTTAACAGATACACACAAACACAACAAACTGCCCCCACTCAACTTTAGGCAATGCACGTAACATGACAGGTCAAATGTCCGCCGTCATAACCAGCGACGTTATCACGTAACAAATTAGACATCCACACTTTCATTTCCTTTCTATGTGTCCATAGTGTCTTTACATCTTTCTCCAGAAAGCCATTTCCAAGACCAATATATATTTTTTTCAGTGTACCTGCTCAGTGCCACACTTCACAACCAGACAAAAGTACACCTTCTATGTACCACGTCAACCGTCAAATAAGAAAATATGTTAGACAAAATATCAAAATTATTGATCAAATACAGAAATATCTCGTCCAAACATATAGAAAGTAGGAACATTTGTTAACCTATTGGGAAAAATATCAATCAAGTAGGAAAGTTTGTTAGTCAAATAGAAAACAATATTGACCACAAACTTATAAAAAGTAGGAACATTTGTTAACCTATTGGGAAAAATATCAATCAAGTAGGAAAGTTTGTTAGTCAAATAGAAAAAATATTGACCACGTAACGATATATCGTGTCAAACAGTATCGATTCACTTGATCAGGATGCTTGATTTCTCTCTGGACATGACCTATGTAATAAAGGTTCATCTCTATAAGTTAGCTGCATATCCTTTATAGGACGTAGCAATGAACAGCAAACTATTGTGGCTGCTTGTGATTTCTTGGCACGTTTACGTTCAGTAGTTTGCCATTCCTTTCTGTACGACCGATACAAATACCACAGTATGAAAACCGAATCAGAATCAGAAAATATGAACGGGATTACGAATTGCGTTTGCCAGCCCTTCGCCACAGAGCTGGCCTATCTATATGTGTCTTTATTCTCAACGAAGTACCTGAGTAGGGATTGTGGCCACTTTCTGGCATGGTTGCATGTTACCAAAATACAACAAACCCAATAGTTCACTTAACACAGTGGTTCTCAACCGTTGGGGAATTTTATGGTTTCGGGGGGGGGGGGGGATTCACATTATTTCAAGATCGCGTTAATACAAGAACCAATTACTTGATATAGTTTCTCCCTTTATATTGTACTGTTCTATACGTCTCACCCTTCTAAAATTCAATTTATAGAGTAAGGAGACCCACAAATCATGTTTTATGTGGACGTCTAGACTTGTTTTAGTATGCGTTATTAAATTTAGCTTCCATTATTACGTATACTGTGTAGGGGCGGGCGGGATTTGAAGGTAGGAATTACGAATGGTGGGAATGACGTTCTGAAAATATGGTGAAGGGGGGCACGGGCCAAATTTTTAGGTAGGAAATACGAAAGAGGGGGGGGGGGGGGGTTGGGAATGATGTTCTGAAAATATGGTGAAAGGGGGCACGGGCCAAAAAAGGTTGGGAACCACTTACTTAACAGTTTTGATATATGACACGTCAAGAACATAGTTAAGATTTGACAAAATGGTTTATCACTCAGAGATGTTGTTCGAATACGTGAACGCACTTCAGTCATTCGCAAAACGGTCATCGATCTGGACGTTCCAGATCGTAGGAATGATATACCACGAAGCGTTGTCTGTTAAGTGTGTTAATGTTATTGAATTGTGTAAAAGATGAGTAAAAGAGAAATCATAATTCATATTAGCGATAAAATGTAGGATACATGTATCCAGGAGACAGTCAAATTGAGACTCACATATGCGTGATATTAATAAGATTATTATATGTTAAGATTAACTATAACCCTCACTTTGTGCTTCTTGTGAAGTGATCTGTGTTTACTCTCAAGGGCGGATGGAAAACAGACAGAATTGACATTCCTGGTGCAAACCCTGGCTATCGACGATCATTGAACTATGAACAACAGCACACAATATCATATGATGAGGATACGACTTAGACTTAATGGTGATATTAATTCTTCACGATCAATTCCTAAGGGACCCACACAAAGATGCAGTTCCAATGTGTCATAAATCTTGACTGAGACTGATGTCGTAGTATTTCCTGGGTTGAGGGAAGGATACTATTACATCTTAATAATGGGATAGAGGCACTCTGGGAATACGATTACTCTCAGTCTACAGACCCCTCCAAGCCATGAATTCCTGTCTCTCTCACTATCAACAACGGGACAATACCCCTTTCACCTCTCATCCAGAACAGATGACACGACTCTGGCGTCTACACATAATGACTAGATGATATAATGTACAAGAGGATTGTCAATAAGAGTAAAGTTCATAAGAGAATCCTGGCAACCGCCAGGCGACAGAAGATATGGCGATCTGGATTAGCCTCAGGCCGTCTTACTCACCACTGTACACAGCGCACGATACCACAAGGCTTAAGAGGTCACTCATCTGCACACATAGCGTGGAACGTCTCTGCCGAGGTGTGGAATCCGCTGGACTGACTAACACGTCGCTGTGGAGACTTCGAGTTGCGTTGGTACGAGATGACTTCTGACTAACATTGCTGTAGAAGTTCTTAAGGCCTGTAACCAAAGATGCACTGGTAAGGTCGGTGTTAGACAACGGTCCTAGGAAGCCACTACATAACAATGTCAATGTTCTTGAACTAGATGGTGGTCTCTAATGGGATCAAGATGGGTATAACTGGGCCTATAAGCGCTGAAAGTTGGCACACCTCAAGTGGACTCTTTCTCTCAAAGTCAATACTGGTAGCGGGTGACCCTGTAATGAATGTCACCTATGTTCCTATTACGAAATGGTAGACTGTTCTCGGAACACCCGGCAAACCTGAAGTAAAGGGTAATGTAGTTCTTCTCTACTCGTTGGGCCAGTAGGTCACAATGTCAAAATGATCACAGACACAAGGACAATATACTCGCCCGTGAGTAGCCATCATAATACCCGGTGGACTGACTAATGATCATTTAGCGGTTGAGACGGGGACTGGACTGTGGGGTAGTGACTTCACGGCACATGGAGTTGTATAGAAGCCTCACTTCACGTCACGTAGGTAAGCCAGCCATGTTGCCACCTTCACCAAGTCATCTTACTCTGGTCCCGTCACTTAAGTCTCTCAGAAGGAACAACCTGCCAAAGGCAACACCAAGTGTGAATATCGTGACTCAGACTTACCACCAGGGGTTACCAGTTACATATGTGTACTCAGCTTAGGCCGGTGTCACCGGCAGCCTCACAGACCAGGATCCACTGCCGAAGATGAACTAGGTCTCAATCAATCAATCATGTGCCATGCCGGAAATCGTGGGCTGTCATGACTCGCCATTTCACTCGATCACAAGTGTCGTGGATCAGCTCAGTGTTCCTGTCTCGTCCATGCCATGTGGCCAAGCCATCCAGGTATTTTCCTCTCGGTCTTCCTCTTGGTCTGCTCCCCTCGATCTTGCCAGTTGTCACTAAGTTCTCCAATCCATTTCTTCTCATAACATGTCCAATAAATTTTGACTGTCTACGTCTAATATCTCTAATCAGTTTACGATGTTCATTTGTCTCCTGTAGTACTTGGTCATTGGATTTTCTGTCTGTCCATGGTATTCTTTGCATTTTCCTCAGAAACCACATTTCTGCAGCCATCAGATGCTTGTCAGCTTGACTGCTCATTGTCCAAGTTTCACATCCATACAAAAGAACAGGCTCTATGTATCCCCTCAACACTCTTTTTCTCGTTTCAATTGACATCTTTTTATTGGTCAGAATGTTTTTCATCTTGCTAAAGGCTACTTTCGCCATGGAGATTCTTGTTCTTATCTCTTCAAGGCATCTCCCATCAGATGTTATAACTGTTCCAAGATAATTGTACCGATTCACTTGTTGAAGAATATTTCCATTTACTTGTATATTACATTGTGGCACTTCTTCCTTCCTACTGACGACCATAACCTGAGTCTTTTTACAATTTAATTCTACCCCAGTTGCTCACTGTGTACTACAACCGCATCTACTAATTGTTGCAGGTCCTGCGCATTGTCTGCAATTAATACTGTATCATCTGCATATCTAATGTTATTGATGTTTCGTCCTCCAATGCTGATTCCATTTATATCCTCTACATTTCTGAAAATATTTTCAATGTATAGAGAAAAAAGATCTGGAGACATTACACATCCCTGCCTAACACATCTCTAAATAGGCTGATATTGTCCCACTTCATTATCAATCCTTATGGCAGCTTGTTGTTTCCAATATATGTTTTTCATAAGTCTAATGTCTTTCCCATCAATTTGTAGATCTGCAAGCATATCCACCATGCTGACATGTCTAATGCTATCAAAAGCCTTTGTATAGTCAATAAAGCAAAGATGTATATCCTTGTTTACTTCTATAGCACGTTCAATAACTGTTCGCAGCATATACACAGCATTTACTGTACCCTTTCCTTCTACAAACTCGCATTGTTCTTCCCCTATTTCAGGTTGTATCTTCTTCCTCATTCTTTGCATGATAATTCTTAGCAAAATAAGAACTAGGTCTGGGTCCTAACAAGTGCTGGCTGAACCGTCCTCCTTCTCGAACCAGTCTATGGTAGGGCTGTATATCTGGACATAATGTCTGCGAACTCATTCCGTCCTGAAACGACTTCTAATGACACAATACACCAGGTTCGTAGGTTAAAAGTACCTAGAGAAATAATGGCCCTGAAGGAGGGCCGGTGGCAACCCCTCTCCCTGGTTCTCTTTTATGATTACCCACTATACACTAGGTTTCCCGGACCTCGAGATTCGATCCAGGAAATTAATAGATTATACAGGGAAATCCCCCTTTAGCGGAAGTCCACATCCCGTTCCCTCCTCCCCTAGTTAGGGTCAGAGCCTTTGGAACGGGGTTCAGCTGGCTGCGACCAGCTCTGTCGCATCCCCTTCCCCCAGTTTCCCCAGTGTCAACCTCTCGGGAACCCACTGTACATTAAGATGGAGTTCCGTTAAGGCGACCAATAACATAAAGAGTATGAGGAAAGCCTAGAAAAGCCAGTGGTCGCCACACCAAAGGATTCGAACTTCGACACCCGCAATGTCCTTCGAATGACCTTCGACACGTTCGGCGACCATCGCATGGGTTTCGTCTAGTTCGGCCCAGTTCCCTGATACCCCAAACGACCTATGTTCTACAACGCCTTCGCCAACTTCCGGTTGCGTCGACTACGTTGGAGTTATAAGGCTGCCCAGGAGTGAACTCGGACTACTACCACTATTGCCCTGTCCTAATTTTCCCCAACCACTTGTAGCGGCGATAACACGCGTTCACCAACTTCTACAACTGTAACCGTACAAAACAGGCCTACACTCCATCGGGTTCAACTGGCCTGCAGTGTTAAGTTAAAACAAAAGCCCACATGTTCACCCCTGACTGACCTTTATGCGCCGGGTGGGACATGCGGTCGAACAACTTCGGGTCAACGCGGTATCGACACGCATTATTTATCTAAATATGTTTAACGTATCTTAAGACAAACTGTGCATTCAGAATTGAGGTGCTCCCGTCCCAACACTGGACGTTATGTTCATTTTCTTCAAAAAAAAAAAAAACAGCAAGACAACGGCATCCTCTTTCCAGGTACGAATTAACACAGTCGTCCAAAACACAACTTCCCGCTAGCAAGGCCTGTTCTCAACTGAGCCCGACTTTGTTCTTAGAAGGTTATTGCGCATTCGTTACCGGATCCGGTTGGGTTGAGCATCACTCACCCGACCCTTCCAGAAGCCAAGGGCTACCAATCGCCCTTGCATTGGGTACATTAATATTTCGATTGCATCCCTTAGACTAGGTCGGCTGTTCTAGGCGGACGGAACCAGGGAACCGGATTTTTGGGAGCTTTACCAGGTGAATTCTCAGCAGTTCTATGACAACTGATCAATCGATCAGTTTGTGTTTATATATATAAACCTTCACAATCTTGTCCATTTGCATATTTTCCAAACTTCAAAGTAGTTCTATAAAACTTACACAGCAGCGCATCACTTACACCCATACAACTTAGTTAGTTAGTTAGTTAGTCGTGGTTCCAACTTCACGGCAACGGGTCGTCCCCATTATGCTCCGTTCCTGTGCCAGTGAATATCACACAAAATGCTCCTCACTGTTCAATGTGAAAAGTGGAATAGACAGGAGTCTCGGCAATCCACAGCCCGCACAGTTAAACTGTGCGCAATGCCGCTGCCAGAATGCCAACACCACGAAAACCACAGTTCATCGTCGATGGACTCGGCAGTCACCAGAAAGACCTCAATTACCCGGCTTTTCTCACATGGCTCGGTCTTTTACCTCAGGGCGACCCGCCGAAAGTGTTGCATAAAGCACGAACCCAGGAGTCTCCTGAAAAATTCACTCGTGAACCGAAAAGGCAAATCAGACTATTCAGCAACAGCCGGTAGCCATTGTTCCGAACATGCAGGTCACTGTACAGGACAGATGTAAAAGCATTCCACGCGAATTTACACCCATACAAATCACTGGTATCTGTGTAATTATCAGATTATAGATCTCAGAAAGGATACCCTATAACCCAAATACACAATAGCTGAAATAAGTAAACAAGAAAACATTCCTTTTACTAGCCTTAATGTGTGAGACATGGACACTTACTTAACAAGCTGAACAGCGCATAATTGCCTTTGAATATAAATGTTATAGACGAGTTCTAAGAATATTTTGGGTAAAGAAAAGAACAAATGCATCCATACTTTAAGAGCTTAATATTGAAGAAGATTGGCTATTAAAGACGATAAAGCAAAGAAAATTGAAATATGTTGGTCACCTGAAACGTCACGAAGGTTTGGAGAGAACAATAATGGAGGGATATATGCCTGGGAAGAGAGGAACAGGAAGGCCAAAGAAAAGATGCGTGCAGGATGTGGCGGATGAACCCCAGATGGGTGTATCGGACGCGGGACATCTTGCTTATGATCGAGAGGTTTTCCGAAAGGTTGTTATGGGAGCGAGGTTCTGCAAGGGACATGCTACTGAATGAATGAATGAACTAGGCACATAGCTTATGCGCCAGACCATTATTACATTATACCATTATGCTACTGAATATAGCCATGACTTCTCCTTAAGAACCTTCAAGCAACCCATCCTGTGAATGTTGTTTGGGTATTGTGTTTTGTTTTCTGTTAGTGTGTGATTGTAGGCAAGACTGATTGAATTTTGGTGTTGTTGTTGTTGTTAAAGATCATTAGATATTAATAAAGCTTAGTGTATCGATTGGTGTGTTGTTAACTGGTGTACGATTTAACATTCTCAAAGTTTTTAAATGTGTGTTTAGTTAGACCCTGAAATTTTGCAGTGGTATGTAACCATAATTAATTTGTTTTATATTATATTTTATTGGTATATATTTTTAATTTTATAAGGCCACGTATGGCGTATAGTATTTTGGTTGTTTAAATGTATATTTCAGTAAAGCTATGAAAGTATACTAATAATGAAGTGATTAATAAATTAGTCAGATATAAAACATAGCTAATCTAGTACCGATTCCTAGCTTTAATCCTTAAGTTAATAATTTCTCTAGCAGTAACTAAAAATTAACAAAAGAAATCCGTGAGCTCAGCTGCAGAGAACGGAGTTCGGAACTCTCCTCAGCTTGCATGAGTTACCTGTTTTTGAAGATAATGGCACATATTGATCTGGACTTCGACGAGTTAATATTTACAAGTAACGTTCAGTCTTTGTTCCCAAAACGACATACAAGTTAAATTCTAAATTATAAGCAAAAGATAAAGGAGAACATAGTGGTTAACAAGTTAGGGGGTAATTGGGGGCACGGGGCTAAGTAACACTTTATAATTATTCATAACTAGTGGTTTATTTACAGTGGTATAAATTATTATGAGTTTAAGAGGCTTGTTGTGAGAGCTGGGCAAATGTTGGTTGCAGGAATTATTAAGGAAAATAATATTAGGAATATTAGTGGCAGCAATATATATTATAATTGTTTTAGGCATTATTATATCAGGTATAACTATGATTTAAGGAGGTCAGCTTGATCACGATATATGATATAAACAGATAATGTAGATGAGTATTACTTAAATGGGCTGTTCTACAGATTGATTTAGCCTCCCTGAATGTTTAAGAAAATAAGGTTTAACAAGTTAATGTCATAGTGAGGTGAAGGGGGATATGATAAGTTCAGGTGTTTCCAATAATTAAATTCAAATAGGCAGTGTGATTGATTTTGTGGTTTCCTTTGTAGTTATCCCAAGCTAGCAGAAATGGGGTATGTAATGTGTGGGGTAATAAATTATAATAAAACCATGTCACAGGGTGCATGCCGGCCATGTTGGCATAGGGGTGAAGGCTTGTGAGATGGCTAGTAAGAAAGGCTATTTAACAAATCAAATCAAATCAACTTTATTTGGTATAATATGTGTGAAATATGTGTATACAGTAGCAAGATATGGTTACAGGTTTATTCTGTGACAATGATGAATCAGTGTCTGAGATACTGTCTTATGTTAAGCATGGCGTTTGTCGCACGGTGGAGATGATTGAATGCTACTTACCACCTTTCGCAAAGATTTATATGCACTTGCTACAAAAGTGCATATTCTCTGTAGTAGTTCAACACTCTTTTTTTCTCTTTGCAATTGACAACGTTTTATTGGACAGTATGTTTTCATTGGCACCTTGCCGTCTTGACAGACGATAGTTTGTGCTTTACAAAGGCATAATAACTTTTACCTATGGCGGTAGCGAATGTGATTGATAAAGCCAATTTGCGCTGTAAATGTCTGTTCACAGTGGGTGGATGTGAACACGTGGTCATTTCCACCACCATGCACCATCTTACGTCTCAAACGCTCGGTGTGTGACTTATCTGCAGTAATTTTCTCCTTTTTCTTTATTCCATTTCTGATGTTTGCCCTCCATGCAACACGTTCAGCGGCGACTTGCTCCCAATGTGCATTATTAATGCCTGTATCAATCATGTCCCGCTTACACACATCTTTGTATCGTAGTAGAGGCCGACCCTGAGATCACTTACCCATCTGTAATTCATCAAAAAAGATGTCCTTTGGTATTCTACCATCATCCATCCTCCTAAGATGTTCTATCCATCTAAGTATACGAAGACTGAGCATGGAATAAACTGTCACACAACTTGATCTTTCCAATACTTCAGTATTTGTGATTTTGTCTTGCCACTTAATACCTAGAATTCTTCGCAGACACCGCATATGAAAGTTGTTTAAATGTTTCTCTTGGTGTGAGTAAGTTGTCCAGGCTTCACTACCATAAAGAAGACTACTTAGGATACAGGCTTGATAGACAAGGACTTTTGTTTTGGCAGTAATCTTCCTGTTCTCCCAGACTCTTTTTCTTAACCTGTTCATTGTTGTTCCTGCCTTACCAATCAGGATTTTGATTTCCTGATCTATGGATAATTTGCTATTTACCATTGATCCTAGATATGTAAAATGGTCTACCATCTCTAGTTCGGCGTCGTCAATAAAGATTGATGGAACCCCATGTGCACCTTGTGACATAATCTGTGTCTTCTTTTTGCTAATTGTTAAACCAAATTCAGAACAAGCATTGGATAATGCAGATAGTAGACATTGCAATTCTTCGTCAGAGTGGGTCGTAACTGCAGCATCATCTGCAAAAAGCAACTCTCTGATCAGTACCCTCCTAATTTTGGTCTTGGCCGTCAATCTCTGAGCATTGTAAAGACCGCCATCTGATCATGAGTGAATGTATATACCACCATCCTGATCACGAAAGGCATATTTCAATAGAAGTGAAAAGTATATTCCAAAGAGGGTGGGAGCTAGTACACAACCTTGCTTAACTCCACTCTTGATTTCAAATTCTTTAGAAGTTGCACCATCACACTTGATTATACCCTTCATGCCTGTGTGGAACGATTCAACAATGGACAGAAGAGTTCGTTGGCAGCCAATATTCTTTAGTGCCCTGAACAGACCCTCACGACTGACCAAATCAAATGCCTTTGAGAGGTCGATGAAGGCAATAAACAGTGGTTGATTCTGTTCACTGCATTTTTCTTGCATTTGTCGCAATGAGAATATCATATCAATGGTAGACCGGTTCTGTCGAAAGCCACACTGTGACTCGGGGTAGACTTGATCTCCTAGGACTTGAAGTCTGCGCAGAACAATTCTGGCAAATACTTTTCCAACAATACACAGAAGTGAGATACCCCTATAGTTGATGCAGTCGCTCCGACGCCCTTGTTCTTGTACAGTGTTATGATGCTTGCATCTTCGAAATCATGTGGGACTTGTCCTTCTCGCCAGCATAGCTCTATTAGCTGGTGGATCTGTAGAGTGAGTGTGTCTTGACCACTCCGGATAACCTCTATTGGAATCCCATCCTTACCTGAAGCCTTGCCAGATGCAAGTTCATTTATAGCACACTTAACTTCGTTTATGGTGGGAAGTGTGTCCAGGTGGTCAAGAGTTGGTAGATCCTCTATGGCGTTGAGGACATCATCCGCTAGTTTGGTCTCACTTGATTAAAGCTCCAAATAGTGCTCTACCCATCTGTCCATCTGCTGTTTCTTATCAGTAATGATTTCTCCAGTCAAGGTTTTCAATGGTGCACTTCTTTTGATCACTGGACCACAGACTTTCTTTATTCCTTCATACATGCTTCTTACGTTTCCCTTATCACTTGCGATTTGAATGGACTCACCTAACGTGATCCAATAATCATTTGCACACTGCCTGACAGCCTTTTGCAAATCCTTCCTAGCTTGCCTTAGCTCACTCAGAGTGTTACGCGTTGGTCTTTCCTTGTTTCTTAAGAGAGCTTTCTTCTTCTTATCAATCAATTGCTGCAGAGTCTGGCTGTTTGCCGCAAACCAGTCCTGCCTCTTATGATCCACAGTGCCGTAAACCCCTACGGCAGTTTTATAAAGAGTTTCCTTAATTTGACTCCACTTTTCATTTACTGTACAATTTTCTGGTGTATCAGTGAAAGCGTCTTCAAGTTGCTGTTGAAACTGAAAGCACTTTTCAGGATCGTGAGTGTTAATAATATTAATCCTGGGGCTAGATTTGTGTTTAGCTGTGTAGATTCTCTTTGGTCTCAGTCTAACCCTTGCAACAACCAAAGAATGATCCTCCTGCTGGAATTTCAATCATTCCCTGTAGAGAATTCTTTATGCAAAGCCCACACCGTGTTTCCCTTTTTCTGCCTGCCCTCTAGCCTTCCCAAAAAAAGGTGTAGTTGTTTTCCCTGAGTGACCCTTCCTCAGCGAGGCGAATCTCCTACAGGCCAGCAATATCAATGTTAAGACGATTGAGTACGGCATCAATCACAGCCTTTTTTCTCACATTGTCAATATTGGTCAAGTCAGTGGAAAATCCTGGACACATGGTTCTCATGTTTCAGGTTGCAAGCCGTAGCTTGAGGTTTCTATTTTTCTTTTTATTTGTACCTGGTGCATTGGTTTTACAGCCTGCAATTCAGATTTTGTCCTAGCCCCAAGCACCCATTGAAGCAGGCAGGCTGTGGCGGATCAGCACCCAATTGGCCGGGGGCTGCCCAGCTTGAGGCGGGCGGTAGCTGGTCAGTGACATCTGTAGGTGTCTCCCACCGTCAGAGGCAACGCGTGGCGCCCCATGTCTACGCCAATAGACAGGGACTTATAACCCGTAACAGTTGCCTCTCGCTTTGATTTCGAGACCAGTTAGGACCAGGGATGGGGTTATTGCCTCTCCATAGCACAAAGCCTGGGCTAAAATATAGAGATCATGTGTTGCCCATGCAGCATGATCCTTAACTCGGCCTGCCTAGTTCACTCCATCTGGAACAAGAAAAGCTGCAGACGCTGCCGGATCAGCAAAGCAATGCTCTAACAGTCCGCCTGTCGGAGCTTCGATCCTAGACCAGCCGCCAACAAAAGCTTACGGCCTGGTCTGCGCTGCCATGACATTTCGTCTTTAAGTTGCATTTCCTCGCCCAGGGTAAGGCGTGTACCCTCCCAATTGCGCTCTTCCTCCCGAAGCCGTTGGCACAATGTTGGGTGTCGGGTTAGGTAAGCGCCGCCCAACGTTCGGCGCTAACAGAAAGCAGGTAGTACCGTCTACTGTTATACGGTATCTCAGTCATATCTGACTAAGACCTGACACCTGGTGTACGTCTGGGTAGGCAATATTGCTACATGGTAGATAACCCTCACACCTGACATCATCAAGTCTCAGAGTCTGGGTCGACAGTAGAGTGGAAAGTCTAGAGTGTAGGAAACATCCAGACCTGACATTATTAAGTGATACTCTGGGCACCGTTTAAAGGAGGCTGCGTGTCATTTGCAGTACGTTGCAATCAAGCCGTCCCTTTTGGCTGTTTGAACGAGAAGTCATCATTTAGATCCAGTTGACCTTCATGTGGAATGAACCCACGCCGCTGCCAGGAGAGGAAATTTAAGTGATTTGAACATCTCAGCCGCGGCAATATTTAGTTAGAGAACACCCAGTCCTGATAGTTGAAAGGATTAATGTCTTGTCGACAACAGAGCGGTACAGTGGACACAACATCTAGCCCAGGCAGTATTGTGAATCTAACTCCAGACGGCTGTGTTGTAAGGACACACACTAATCGCCCTGCGACCTAAAAAATACTTCCCAGACCCCTGGATAGACACCGTCCAAGGAAATATCCGTCGGTCTGGTTTGTTTTTGTTGTTTCTTTTTTGTTGATAACGACTTCGGATGAAATGTTTCCCTGTGTTCTTGTATGTTTCTCAATATGGAATACAAACAATTAAGTATATTTGGCTCCAGCGAAAAACTGAGACTTTTGTTCCATATTAGTATGTTTGTCAAGCAGTTCAGTTATATTTTGTGTTTTGATTCGGACTCCCGTAAATGCTTAACATCATTATAAACCTTTTATCGATACAAGAGACTGTGTTACGTGCGCGTCGAAAGTCCACGACTGCGGGCACTAGTGAATGTCGAGACGCACTCAAATAAATGTCCATTTAGGAAGTCTTATGCTATCAATAGGTAACCAACCTGTCTAAAGCAAAAACCCTAAAAAATAATCTTGAAAATCACTTAACACTGTTGCGACAATCCAGGCATATTGACCTGCTCTCATATAAACACTGTGAGTGCAGATCAATACATGTGGAGCTATTTCGCAAAGTATTGACGAACTTTGCGTGTGACAAGTAATGAAAATTTAACTCTTCCAAGCACTTATTTGGAATTATTTAATACAGCATATGTCGAGTGTTGCCTCCGGACAAATGTAACAGTTAAACAAGATCTACTTATCTGTTGTTGGAAAGCACGTTTACATCGACGATAAGGGCTCGTAACATTGTTAACACTTCAAATAATTGGTTGTGCTTGTCTAGAAAAGATTCGTTAATTGAAGGAACAAGAGGTAACCATAGTTAATGTGTTGGGAAAATGTTTTATTTTAGTTGTTCATCGTCCGTATTAATAACAATACTTATGTGTAGAGAAATCAAATGTGTCACGTTTTTCGAAGCTTCTGTCTATATCGTCGTTCAGTGTTGCTTGTTATTGTTATATACCGTTTCGGGCATGCTAAAGATTCTCGCTTTGAAAGTTGAACACGCCATTGTCTGAACAATGGTGAATAATACAAACAGTTCCGATCATGCTTACACTCATTTACTTGGGGCGCAGGCTCAACATCCTTTGCAGCAGCTGTTGAGTGACGCAGTCAGGGATATTCTACAATATGTTCTACTGTCTCTCATTTGTGGGGCGATATGCATTTTTGGGGTAGTGTCAAATATCATCAACATTACCTGTCTCATTAACCAAGGATTCAAGGATCTGGTCAACATCAGTTTACTGGGTATGAACCGCAATTATAGAAAGATAGGTATTGTGTTATAATTGTAGTAATAATGCTTTGCTGACAGACATGATATGAAAAACTTCTACGACTCACTGAAAGCGGTCTATGGTCCTACATCACCAGGCATAGTACCGCTCTTCAGTGCAGATGGGGGAACATTGGTCACCGATACGAAAGAAATCATTCAACGCTGGGCAGAGCATTTCAGCAAAATCTTAAATGCAACTTCCTTCTTCGATGATGAAACCATCAACTGCCTTCCTCAAGTTCCCACCAATGAGACACTTGATGACCTGCCAACCATAGTGGAAATAAACAAAGCCATCCAGCAACTCTCCAGCGTTAAGACACCTGGTCCTGACTCCATCCCAATATAACCATGTCCGCAAAAAGACAGATAATAAACAGCATATTCACACCAACTCTATGCTACCAATCTCAAATCTGGACTTTATCCAAATCACACCTTCGTAAAATCAACACCTGCGAGATGAGATGCCCGAGAAGAGCTGCCAACCTAACATATCCGAGACTGAGTAAGAAATACTGTTATCAGACTGTGGGATCAATACCTTGTGTCACATTTTTTAAAGGCAGAAGATCAAGTTGTTTGTTGTGTGTGTGTATTAAACTGCAACACCAACAACTACCATTACTGGACTTACATCTAAGATCATCTGCGACAAGACCAAGAGGACGCCCAAGAAGACAATGGAATGACGACATCAAAGACATTGTACAATCACACGGAATGATACTATCCAGTGCCGCCCACAGGGCACTGGAACGCAAATTATTAATCCCCACGACGCTTGACGGTAGAAGTGGACGATGATGATGATGATGATGATGATGATGATGATGATGATGATGATGATGATGATGATTATAATGATGATGATGATAAAGGCGGTGGAAAACGACTTGGACCATGATTAGTGTAATCTCGAGAAGTCCAAAATTGGATACTTGAATAATTACCCCTTTCAATGACGTCACCGATTTAGAACGATAGTCCCCTGACTAGGCAGCACCGAAAACAGCTGTCCATGATGTTACCCTCACAGTATTATCATTCCTAAGGTGTATGTCCATATTAGGCGATAAATTGTTGTTGTTGTAAATTTAGGAAGTAGACTGATGTGAGAATATGGTCTTAAAATACTAGCGAGGCGTGTTGGCCAAATTTCAACCAATCTCATAAAAAGTAGGTAAATGAGTTAACTAAATGTGAAAATTTTGACAAAATTTTAACCAAACTGATAAATATCTCAACCAAACGTATGAAAAATTGTAAACAATATTTATTTATTTTTTTTTTTTTTTTTTGGGGGGGGGGGGGGGGGGCAAATTACAACCAAACTTATAATTATCTCAACGAAACTTACAAAAAGTAGGAACCTTTTTTTAACCAAAGTGACATTTCTTGGCCAAGATTCATCCAACCAAATGGGCAACTCTTGGCGGTATTTTGCCTATGAACAAGGGGGAGGTGGTCGTGTGCTTGTGGGACCAGGTGTAGAAGGCGGAGAAACAGATTGAGAACCCATATGTGGAAAGAATGAGATTGCAGGGGATCGGCAGGGGTTCTGGAGTAATCTCAAAGCTAAGAGGGAAGGCCAGGAGAACAGATAGCGTTGGGAATGATTAGTAGTATGGCTCTTCGCTGGCTGTTGAACGAGGGGACGGAGCACGTATGGGAATGTTCTTTGTGCAGTGATGTCGGTTCTTAACTCAAATCAACTCAACAACTCAACTCATCCAAACTTATGAATATCTTAACCAAACTTATTAAAAATAGAAAAAAAAAATTTAATCTGAGTATTCGTCGTCAAGGAGCTATTTCCCAGCGCTGACATCTTCAACTTTCTATTCCACATTGTCTGCTACACTAACCTTCCATTGTTCCAACTCTCAATAACACAAGGGTTTCTCGAAGTCTGGCTAAAATAAAATTTCTTACTTTGTCCAAATCTATCTCACGTTGTCATTTCACAACCACAATTATATCAAGTCTCCATTCAACCAACACTGTCTGCTAAGAAGGCGACCTTTCTTAACACCACGTCTGCATTAGTAATCCCTAAATTACCAACTATTACATCGTCTAACCGACTTTCACCAGTTCATACCTCCTAACACTAATATTCTCTTTGAGTACAACACAACAGGTTTTCTGCTGATTGGACACATTTTTCAACCTACTGGAGATAAAGAGAATGTAATCTAACCTATTAGACTCTTTTTAGACAAGGCATATGGTCATCGACCAGCATAGGCAATGGTAATTAAAATTAAATATTAAATCTGAACAATAAAATTTTAAAAATTATTGTAACAATTAAATCTCTCTTTATTGTTCCCAGATTGAATGTTTCATGCAGAAATATTGCTAAATATGTTTCACCTTTGATTAACAAAGCTTCCTACTTTTTATAAGTTTGGCTGAGTTATTTATAAGTTATATGGTTGAAATTTGGTGAACTTTTTCACATTTGGTTAACAAATTTTCCTACATTTTATAAGTTTGGTTGAAATTTGGCCAACATTGTTCGGTTTGCTTAACAAAGTTTACTACTTTTTAATAAGTTTGGCTGCGATATTTTTAGGTTTGGTTGAAATGTGGCCAAAATGTTCCATATTGGGATAAAATGTTCCTACATTTTATAAGTGTGGTTGAAATGTGGCCAAACTTTGTCGCTTTGGGTAACAAAGTTTCCTACTTGTTATAAGTTAGGCTGCGGTGTTTTTAATTTTGGTTGAAATATTGCCACATGTGTCCCACATTTGGTTAACAAAGTTTCCTAATTTTTAAAAGGTTGGCTGCGATATGTTTAAGTTTGTTTCAAATTTGGCAACAATTGTTCATACTTGGTTAACACAGTTTTCTACTTTTTATGAGTTTGGCTTCTCTATTTTTAAGTTTTGTTGAAATGTGGCAAATTTTTTTGAGATTTGGTTAGCAAAGTTTCCTACTTTTTATAACTTTGGTTGAGATATTTATAAGTTTCGTAGAAATTTGACCAACATTTGTCACATCGGGCTAACACAGTTTCCTACATTTTATAAGTTTGTGCGAGATTGTTATAAATTTGGTTGAAATGTCATCAACATTTTCCTATCTGACTAACACATTTTCTTATTTTACTGTTAAAGTGGTATATAGAAGCTGTACTTTTGTCTCGCTGTGAAGCGTGGCACTGAGCAGACACACTGAATAACATATATTGGTCTTTGAAATGAGAAAGATGTAATGATACGTATGCACACATAAGTATGAAAGTGTAGATGTCTAATTTGCTACGCTGTAACGTTGCTAATTAGGACTGCAGACACGTGACATGTCATGTTACACGCATTGCCTCAAGTCAATTTGGGACAGCTTGTTGTGTTCGTGTGTAATATTATAATCTGATATGTTGAGCTATACACTCGTTGCTGAATGACACAGCTAGTTGTAAACTAAAGACATGTCTTTCTCGACTGGTGTCGGTGATCGCGGTTCTTCTATCCGACGATGAGACCGACTTAGTCGTACAATGTGATGACTTGGTTATAGTTGCGTATGATACAGTCAAACCTGCTTATGTTGTATTGAGGCCGAGATGTTCTTTGGTGTTACCCGATGACCCTAGGACTATATGGACATAGAAGAGAGAGTAGGGAGACCATTTTACCCTTCGGATGCATTGTTGAAGATGTAGTGGAATCACTCCCATCCATGTTGGTCATCGTGAGTTAGCTCACCAGCTCATATATTGGTCTTCGAAACCGGTTTCTGGGGAACGACGCAAAGATTTGTATAGGCACATAGAGAGGTACCGACGCAACACCCGCATGGCCACATAGAGAAGTAACCAAAGTGTAACTGCTCTATTTGATACGTGATAACGTCGCTAGTTAGGACAGCGGATACGTGACAAGTCACTATACATGCGTTGTCTAAGGTCGATTTTGGTCAGCTTGTTGTGTTCGTGTTTAATATTATACATCTGATAGCTTGCGCAAAACACTCGTTACTGTATGTCCCCCTGGTTGTTAGGTAAAAGGCATGTTTTTCTCGACTGGTGTCGGTGATGACACCTCTCCTCTATGCTTATGAGCAAGGCTTATTCAGACACTGTGATGAATTGTTTACACGCGGGTATGCCGCTCTAGAGACCGGATTAGGCTGTATTGATGCGAGAATTTCCACTGGAGCTACTCGGTGACACTAGAACTTCACGGACATAGAAAAAGAGAGAAGGTAGACCATTCCAGACTTCGGATGCAGTGTTTACGATTTACTGGAATCACCTGATGATCCTCGCGAGTTAGGTCTCGTGATTCAACACCCGGCATGACACCCTTTTCTGTAGTATCCCTCTTAACAGCGTGTCACGGCTGTATGCTTGCATATATGACCTGATGTAGCGCCATATTTGACCCGTTTGAACCATGTGTTTCGATTGTATCATTTAGTCATGTGACCGGATACAGTGCCATCTTTGACCTCTTTAGTCATTACCCACGGTTTTCAGCTACAGTGACCTCTTCGCTAGTATCTTTGCTGTCTCGGTTTCACTACACACACATACACGCATAAGACGCACTTATTAAGCAAAGTAGCAACTGATTCTATCAGAACGAGAAAGGAATGTCCTGAATGAGCGAGTAGGCGAGTCAGGTAGCATGGCGAAAGAGAGAGAGATATTAGGTGAAAGAGATAGAGAGAGAGAGAGAGTGCAAGCGAGAGACCCGGTTACCCACATGTACCATATTTATCCTTGGGTGCTATTTACAGATGCTAATTCAGCTCTCGATGCGCTCTTAGCTGGGAAATTGCAAGTACATACCGGCGCTGCTCGAATGGCTAAGAAAAGAGCAAAAAGACGAGCAGTCTGATTCACGGACACATTCACACACACACACACACATTCACGCACGGAAACACAAACACACACACACACGCATAAGACAATACTATGTTGACTCTTACACATTCATACACATGCGCACACACTCATACACACACGCGCATACATAGATACACACATACACACTTTCACACAAACATATATTCAATGTTGATACTTTACATCTCGACTAAAGGGAGTCACCACACGAATTGCTACATGACGTCGAAAATCAAACTTTGTGGAGAGGCATGACACCCACGCAGACCGACAAGGCACTGGATGATAATGGAAAGCTTTTTAGTAATTGATTACTCGTGTCCTGGTTGTATCCTTAGGCATTTGTCATGTCAAAAATTAGATTTAGTGTAGCATGTATTATTGATTATTGCGGTTTACTGCATATTGTTCTGTTGTCGTTGTTGTCTAAGATTAGCTTTATAAGTGATGTTGTATTGATATAATATATGAGAGCGATCAGATCAGAAGGGCAGCATGTTAGACGGACGTGTGTGTTCAATTCTTATTTTTTTGAAAATAAAATGTGTTACTTTCGTTCGTTCGTTCATTCATTAAGATTTACGAAAAGAGGGCTAGAGGAAGACAACGTGAGACGATTCTTGACAGTCTTGTGTCATGGCACAGAAGAAAGTCAGCACACTCATTGATCTATGCCTTTGGAGATCGCATCTTTAGTGGTGGTACCTTCACCCATATCAACCGTCAGGGCACCGGAGGATGATGATAAATGTGATAGTAATGCCTTGCTTGAACCCTTATTAATAATTCTGTTCAAGTTAAGCATTCTGCGGAATTGCCATATAGCTAAAAGGAAACATCACCTAGATAAGCACTGCACTCTAAAATAGCCATTCGAATGTTTTGTCTTGTCATGTAGTAAGTACGATGCCAATAGCTGCAAGCGGCATATTTTTTTTTTACCGATTTTGCGAGACTACTGCAAAATAAAACCGATCTGTCAAAGTTCACTCATTCCCACGGATTTTGCTTTTGAAGATGTACCATTTCTTATATAAATTGTAGTTTTTTATTCACACTTACCCAACGTCCCCCCGTGTTTACATCGTTAACACTCAAGCAAATTGCCTTAGAATATGTGTTTACAACTGCAGAGATGTGCTTGATCGATTCAGCACTATTTAAACCGCTATATTTCAAATATTAATTTGTTTTAAAATTCTCATATCCTTTTACAAGACATCGCTGTCAACAGCAGCATCTGTCAGCTGTCTGTTGATTTCTTGGCAAGATTACGCTTAGTAGTTTGCCATTGCTTTCTGAGCGGCCGGCTCAGTTATCCCGCAATTCAACAGCGGGGGACGAACTACTCCCAGTTCTCGCCCGCTACGAGACTCTGCGTGATAATCGGGATTACGGAGAAAGTGGTGTAACCCCTCGGCCAGAGAGACCGGCCAAATATTATTACCGTGAGTTAATTCTAATGTGAAATACAATAGATTAACGATTGCGAAGAAACAAAGAAGCAGCGTACGCGCACGCGAACGCATACATAGACACACACACGCTCGCGCGCACGCACGCACACATGGTTATTAAAACACAAACAAATATTATGTTTATTAGACATAGGGAAGCAACCGCAATAATCCAGTCGATTTGTTATTTATCCCTAGGCGTAATATTGAAAATGACTGCCGAGCGTTTTTATTATTTTGTTATAATTTAATGATTATGTTGCAAAATTCACTACTTATGTTTTTTGTTTTTTTCAATTGGCTGTATATTTATGAGGCTAGTAGTTAATGTTAAACCAACTAGAAATATGATAATTTTATATGTTTTTACGTGTTTATTATTTATGCTAATGTACGCCTCACTAGAATTTGACGACCATATTCTCACCTCAGTCAATTTCTAAAGTTACAATAAGGATTATTTATCACTCAATATGGACAAAAACCTTAGGAACGATAATCCTGTGAGGGTAATACCATGGACAGCTGCTTTTGTTGCTGACTAGTCACACGACTATCTATCTGATCGGTGACGTAATTGAAAGGGGCAATTATTCAAGAGTCTAATTTTGCACAGCTCGGGATTACCAGAGTGATGGCTCAAGTCATTTTTCACCGCTTTCTATTTGTCAAATTGACTTCGATCTCTGCACGGAGGGACTCGTCCGGGGTTGCCCCACATCGCGGGCCCGGTTCGTCGACATCTAGTCTGGTTCACGCTGACTCGCCTGATCCCGACCTCTGTCCTCCCGCGCCGCCAGCAAGATACTACCATCCATGAACCGGAAGACAAGCGGAAGTAATACAGATAACCCGAAGAGACACCGGAAGTACCAAAACCTCCAAATTCAAAACTTAAGGTCAGTTACGGAGCAGTTTTGTGACGTCAGACTTGGGAGCTAGACTTTTTATATAGTAAAGTATGACTTCATTTGTAGCGAGCCGCTACCTAAATCCGACTTAGTTACCCCCTGACGTATTACTCATAGTACAGACTGGTCTATCAAAATGAGTGTAGCAGTCTAGGGGAGTTAAACCATAGTGCAGACTGGTCTATCAAAATCGGTGTAGCGGCACTTGCTCAGTGGGCCTAAAGCTTGTCAAAGAGTCATTTTCGTACTTATTTCAAGAAGCAAATGGCACACACAGATAAAGTCATTTATTAGAAATATGGCATAAAGAGCTGGACAAGGACGAAACCGCCTTCCCCGTAGTATCACATGGAGAGACACGACATTTTGGAGAGCCAAGCTTCAGAAAGCGCGAGCGTCAAAGACAAAGAAGGAGATGACATATTATTTTAAAGTAACATATGTGTTAAGAGATGTATGCTATCCGTTCATTCGATTATCTGTCACAGCCCTGGGTGGTGAGAGTTAATCGAAGTTTTACTGTACATGCAAACTCGATTTACACGAGTCAATGGATAACAACACATATGTTGCTCTCCTACTCTAGGTTTAGCCTTATCTGATCTGGGGTGCCTAATAACAACATTGTGGTCATGTGTATTCATGACCCCGGCGTTAACGAAAGCAGACTTGCCGTTCAATCCCGCTGAATTTCAGAATTTAACAAGTGCTTGGCCACACTCAGTGTTTAGCCGGATTACCAGCTGGATGACAGCTTTCATCACGCTGGAGAGATGCTTGTGCATTACAATGCCTTTAAAGGTTTGTTTTATTCGATTTCAAACTATTATTACCCCTACCCGTTTCAACCTCAAGAGAAAATTATATTAGTCTTTCCCTGGCTCAGATTAATAACCAAGTGACCGATTCAGCATCTAATAGCAGCTGCCCACCGTACTTAATGCAAGGTTTGTCAGGAAATTAATTCAATTATTATTATAAGGTCATCGTATGGCGCAAACATGTGTCAATAGATAGATAGCTGGGGACATTAAATCTTATTGTCTCATATAACTGTTATCTTCGCCTAGAGTCGTTTCTTTTTATAACGACAACCTGATATATTTTTATTTCTATTTAATGTAAGGGGATGAAACAAGCTGGTCAGATGTCCACTAATGGTACCTTCCTATCTGTCCGCTTATCAATTCCTGGTTCGACTGCTATTAGACTACTTCGTGAAGGTTAGAAAGACACACCTAGCAGTCGACTTTTCTGTCGACTTTATTTCTGGCTAGACAATGCGATCGTTTACAAGGTAATGACAAACTCAAAAACAACATTAAGTAGCGCTGCACACTTCCCGTCTTCGTATCATTTGCTATTTTTCTAACACGACTCTTAAGTTCTCCTTAAAGTCCAATGCTTTCTTGAACAAGACTTTGCTCATGAACATTAAGTGAAAAGTATAATCATGACAAATGACAGATATTATTCGCTCTACCAATACATGTGCAGAATACTGATTGCAAAATCTCAATATTTAATCTCTCTCTCAAAGCACAAAGGACAGAGGGCATTGGGGCTGCATTTTCTCTGCTATATAGTATTCTGTTACTGGTGACCTCGGGGCTCATTCTGAAAACATTACAACATAACATTAGCTTTGGTCGTTCTTTTAGCCATGCGTGTGACCAGGCGACTCCAAGACCGCTATCAGAACATCACGCTAACTAATGTAACGCTGATGTTAAAATGAATTTTTATCAGAGTTGTAGCATCTTACTTAAAAATGATAATGGTTATGCGATGCCGTTGTTAATGTCTGCTGTAAAAACACGCAGCAGTATTAGTGACGTTACATTGGTATCAGCTTCATGTGCCATGCCGATAAGCGTGGACGGTCATGTTTCGCCATCTCACACGTTCATCAGAGTCGTGAAATAGCTCTGTGTTCTTGTCTCGACCATACCACACGGCCAATACATCCAGGTATTTATCAGGGGAGTTCAGAAAGGGATGCGCCACATCTTTTTTCTCAGGAGCTGTTTATTTAAAAAGCATGAAATGTATATACAATATACACGTTTATTCGTGAAATGTATACACAGTATACATGGATATGTTATGTAAACTTCGGTCTTATTCCACCTAATCTTGAACAGCTTGTACGACTTTACGTCAACGCGAAACAAATGTACGTATGTCTTGCCCGTACCACATTTTGTCTTGATCATGTAGCCATTTCTTCACTGCATGAATCACTTCTTCATCATCCTCAAACTATATCCCACGGAGTGCATATCCCACGGAGTGCATCTTTAAGTGGACCAAATAGATGAAAATCAGAGTTTGTCAAATCACGACAGCAGAGTGGATGGGATAGCACAGTCAGACCCAATTTACTCAATTTGGTGATTGCTTCCCGTGTTGCCTGACATGTATGACGGCTCCTTTGTCGTGAAGGAGAAGCAGATGTTCTGGATTTTTGAGCGGCCTAAACTCTGCGAAAACAAACATTGAGTATTTTCAATGTCTTAATATGCGATTGCGAATTGAGTGTCTCTCCTCTTGGCATAACACCAACAAGAAACACACCTTCAGTGTCCCAAAGATAATGATCATGACCTTTCAAGATAAAGGAGTTGTCTTGTATTCTTTTTTCGTGCTAAATGCAGATGATGTCACTTCATTGACTGTCGTTTTGTCTCAGGTTCAAAATTATGTACCCCGGTTGTTAATGATCTTAGTCACCATGTTCTCTCCATCAGCATTGAAAAGCTCCAACAATTCAGAAGAAATGTCTTTCCTTTGCAAGCTATAGTCACTTGTGAGACTTCGAGGAATCCATCTTGCGTATACCTGTCAAAAGTCATATTTTCTTTCACGGGTATTTAGTTCTGTGTGCTAGTTTAGATCCCTTAAACTACACATCCCAGATAACAAATTCGGGCCAAAGAACATATGACTTTTGACCAGAGAAAACCATTTAAACCGCTATATTTCAAATATTATTTTTTTTTTAAAATTCGCATATCCTTTACAGGACATCGCTGTCAACAGCAGTATTTTTCAGCTGTCTGTTGACTTCTTGGCACGATGGCGCTCAATAGTTTGCCATTGCTTTCTGAGCGGCCGGCTCAGTTATCCCACAAGTCACCAGCGGGGGTAGAACCGCTTCCAGTTCTCGCCCGCTACGAGACTCGACGTGATAAACGGGATTACGGAGAAAGTGGTGTAACCCCTGGGCCAGAGAGACCGGCGTATTATTATTACTATGATTTAAAATAAATATACATGTCCATGCTAATATATATTTATGTTATAAGATGTGTAGAAGATAGATATTACCTATATTCGTTTGTTTCAATTTGAGTTATATATATAAAATGCATTGCATGTTTGTCCATGTGTTATTTATGCGTTCGCGAACGGTCCATCCGATTGAGATGAAATTTTATACACGTGTTCTTATCATTCCCGTGCAGCCAACTGTCATAGTTTGTTAGTTTATAAACAGCTATTTACGTAATAAAATTTAATTTTGTTATTACATTATAATTTACAATTCCGTTAACCGAGTTGACTGCACACAACATTGATCGAGTTGATGTCACCATGCACAAATGTTTGAATAACCCAGGACTTTAATGATAGTCTTGGCACTGCCTTTACTAATGAACAACAAGGAATACAGTTCATCCATTGTTACCTGACGGTCAGGACGAATGATGTCATCAAATCGATGAATGTTACGCGGAGTCTATGCGGTAAACGGACGACCAGTTCCGCTTTGCGTCAGCCAGTCAGGATTGACCTACTTCAGCTTCGTCACAACAAAGTACCCAACATCGAACAGTGCTAACATCCACTGTGAGAATCTCCATAAACAATACTCAAACATACGTGGTGCGAATCAGCGTCTCGCTTTCAGCATTGATTAATTATATGATATTACGTTGCTTTAACCGATTTATATTGGTGGCCATAATTAAACCGTTGATGTTGCGCAACCTGTAATTGACACATGTTTTTGTGATATACAGTACATACGAGTGGATGAGAAAATCCCACTATATTAAATAATTGCACACCGATAATGTATTTACATAGATACATTTTGGAAACATTACTTTTGGAGGCATTATTTATTGACGTTCCTCGTGAGTCCTCCTACACTTCAATTCTAACCCTGTGTGTTGACTGTGTACATTAACCATATCTACTAAATGCTGCAGATCCTGTACATTGCCTAGAGTCATTACTGTATAATCCGCATATATAATGGTATTGATGTTATGCCTCGTAATCGTGATTCCTATCACCTTTTCTAAATCTCAAAATTATTTTCACTGTGTAGGAAAATAAAACTGATCTGGAGACATTTGACGCCTTGTCGCACACATCTCTTACTAGGCTGATATTGGCCGACTTCACTATTAATCTTTATGTTTGCTATGAAGCAAATGCGGCCGGCGTCGAACTGTTCACATCAAATAGCCTTAGAGCCGATTGGTCTGTAAATAAATCGGTCTGTATAAATGTATGGATTACGCACCATATGCCCAAAGAGTATTAATCCGTGTACGAGTGTTCTTTACTTGCAGTGAAACATTATGGTGGAGTATAAACATTGCGTACACTGATTACTTAAATTTTCTCTTTTCTTCACCAGGTCAAATATGTGGTCACACAAAGGCGAGTTGTTATCACCATTGTCGTTCTCTACGTCACCATGATATCTTCAATTGCGCCGATATACGTTGTTAACAGATTGGAACTGAAATATGTTCCAGAAAAAAACAAAACGCTCATTGTCCTGGTTTATTCTGAAGATTACTTTATATATGAGAGCATAACGGTTGCAATCAACAACGTGTGCATTCCTTTCAGCGCTTTTACTACAGTTATAATGTGTACACTAATACTGGTTGTAAAGTTACACACGTATGCTAAATGGAGGAAGACATCAACACAATACGACAAGCCTGGGGCTCCTAACCGTAACATGAAAGTAGCACGAATGGTTGTGATGATCTCTACACTATTCATTGCCTGTACTTTTCCAACGTGCGCTGCAATGATTTGGTACATACTTGAGCCACGCCTGAGTCTACATGGCCAATATCGGAACATGTTAATTGTGTTACTGAGTATCTGCGCTACACTGGAATCGGTCAACTCGTCTGGGAATATATTTATTTATTACCACGCAAGTGGCAGATACAGAGCTGTTTTTGTAAAGATGTTCTGTGCGAGGAAGAGTGTGAAAAATAGTGACATTATACTTGGCAGTATGAGAATGAAATCTCAACCCAGATAGCAGTTATAAGCATAAGGAATAAGATCAATCATATTCAATGAAGATGTAAATTAACTGTGGGTGGCCATACTAAATGAAGACCAAATATTAGCTTAATTCAAAAGTCACTAAACTGTATCTCCAGAGTTGTGAGTGGACAGATTGTAACTAACTCAAGCCACACCCTAACTAACCCTGACTTACCAACTACGCTCAAGAATGGCAACAAGTTTTATTTATATATATATATATATATATATATATATATATATATATATATATATATATATATATATATATATATATATATATATATATATATATACACACACGCACACACACAAGCAAATTATACTGATGGATCAACATGAAGAACGAGTAAAACAAATACTAATACATTACACACATCAACATGTTGATGCCCTAGCTTAATATGACTGCAACGTAGTAGATATGACACAGGTTGTACACATCTAAAATAATAGTAGATGCCAAACAGGTAGATTTTAGTCACCAAAAGTATTATCGTCATAACGCACTGTTTTTAGCCTAGTGGAAACAAGTCACGGAAACCTGTCGTTTGACAACCCAAACAAACGATGCGATTTCACGTAATCTCGACACGAATACTACTTACTCTTGTGAAAACAGCAACACATAGAGAAACCACTAGTCATTGGAACAACCGTTTGGATATATTATATAAAGTCAGACATTAACAGCTAACAAACAGGGGCATCTACCTGAAACTAACCCTATACACGACAGACACTCATACTTATACAGGTCGGTTGTAAGTTGGTTCAGCCGCATTTAAGTAGAGAGAGAGAGAGAGAGAGAGAGAGAGAGAGAGAGAGAGACAGAGAGAGACAGACAGACAGACAGAGAGAAAGGACGTGTGGACACACTGTTGAGCATCTGCGCATTGCAAGTATTCTCAACGGTGGTTACAGTGACGAGCGTCCCTCTTTTTCGTACATAATGCTCGGGGGGGGGGGGGGGGGGAGGGGGAAAGAGCTGGCTGTCACGAGAACATATCTGTCAGATAGAGAGAACGGCTCCCTGGTGGGATATGTGGTGCTGGGACTGATGCTGCAGTGCCGCCAATAAATGTTTTCTGAACGTTCTGACTGCTACCAACGGCCTTGTTACATTTATCTTGGAGTCGTCTTGTTAATGTTCCATTCGTGTGCATGAGGAGACCCCACTGAACAAGTGTTGAAGTGACAACTCTTGGTAAACCGGCATCCTCCGCCTAGACAACCAACAACGAGAGATCAGGGAGCGCTTTTAAAGCAATCAATTCAATCTTCAACGAGCAACATATAACCAAGCATCAACACATTCGTTATTATTAACAGATCATCGGCGTCATTGGCTTTACTAGTATCCCCTATTGCCGCATGAATGATGGAATCACGGATGTGAAGGTGATGTTGAGAACTAAACATATACAAATAAATCAAGATAAGAAGTAAAGACGTCTATGTTGGATAGGACTAACAGTGAGAAAACATAAAAATACTGTAAACAGCATGTCTGGGTCTTGATAAATGATACATAGCGACATTTAGAAAAGCATGGAAAAAAATCATTTAAAACAATAACACACACATGGATAAACGAAATAAATAATGCAATTGTTTAATATGGGAGGGCATATGTGTGCCTCCCTCTTGCTCGGCTTCATTCATGTGTACTATTTGTCTTTAATTTTCATATTTATTTCTTCTCAAACCGTACCACACCCCTCCCCTACCCCCCCCCCCCCCCCAATAAAAAGTCCATCTGTCTAAATCCGTGGTTAAAGGCTTGCGATCGCGATTCGTGAGCCGCTTACCAGGCGTTCGATACGCAGCTGCGACCGATTTGGCAGCAGACCATTTTGCGATGTGTTATAACGTGTTGGTATGGCAGCCGGTCCTTCAGAAAGCAATGCCAAACTACTGAACGTAAACTTGCCAAGACATCAACAACAGCAGAGCTGGTATTGACAGCGATGTCATGTAAATAGAATATGTAAAATAAATGACTTATGTACCAATTTAATTGGCAATTTTCATTTCTTTCGCGTAGGACTTTCGTATTCGTCTTTGTTTATTCAATGTATCATTCGCAGCTTCCTCAGAAGTCCTATGTGCACTTCATTAATTGTTTCTCAGCTTGCCCATAATTATTCGATGTTTCCTTAAGCCTTTTACATCGCACTTCAACGCTTGTAGTTTCTCTTTTTTATTTACTTTTCTCTCTGCACTTGACAACATTGTATTGTTGAAACGTTTTACATATTGCATAATAAAACACGCAAGAAATACTTTTCTCATAGCGACGCTGTTGCTAATCTTAAAAGGCATCACCCGTGAGATAGTATGACTCTTCCGAGATGGTTGTAGAGATGTACCTGTTTAAGACGTCTCCCATTACTTAGATTTCACATTGTGTTATTTCTTTCTTCTTAGAGACTGTCACATTAACACTAGTTACTATATATGACAAGAAAGGTTAATTTTGGGGGGTTTTTTGTTTTGTTTTTTTAAATTTTTGTTTCGTTGTTTTATGCATATAGATAAAGAATACAATTTACAAAGTCTAAGCTAACAACATCGACTATGTACTGAAATCACCCACAACCTCTTCATGACATACAATCATTCCACCAATCTTCTTCTTCTTCTTCAGCGTTCCGAGCCATTGAGGCTCTTTGCTGCAGATACAATCCGTCTCCATTCGTCTCTCTGGTGGACCTTCTCTTGCCAGTCGTTGGTTCCAAGTGCTTGTAGGTCTGTATATGCACTATCTCTCCACCGCCTTCTTGGTCTACCTCGGGGTCTACGGTCATTTATTTCCTGAGTGTAAGCGAGTTTTGTTTCCCTATTATCTTCCATTCTTTCTATATGCCCCAGCCATTGTAGTCTATTAGCCTTCATGATACCAGTGATTAGCGGGGACTTAAACCGATCATAAATGTCCTTGTTACTTCTTCTTTTCCACTCTCCACTTTGTGTATCCCTAATGGGTCCAAAGATGCGTCTTAAAATTTTGTTCTCAAAGGTTTGTAACAAGGCTTCGTCTCCTTTCATTCCACCAATTAACACATTGGCACCTTGCCGTCTTGACAGACGATAGTTTGTGCTATAAAAAGGCATAATAACTTTTAACTATGGCGGTAGCGAGTGTGACTGATGAGGCCAATTTGCGCTGTAAATGTCCGTTCACAGTGGGTGCATGTGAACACGTGGTCATTTCCACCATCATGCACCATCTTACGTCTCAAACGCTTGGTGTGTGACTTTTCTGCAATAATTTTCTCCTTTGACTTTATTCCATTTATGATATTTGCCCTCCATGCAACACGTTCAGCGGCGACTTGCTCCCAATGTGCATTATCAATGTCTGTATCAATCATATCCCGCTTACACACATCTTTGTATCGTAGTAGAGGCCGACCCTGAGATCTCTTACCCATCTGTAATTCACCAAAAAAGATATCCTTTGGTATTCTACCATCATCCATCCTCCTAAGATGTCCTATCCATCTAAGTCTACGAAGACTGAGCATGGAATAAACTGTCACACAACCTGATCTTTCCAATACTTCAGTATTTGTGATTTTGTCTTGCCACTTAATACCAAGAATTCTTCGCAGACACCGCATATGAAAGCTGTTTAAATTGTTCTCTTGGTGTGAGTAAGTTGTCCAGGTTTCACTGCCATAGAGAAGAGTACTAAGGACACAGGCTTGATAGACAAGGACTTTTGTTTTGGCAGTAAGCTTCCTGTTCTCCCAGACTCTTTTTCTTAACCTGTTCATTGTTGTTGCTGCCTTACCAATCCGGATGTTGATTTCCTGATCTAGGGATAATTTGCTATTTACCACTGATCCTAGATATGTAAAATGGTCTACTATCTCTAGTTCGGCGTCGTCAATAAAGATTGATGGTACCCCATGTGCACCTTGTGACATAATCTGTGTCTTCTTTTTGCTAATTGTTAAACCAAATTCAGAACAAGCATTGGAGAATGCAGATAGTAGACATTGCAATTCTTCCTCAGAGTGGGTCGTAACTGCAGCATCATCTGCAAAAAGCAACTCTCTGATCAGTACCCTCCTAATTTTGGTCTTAGCCTTCAATCTCTGAGCATTGTAGAGGCCGCCATCTGAGCGTGAGTGAATGTATATACCACCATCCTGATCACGAAATGCATATTTCAGTAGAAGTGAAAAGTATATTCCAAAGAGGGTGGGAGCTAGTACACAACCTTGCTTAACTCCACTCTTGATTTCAAATTCTTCAGAAGTTGCACCATCAAACTTGATTATACCCTTCATGCCTGTGTGGAACGATTCCACAATGGACAGAAGAGTTGGTGGGCAGCCAATCTTCTTTAGTGCTTGAACAGACCCTCACGACTGACCAAATCAAATGCCTTTGTGAGGTCGATGAAGGCAATAAACAGTGGTTTATTCTGTTCACGGCATTTTTCTTGCATTTGTCGCAATGAGAATATCATATCAGTGGTAGACCGGTTCTGTCGAAAGCCACACTGTGATTCGGGGTAGACTTGATCTCCTAGGACTTGAAGTCTGCGCAGAACAATTCTGGCAAATACTTTTCCAACAATACACAGAAGTGAGATACCCCTATAGTTGTTGCAGTCGCTCCGATCGCCCTTGTTCTTGTACAGTGTTATGATGCTTGAATCTTTGAAATCCTGTGGGACTTGTCCTTCACGCCAGCATAGCTCTATTAGCTGGTGGATCTGTATAGTGAGTGTGTCTTGCCTACTCCTGATAACCTCAATTGGAATCCCATCCTTACCTGGAGCCTTGCCAGATGCAAGTTCATTTATAGCACACTTAACTTCTGTTATGGTGGGAAGTGTGTCCAGGTGGTCAAGAGTTGGTAGAGCCTCTATGGCGTTGAGGGCATCATCCGCTAGTTTGGTCTCACTTGAGTAAAGCTTCAAATAGTGCTCTACCCATCTGTCCATCTGCTGTTTCTTATCAGTGATGACTTCTCCAGTCAAGGTTTTCAGCGGTGCACTTCTTTTGATCACTGGACCACGGGCTTTCTTTATTCCTTCATACATGCTTCTTATGTCTCCCTTATCACTTGCGATTTGAATGGACTCACATAACTTGATCCAATAATCATTTGCACACTGCCTGGCAGCCTTTTGCACATCCTTCCTAGCTTGCCTTAGCTCACTCAGAGTGTTACGCGTTGGTCTTTCCTTGTTTCTTAAGAGAGCTGTCTTCTTCTTATCAATCAAGGGCTGCAGAGTCTCACTGTTGGCCGCAAACCAGTCCTGCCTCTTATGATCCACAGTGCCGTAAACCCCTACGGCAGTTTTATAAAGAGTTTCCTTAATTTGACCCCACTTTTCAGTTACTGTACAATTTTCTGGTGCATCAGTGAAAGCGTCTTCAAGTTGCTGTTGAAACTGAAAGCACTTTTCAGGATCATGAGTGTTAATAATATTAATCCTGGGGCTAGATTTGTGTTTAGCTGTGTAGATTCTCTTTGGTCTCAGTCTAATCCTTGCAACAACCAAAGAATGATCCGTATCACAGTCAGCACTGTGGTAACTAAGAGTCAATGATATATGGTTCAGATGTTGTCTCCGTGTGATGATGAAGTCCAGCTGGTGCCAATGGCCGGATCTTGGATGTTTCCATGTGACCTTATGCATCTCTTTTGTTTTAAAAAAAGAGTTTGTAATACATAGGTCATTACTGGTGCAATGCTCCAGCAGCCTTTGCCCATTTTCATTCATGCGACCGATGTTGTATTATTTAAGGGACACTGGCCATGAACTCGAGTCCTTGCCCACACGAGCATTGAAATCACCGAGCATATAAATGTAGTCAGATTTTGGAACTGCCTTGATCACGGAGTCTAACTCCTCATAGAACAAATCCTTCACGTCATCAGAGGAATCGAGTGTCGGTGCATATGCAGTAATAATGGTGACAAACCCACAAGAGGTTGCCAAGCGCAGGGATAATAGTCTTTCATTTCCTCCTGCTGGAATTTCAATAATTCCCAGTAGCGAATTCTTCACTGCAAAGCCCACACCGTGTTGCCTTTTTTCTGCCTGCCCTCTACCCTTCCAGAAAAAGGTGTAGTTGTTTTCCCTGAGTGACCCTTCCTCAGCGAGGCGAGTCTCCTGCAGGCCAGCAATATCAATGTTAAGACGATTGAGTTCGGCATCAATCACAGCCGTTTTTCTCACATCGTCAATATTGGTCAAGTCAGTGGAAAATCCTGGACACATGGTTCTCACGTTCCAGGTTGCAAGCCGTAGCTTGAGGTTTCTATTTTTATTTTTGTTTGTACCTGGTGCATTGGTTTTACAGCCTGCGATTCAGATTTTGTCCTAGCCCCAAGCACCCATTGAAGCAGGCAGGCTGTGGCGGATCAGCACCCAATTGGCTGGGGGCTGCCCAGCTTGAGGCGGGCGGTAGCTGATCAGTGACACCTATAGGTGTCTCCCACCGTCAGAGGCAACGCGTGGCGCCCCATGTCTACGCCAACTGACAAGGACTTATAACCCGTAACAGTTGCCTCTCGCTTTGATTCCGAGACCAGTTAAGACCAGGGATGGAGTTATTGCCTCTCCATAGCACAAAGCCTGGGCTAAGATATAGAGATCATGTGTTGCCCATGCAGCATGATCCCTCTCTCGGCCTGCCTAGTTCACTCCAGAGGAAAGGTAACACCCCTACATCTGGAACAAGACAAGCTGCAGAAG
The DNA here is from genome assembly GCA_963921405.1 of Cepaea hortensis. Classification (NCBI taxonomy): domain Eukaryota; kingdom Metazoa; phylum Mollusca; class Gastropoda; order Stylommatophora; family Helicidae; genus Cepaea; species Cepaea hortensis. The sequence goes on from OY992881.1 coordinate 109,021,591, forward strand.
CTGCCGGATCAGCAAAGCAATGCTCTAACTGTCCGCCTGTCGGAGCTTCGATCCTAGACCAGTCGCCAACCAAGGCTTAGGGCCTGGTCTGCCCTGCCATGACAATTTTGTCTTTAGCTTGCATTTCCTCGCACCAGGGTAAGGCTTGTACCCTCCCAATTGCGCTCTTCCGCCCGAAGCCGTTGGCACAATGTGGGGTGTCGGGTTTGGTAAGCGCCGCCCAACGTTCGGCGCTAACAGAAACCAGGTAGTACCGTCTACTGTTATACGGTAACTCAGTCATATCTGACTAAGACCTGACATATAAGCGCCGCCCAACGTTCGGCGCTAACAGAAACCAGGTAGTACCGTCTACTGTTATACGGTAGCTCAGTCATATCTGACTAAGACCTGGTTCACGAGTGCATTAATTTTGGAGGCTCCTGTGGGTCGTCGCATGAGCTATGGAGTTCGTGCTCTATGCGACGCTTTCCGCGCTGCGGAAAGAGACTGAGCCATATGGGATAACATAATAGAGTCTAATAAACTAGTCGACTAGTTGAACCATTTACAAAACAAAACAATCAAAAAAGTCGCTTAAAAGTCGACAGGGTCGACTTCATTGCATCGGGTTGTTATCCCATATGGCTCAGTCTCTTTCCGCAGCGCGGAAAGCGTCGCATAGAGCACGAACTCCATAGCTCATGCGACGACCCACAGGAGCCTCCAAAATAAATGCACTCGTGAACCGAAGGACGCGGCCCAGATTCGAACCAACAACCTTCGGAGCCCGAGGCAGACGGCTTGATAACTTCGCCACGGAGGCTCCTAGACTATTTACAAAAGAATCTCTTGTCGTTCTAAGATTATAGTACTTTTGCCGTGAGGTCCAAATACATACCTAACTGTAAGTAGACAGTTTACATCAATCTGTACTTCTTAATGGTGGTTTGTTTCTCCTCCTAGTACGCAAAACCAACAGTCACCCAGGACTACAATATCTACTGTCCAAAATATGCTAACTAGGTAGCATTATTATGCAATGTGTCTCATCACATCTAGGTACGCAGGCACAGAAGGCAAACACTTTAGTGAAAGGGTGCGCTGAGTTTCAAGAATCTAATTTTACAAATGTAATAAAAACAGTCAGAAAGTCATACACTTGGTCGCATGATTCATCATCATTATGAACCATGTAGATAAGTGGTGGCGGTCATGTTGCGCCATCTCACACGATCACCAGAGTCGTGGATCAGTTCTGTGTTCTTGTCTCGAATAAACCACATGGCCAATCCACTTTCTCTGCCTTTTCATTGTTCTCTTCCACTCAATCTCGCCAGTTGTCACCAAGGTCTCTAATTCATTTCTTCTCCTAACGGGTCCAAATATGTGTGAATGCCTACGTCTAATTTCTCTAATGATTTACGGTTTTCATTTGTTTCTTGTAGGACGTGGTCATTGATTTTTTGTCTGTCCATGGTATGCTTTGCATTTTCCTTAGAAATCACATTTCCAGAGCGCTCAGATGTGTTTCAGAGTGTCTGATCATTGCCCACTCTTCCATCCATCCATCATCCATCATGTGCCATGCCCGTAAGCGTGGGCGGTCATGTTCTGCCATCTCACTCGATAAACCAGAGTCGTGGATCAGCTCCGTGTTTCTGTCTCGACCATGCCACAAGGCCAAGCCATCCAGGTACTTGCTTCTAGGTCTTCCCCTTGGTTTGTTCCCCTCGATCTTACCAGTTGTCACCAAATTCTCCAATCCATTTCATCTCATAACATGCCCAAAAAATTTTGACTGTCTACGTCTAATTTCTCTAATCAATTTACGATCTTCATTTGTTTCTTGAAGGACTTGTTCACTGGTCTTTCTGGCCGTCCACGGTATTCTTTGCATTTTCCTCAGAAACCACATCTCTACAGCCATCAGATGTTTTTTCAGCCTGACTGTTCATTGTCCACGCTTCACATCCATACAAAAGTACAGGTTCGATGTAGCATCTCAACACTCTTTTTCTCGTTTCAATTGACATCGTTTTATTGGTCAATATGTTTTTCATCCTGCTAAAGGCTACTTTTGCCATGGCGATTCTTGTTCTAATCTCTTCAAGGCATCTCCCATCAGATGTTATTACTGTTCCGAGATAATTATACCTGCTCACTTGTTGAAGAATATTCCCATATACTTGTATATTACATTGTGGTATTTCGTCCTTCCTAGTGACGACCATAATCTGTGTCTTTTTACACTTTAATTCTAACCCTAGTTGTTCACTGTGTGTAACAATCGCATCTACTAAATTTTGCAGGTCCTGATCATTGTCTGCAATCAAGACTGTGTCATCTGCATATCTAATGTTATTGATGCATCGTCCCCCAATGTTGATTCCTTCCATATCTTCAATATTTCTGAAAATACTTTCACTGTACAGGGAAAACAGATCTGGAGACATTACACATCCCTGTCTCACACCCCTTTTAATAGGCTGATATTGGCTTACTTCATTATCAACTCTTATGGCAGCTTATTGTTTCCAATATATGTTTTTTACAAGTCTAAGATCTTTTCCATCAATTTGTAGATCTTCAAGCATCCTTATCATGTTGACATGTCTCACTTTATCAAAAGCCTTTGTGTAGTCAATAAAGCAAAGGTGTAGATCTTTGTTTACTTCTATAGAACGTTCGATTATGTTTCTCAGTATATACACAGCATTTACTGTACCCTTGCCTTCCACAAACCCACATTGTTCTTCTCCTATTTCAGGTTGTATTTTCCTCCTAACTCTTTGCATGATAATTCATAGCAAAATCTTCGTGATGTGACTCATTATACTAATTGTTCGATGTTGATCACATTCCAAGGCTCCTGATTTCTTTGGGATTGCAATAAATACAGAATTACATAACTCCTGAGGTATATTTCCAGTATCATATATTGTATTAAGCAGACTGGTAACTTAATCTATTCCATATTCTTCTAAAGCATTAATCATTTCTGTTGTGACGCTATCCGAACCGGGGGTCTTGCCAGATTTCATATGGTTAAGAGCATTCTGAACCTCCATCTTCAAAATTGCTGGTCCTTCATTATTATTTTGAACATCATACTGTTATCGTCTCTGTTATCGTCATACAGGTTTTTCACATAATCTGACCATTCATATATGACTGAGCTACCGTATAACAGTAGACGGTACTACCTGGTTTCTGTTAGCGCCGAACGTTGGGCGGCGCTTACCAAACCCGACACCCCACATTGTGCCAACGGCTTCGGGCGGAAGAGCGCAATTGGGAGGGTACAAGCCTTACCCTGGTGCGAGGAAATGCAAGCTAAAGACAAAATTGTCATGGCAGGGCAGACCAGGCCCTAAGCCTTGGTTGGCGACTGGTCTAGGATCGAAGCTCCGACAGGCGGACAGTTAGAGCATTGCTTTGCTGATCCGGCAGCTTCTGCAGCTTGTCTTGTTCCAGATGTAGGGGTGTTACCTTTCCTCTGGAGTGAACTAGGCAGGCCGAGAGAGGGATCATGCTGCATGGGCAACACATGATCTCTATATTTTAGCCCAGGCTTTGTGCTATGGAGAGGCAATAACTCCATCCCTGGTCTTAACTGGTCTCGGAATCAAAGCGAGAGGCAACTGTTACGGGTTATAAGTCCTTGTCAGTTGGCGTAGACATGGGGCGCCACGCGTTGCCTCTGACGGTGGGAGACACCTATAGGTGTCACTGATCAGCTACCGCCCGCCTCAAGCTGGGCAGCCCCCAGCCAATTGGGTGCTGATCCGCCACAGCCTGCCTGCTTCAATGGGTGTTTGGGGCTAGGACAAAATCTGAATCGCAGGCTGTAAAACCAATGCACCAGGTACAAACAAAAATATAAATAGAAACCTCAAGCTACGGCTTGCAACCTGGAACGTGAGAACCATGTGTCCAGGATTTTCCACTGACTTGACCAATATTGATGATGTGAGAAAAACGGCTGTGATTGATGCCGAACTCAATCGTCTTAACATTGATATTGCTGGCCTGCAGGAGACTCGCCTCGCTGAGGAAGGGTCACTCAGGGAAAACAACTACACCTTTTTCTGGAAGGGTAAAGGGCAGGCAGAAAAAAGGCAACACAGTGTGGGCTTTGCAGTGAAGAATTCGCTACTGGGAATGATTGAAATTCCAGCAGGAGGAAATGAAAGACTATTATCCCTGCGCTTGGCAACCTCTTTTGGGTTTGCCACCATTATTACTGCATATGCACCGACACTCGATTCCTCTGATGATGTGAAGGATTTGTTCTATGAGGAGTTAGACTCTGTGATCAAGGCAGTTCCAAAATCCGACTACATTTATATGCTCGGTGATTTCAATGCTCGTGTGGGCAAGGACTCGAGTTCATGGCCAGTGTGCCTTGGAAAATACAACATCGGTCGCATGAATGAAAATGGGCAAAGGCTGCTGGAGCATTGCACCAGTAATGACCTATGTATTACAAACTCTTTTTTTAAAACAAAAGAGATGCATAAGGTCACATGGAAACATCCAAGATCCGGCCATTGGCACCAGCTGGACTTCATCATCACACGGAGACAACATCTGAACCCTATATCATTGACTCGTAGTTACCACAGTGCTGACTGTGATACGGATCATTCTTTGGTTGTTGCAAGGGTTAGACTGAGACCAAAGAGAATCTACACAGCTAAACACAAATCTAGCCCCAGGATTAATATTATTAACACTCATGATCCTGAAAAGTACTTTCAGTTTCAACAGCAACTTGAAGACGCTTTCACTGATACACCAGAAAATTGTACAGTAAATGATAAATGGAATAAACTTAAGGAAACTCTTTGTAAAACTGCCGTAAAGGTTTACGGCACTGTGGATCATAAGAGGCAGGACTGGTTTGCGGCCAACAGCGAGACTCTGCAGCCCTTGATTGATAAGAAGAAGAAAGCTCTCTTAAGAAACAAGGAAAGACCAACGCGTAACACTCTGAGTGAGCTAAGGCAAGTTAGGAAGGATGTGCAAAAGGCTGCCAGGCAGTGTGCAAATGATTATTGGATCAAGTTATGTGAGTCCATTCAAATCGCAAGTGATAAGGGAGACATAAGAAGCATGTATGAAGGAATAAAGAAAGCCTGTGGTCCAGTGATCAAAAGAAGTGCACCATTGAAAACCTTGACTGGAGAAGTCATCACTGATAAGAAACAGCAGATGGACAGATGGGTAGAGCACTATTTGGAGCTTTACTCAAGTGAGACCAAACTAGCGGATAATGCCCTCAACGCCATAGAGGCTCTACCAACTCTTGACCACCTGGACACACTTCCCACCATAACAGAAGTTAAGTGTGCTATAAATGAACTTGCATCTGGCAAGGCTCCAGGTAAGGATGGGATTCCAATAGAGGTTATCAGGAGTGGGCAAGACACACTCACTATACAGATCCACCAGCTAATAGAGCTATGCTGGCGTGAAGGACAAGTCCCACAGGATTTCAAAGATTCAAGCATCATAACACTGTACAAGAACAAGGGCGATCGGAGCGACTGCAACAACTATAGGGGTATCTCACTTCTGTGTATTGTTGGAAAAGTATTTGCCAGAATTGTTCTGCGCAGACTTCAAGTCCTAGGAGATCAAGTCTACCCCGAATCACAGTGTGGCTTTCGACAGAACCGGTCTACCACTGATATGATATTCTCATTGCGACAAATGCAAGAAAAATGCCGTGAACAGAATCAACCACTGTTTATTGCCTTCATCGACCTCACAAAGGCATTTGATTTGGTCAGTCGTGAGGGTCTGTTCAAGGCACTAAAGAAGATTGGCTGCCCACCAACTCTTCTGTCCATTGTTGAATCGTTCCACACAGGCATGAAGGGTATAATCAAGTTTGATGGTGCAACTTCTGAAGAATTTGAAATCAAGAGTGGAGTTAAGCAAGGTTGTGTACTAGCTCCCACCCTCTTTGGAATATACTTTTCACTTCTACTGAAATATGCATTTCGTGATCAGGATGGTGGTATATACATTCACTCACGCTCAGATGGCGGCCTCTACAATGCTCAGAGATTGAAGGCTAAGACCAAAATTAGGAGGGTACTGATCAGAGAGTTGCTTTTTGCAGATGATGCTGCAGTTACGACCCACTCTGAGGAAGAATTGCAATGTCTACTATCTGCATTCTCCAATGCTTGTTCTGAATTTGGTTTAACAATTAGCAAAAAGAAGACACAGATTATGTCACAAGGTGCACATGGGGTACCATCAATCTTTATTGACGACGCCGAACTAGAGATAGTAGACCATTTTACATATCTAGGATCGGAGGTAAATAGCAAATTATCCCTAGATCAGGAAATAAACATCCGGATTGGTAAGGCAGCAACAACAATGAACAGGTTAAGAAAAAGAGTCTGGGAGAACAGGAAGCTTACTGCCAAAACAAAAGTCCTTGTCTATCAAGCCTGTGTCCTTAGTACTCTTCTCTATGGCAGTGAAACCTGGACAACTTACTCACACCAAGAGAACAATTTAAACAGCTTTCATATGCGGTGTCTGCGAAGAATTCTTGGTATTAAGTGGCAAGACAAAATCACAAATACTGAAGTATTGGAAAGATCAGGTTGTGTGACAGTTTATTCCATGCTCAGTCTTCGTAGACTTAGATGGATAGGACATCTTAGGCGGATGGATGATGGTAGAATACCAAAGGATATCTTTTTTGGTGAATTACAGATGGGTAAGAGATCTCAGGGTCGGCCTCTACTACGATACAAAGATGTGTGTAAGCGGGACATGATTGATACAGGCATTGATAATGCACATTGGGAGCAAGTCGCCGCTGAACGTGTTGCATGGAGGGCAAATATCAGAAATGGAATAAAGTCAAAGGAGAAAATTATTGCAGAAAAGTCACACACCAAGCGTTTGAGACGTAAGATGGTGCATGATGGTGGAAATGACCACGTGTTCACATGCACCCACTGTGAACGGACATTTACAGCGCAAATTGGCCTTATCAGTCACACTCGCTACCGCCATAGTTAAAAGTTATTATGCCTTTTTAAAGCACAAACTATCGTCTGTCAAGACGGCAAGGTGCCAATGTGTGTGACCATTCATGTAATATCTGATCTTTTTCTATTATGACTCTTCCATCTTTTGTCTTTAGGCAGCCTGCTGATGTACGTGTTCTTTGATTAGTAAGCTCCTGAATTCTTTTGTACATTAGTTTCGCATTGTTACTGTTGCCCACTCTTCACATCCATACAAAAGCACAGGTTCTATGTAGCACCTCGACACTCTTTTTCTCTTTGAAAGTGGCGAAATTTTATTGGTCAGTATGATTTCTATTTTGCAAAGTCCACCTTCACCATGTCGACACATTTTCTAATCTCTCCATGACGTTTCTCATTAGATGTTATGACTGTTCCGATATAATTGTAACGATTCATTCGTCGTAACTATTGAACATAACCGGTCACGTTACTATCTTCAGATTGTGTACAGAAAACAGCAGACGCAATAACTACGTACGAAAGACTACAGATACGTTATATACGACAATGTGTCCATATCTAAGAGCCCATTGAACTGCAGAATACGTTATAAAATAGAGCAGCAGATACACCGCAAAAATGCATATGCTATGGTGGGATTAAACAATCCAAGATGTCAGACTCTGCGGAAGACTGCATGGTTGCAGAAGGCAACAAAATTCACACAGCAAACACAACTTCATATACATGCAGATGTCGAGATATGCTAACTAACAGATGGTGATACATACTTGTAAACATATGTACAGGCTGAGTTGAGTTGACTGAGCTAAGAACCAACCTCATTGCACTCAGGACTTTCCATACTCGCTCTGTCCCCTCGTTCAACAGCCAGCGATGGGTCACACTACTAATCGTTCCCACCGCTATTTGGTTGAAATTTCTCCTGGTCTTCCCTCAGTTTTGAAATTCTACCAGAACCCCTGCCAATCTCCCGCAATCTCATCCTTTCCACATACTGGTTCTCAATCTGTTCCTCCACCTTCTCCACCTGGTCCCACAGGCGCACGACCAACTCTCCCTTGTCCATAGGTAATCTACCACGAAGAGGTACATTACCAGCCATCCTATCAGAATGTGTATTCCGCCCGCACTCCCGAATGGCCAGAGCAAATGATCCATGCAGTTCTCACATTCTGTGACCTCTGGAGAGAATAGAGCCATCCAACACGAAACATTCCTTTCTCCAACTTACTAAGCATACTCCTTGAGTCCGTGATCATCATCATCAAGTGCCGTGCCGGCTGGCGTAGGCGTTCATGGCTCTCCACAGATCTCGGTCTTTGGTTTTCTGGATCAACTGTGCTGCTGATATTCCTCCATGCCACCGTCTCAATCCATCCAGCATCATTTCTCTTGGTCTGCCTCTGCCTCTCTTCCCCTCGATCTTTCCAGTTGTTACGATGTTCTCCATTGCCTGTCTTCTCATCACGTGACCGAAGAAAGATGTTTGTCTCTATCTTATTGTTGTATATAATGTTCTAGTTTCATTAGCTTGTTTCAGGCAGTCGTCGTTAGTTACTCTGGCAGTCCAAGGAATTCACAACATTCGTCTCAGGAACCATATCTCTGTTGCTTCTAATTTCTTCTTACTTTGTTCATTTACATTCCAAGATTCACTGCCATACAGCAAAACTGGTTCTACATAGCATTTCAGCACTCTCTTTCTTACATTCAGTGATAGTGACTTATTGCACAAGATACTCTTCATTTTCTGAAATGCGGCTTTTGCCTGCCATATTCTGCTCCCAATCTCTGTTGTACATCTTCCATCTGAGTCCGTGATGAGGACAATATATGTTGCAGTTGTCTCCTCTAGCCAACGGAATGACGCTGTGACTGCTTCCACCTCCATTATTATTCTGGAGGTCGTAACCTCAAATGCCATTCTCTCCATTTTCAAGAATCGTCCATCAGCCTTTGCAATGAAACCCTAACAACTCCATTTGATTCTCACCACTTATCCATCAGTATAAATCAATATGTCACCTCGATATGTATTACGCTGGATCAGTTGTTGCACCTCAAACTCTGTGCGGCCGGCTGCTCATTTACTGCATTCATGACCCAGTGTTACTATTACATTGTGCAAGCCCATCATATCTGCCGGTACTTCAATCCACACTTGTTCAAGATTGATGGTCTCTAGATCACCCATATGACATAATTATATATATATATATATATATATATATATATATATATATATATATATATATATATATATATATATATATATATATATATATATATATATATATATACATATAATGCCTGTGCCATTAAGGACCTGCCTCGTCTTAGTCTATGACCCTTGACCATATTCATGACTTCATGCAGGTGTTGATCCATATCTGAGCCAACTCTCAGGTATCATTTGGCCTGCAGAACCCCATGTCTATCCGCCATTGTTGGTAGCGCCAGGATATGCCTCATTCATATAATTGGTGTGTCCTTTGTGCACTCCAGAATCACCCGCCTGGCCGCATTGTTTAGAGTCTACAATCCTGTCAGAAGTCCCAAAACATGCCCAATGATAGATATTATTAACTGTTGAAAGATCATGTAAAGCATCCTCTGCTCTACCCCGGTTGCTGCCAACGCCCTTAAAATATTACATCCCCTGCCAGCCATTAACACCACGCCTCCACTTGATATTTAACAGGCATACATCTGTCGAGTGTGATACTTAAGTACTTCAATTTACTCTTTCTCTCTCTCTCTCTCTCTCTCTCTCTCTCTCTCTCTCTCTCTCTCTCTCTCTCTCTCTCTCTCTCTCTCTCTCTCGCTCTTTCTCTCTCTCTCTCTCTCTCGCTCCTAAGAGGACATCCATTCAATATAATGCATGAGTCATCTGCCTTCACAATCCAGTTATCCAGGGAGTGCCACACAACTGATGCCTTGTCTGGGTCTATAATGACCCCTGCGTCCCTGCACCACCCCGCCACCCTGTTTACTGCCATCTGTAAGTCTTTAGCCAAACTTTCCCCGTCCCTGCCCTATCTGTACTCCATCACATCATCTGCAAATGTCAATATTCTACCAACATCCATCCATCATCTGCCATGCCGGTAAGTGTGGTCGGTCATGTTTTGCCATCTCACTCCATCACCAGAGTCGTGGATCAGCTTCGTGTTTCTGTCTCGACCATGCCACGAGGCCAAGCCATCCAGGTATTTGCTTCTAGGTCTTCCCCTTGGTCTACCAACATATGGTGACTAAAGTGCTGCGACTTTGCTGGTGTAGAATTAAAGAGCATTAGGGACATCGCAGATCCCTGTGGCAAATCAAGTGTAAAAGTACAGGAAAAAGAAGTCCAGGAAACAATGCGCAGTGAAACCTTACAATCAAAAAGAACTGACGCAACCCATCTACCAAGGAAAGTGCAGCCCTACATGTCCAATACAGTACAAATAGCAGCTGGAGACAGATATAGACTGTACATGTAATGACTGTAGGGTTTTTCAAGTTTTGTATTTACCCTATGTGAAATCATGTAACATAAAATACAACAAGGAACGGAAATATTTTCAAAAACCTCACAGTCGTTGCCAATACACTCTGTAGCTAAACGATCATGCTCATTCATTCAGTAGCATGTCCTTTGCCAAACCTCGTCCAATAACAACCTTCCGGAAAACATCTCGACCACAAGAAAGATGTCCCGCGTCCGATCCACCCATCTGGAGTTCATCCGCCACATCCTGAACCCATCGTCTATTTTGCTCCCTCTTTCTCTCTTCTCAGGCATATACTCTTGTTCTATCCAAACTTTCATGACGTTTCAAGTGGCCAAAATATATCAATTTTCTTTGTTTTATCGTAACGATCATGCTAGCATGTCTATGTGGCGCTGCGGGACAATCTTCACTTCACGTTTTACTACAATGTCAGTGGTTGAAACAGTAGAATATGTTTATAAGAAGTATGCTTTCTAGGGATGAAATGTATTATACAAGCAGCTGGATCGTTCCAGAAAACTAGCACTTCATTATTAATCCAACTAGTGAGAAATCTACACAACAGTATTTATCAAAGGTGCACTTCGCATGCTGTTGAATTGTTATACAAAAGAAGAATAACGTCGTGCCACATATTTTAAGACAGTCCTACTGTCGATTGGGTTTAGAGGAAAGAAACGTTTGTAAATGTGTCATGTTATGCTTTGTTAAAAAACAACAACAAGAAAACTCAATATATTGCGCTCCACTTGTGTTGTTTCAGCAAGCTAACCAACCTGTCGGCTTATATTCCTACATGACCCCCACCCCTCCCCCCGTCCCTACAGAAAGGCAATACTAATGGAAACTTATCTCAGACAACTAGCCAATAAACATTCCCATATGTATGGTACGTTACACCTTCCTTATGTATTTATAATGCCCATGTTGACCATTGCCTCAGTGAGTCATGTGTTATCGATTATTTTTCATGCGTTTTAATGCTCATTGTTATTCTATTGTCTAAGATTAGCTTCATAAGTGATGTCGAATGAAATAATGTATGAGAGGAATAAGAAAAGAAGGGCAGAATGTCAGACGGGACTGCGTGCCTAATTCTTTGCCTTTTGACAATAAAGTATGCTCATTCATTCGTCCTTGTTGTCTAAGTCGTGTGGCCATATCACTATATTTCTCCATCTTGTAGGTTACTGCTCGTCGACTATTGATTCGAACGGAACATATAGCTCAATTAGTATCAACAGTTGAGACGACGGACAGCATACCACAATACCTGGCCGCAAACTGAAACTGTTGGAATTCCGCTGGGTATTTTCCACGGACATGCAGTTCTACTGTCAGCTCCAAGTCAGCGCCTTCGATAATGGATGGCAGGCATTCAAGGCAGTTGACTCTGCTGTTCGGCTTTTATCTAGGTTTTATGAAGCATATCTACCCGGCCTTGACATCAGTCACCTTGTTTGCCTTGAGTCTTGCTTTATCCACTATAACTACCAGCTCGGTAAGAACCTTGTGAATGCGCAATGCGAATCGTCATTGCCCAAGGTACACACGGGGAATTTTGCTCGTCAGATATACACCATCTGACCAGGCTAGGAACTGATGGCAGGAGATCGCGCATTTATTTGACAATGAAGCATATTCTCAATGGAGACACGCGTTACGTTCGATTCCAGGAGAGGGACCTCTGGAGAGTTCCCTCTCATGACACCTACTGACTTTGCCTCGGCTGCTGCACATATTTCTGTACTAGCATGTTGTCATCCCCTTCCCGAGTTTCCTGGACCACAATGCCTCTGCGCTGCCAGGCAGACGTCGTTGACAACCCATATTGTTTTGGTAGCCAAATTCATCTCTGATGGACTGGGTGTATTCCTTTAGTTGGAGCGAATTTTGCGCGGATTCAATTGCCTCGTAAACCTTCCATTTCCGTCCTGTCTTGCACGCTGGCTGGGAACTGCGGACTATTTTATCTTGGGAATCACGCAGCATCATTGCGAGCCTGGCTTTTACGACCTTGTATTCCTCGACAACACACTTGAAAGGGAGCACGAGTTTGGATATCTTTGTGTACGACGCTAAGCTCGACTTCTTGGGTTTGAAGGTCGTCCTGCACCAGTCGATCAGATGATCACGCCTTTGGAGCATGCTGTGTGCATGACTCTCATCTGGTGTTGGGATTGTCGTGTTGTCCATGAAGGCCTTGACTGGTGACATTCTGCATTCTTTCTTGAATGTCAGTCCTTGGAGAAATACTGCTTGAGCATTGACGTGATTTCATCTGGCACGCGGTACTTCCTAAGGGCCTGCCACATCATCTGGTGGGGCACTGACCCGTCATGGTATGATACCAATGTGATTTTGAAACATCTTTCGACTATGACAACCAGTGTGTAAAGTGCATAACCAGGTCAATAGTAAATTATTCTGAATGAACTAAGACGGCGGCATGGTGAAATAAAATCAACAGATCTGTGGTTTTGTATGAACGTAATGATAATAATGGCGATGCACACCGGTGGTGGAGAGCCTGAACGGTCTTACCCGGTAAGGAGACAGCGCGCCAAGTGCCCTGTTAGAATAAGCCTATTCGGGCGTGTGAGTGTGGAACCGATTGCCAATATTATACTGAAGCTCATTACTTCACGTCGGTTTAAAAACATTCCACAAGTCAACAAGCAAATTAGAGTATAAATACCACGCTGGAATATGAGTAGACTAGTTGGTTAGCTTGCTGAAACTACACAATGGAGCACAATATATTGCGAGGTTGTTTTTTTTTTTTTAAACAAAGCATAATATGACACATTTACAAAAGTTTCTCTCCTCTATACCCAATCGTTGGAGAGACTGTCTTAAAAATATGTGACACAACGTTATTCTTCTATTATATCACAATTCAACAGCATGCGATGTGCACCTTTGATCAATACAGTTGGAAAGTACCGGAAATCAAGTCCCATTCACGTGTAAGAACAGCTTCGAACTGTTACAGATTAGCTGCAGAATCTAGACTGTAGACTCTACGTAAAATCCCCCCCCCCCCACAAAAATTCTATAATGGGAATGTCTGGTGATAAGGTAGGGCAATCAATCGTCACAATGCTTTGCTGCTCTAGATATCGCTGTGTAGTGCATGCGGTATGCGCACGTGCATTATCCTGCTGGAGAAGCTGCAAGTCTGGATAATCAGTGAAGGAAGGAGCAACCAATGCATCCAGAACCTCATCTTGATATGTCATAACATTAATATTTCACGGTAGAGGCAAGCGATGGTTAACACTGAATCCTCCCCCAAATTTGAATACTGTCACCTAAATATCGGTTGTTCTGACGAACACAGCAATCTACAAAGCGCTCCCCCACAACGTCGCCAAATCCGCATACGTCCACGTACAACGAATAGGTTGAATCTGCTCTGCAAGATAGGATACGTATTATTAATTGTGCCCCATACGACTTGACATCGGGATAAGAGCTTCCTCCTTCAACTTAAATTGCTTACTGATTAACTTTTTAGTAGCATACCCAACCTTCAGTATAGACTTTGTGGTATATAGTCGGCTTCTGATTCTTTTGGATAGCAGCTGGTTACGTAGCTTGCGAAATGCTTCTTCCGGGCTAATTGATTGTTGCATATTGCTTTACATCATTATGTTTGTATTTACAAGTCCCCCCCCCCCCTCTCATTATTGAAAATCGCAAATACCAAATGCGTATTTTCATTTACATGTAGATTTATTTTACAGATAACTTAGTGTTTTTTTTTTTTATAATTAATTTTTATAATATTGTCTTTTTACTTAATAGTGCATAATTTACATTTAATATATGGGCGAAATGTCTGGCAAGTGTCAACACTGACTTAGCAAACAGTGAATCCGCCTTGGACACTTAATCATTGCCACCTGTTCAACAAGCTGCCAGAGTTATCCCTTATTCTTAATAAAAATATTTTCATTTGTTCGGCCTTAGTGAAAGTAGACTAAGTGAAAACATTTCAAACGAGGTCATCTCTATAAAGGGGTATAAATTCTTTAGAATAGATCCCTTTAGGAATCAAGAGACAGGTCCAGCACTCTATGTTTCTAATTTACTAAATGTTTACAGTAGGCAAGACTTTGAAACTAGTGAGATAGAATGCATTTGGTTGGAACTAAAACTTCGGAACCGCATACAACTAATAATTGGCTATCTATATCGAAATCCTAGCGTTGGAGACGTCTGGTAATAGAACTTCACTACCATGATGGATGTGGTGTTCACTACAGGGAAGGAAATCATACTACTCGGAGAATTTAACATTGACACCAACAAATCGAAAATAACATGAGGAAATATATCTGCATTATACAACTTCCAACAAATAGTATCACATGCTACTAGAACAACTAAATCATCTTCAACACTTATTGATCACATTTATGTATATTGCTTAGACAACATAATAGAATGCACCGTACCCACCTGTGTAATGAGCCTTTACTACCCGATATGCTGCACATGGTCTAAAAAAGGAATTAAATTCCCCAAATATAAACACAAAAGTGTAAAATACAGAAGTTACAAAAATTTCATTCAAAACGTATATTTTACAGGACTTTCTAAGTTCACCTCTAGACGATATCTATCAACTTCCTAGACCGGATTAAGCTCTGGATTTCTGGATTAAGACAGTTGTTGGTGTGTTTGACAGACATGTGCCAGTCAAGGAAGCACGAGTAAAACATTACGACAAACTGCTTTGGATCACCCAGGAAATAATTGAAATTATGGGAGATAGAGATAGAGTTAGAGCACTGACTTGCTGATCCGGCAGCTTCTGCAGCTTGTCTTGTTCCAGGCGTATTGGTGTCACCTTTCATGTGGCGTAGACTAGACAGGCTGAGAGAGGGATCATACTGCATGGGCAACACATGGTCTCTAAATTTAACCTAGGCTTTGTATTATGGAGAGATGTCAACAACTCATGTTTCAGGCATCATCGGATTACTTCTCCCACACCATACAAGAAACTTGCAAGTCGTGTGCGAGGAATGAAATGGTACATTTTATTGCCGTTGGCTCTTTACAATTGCAAAACAGTCGCTATCTAATCACACATAAAGTCACAATATTCTCTATGACTAGTTTTTCCTAAACCCTATAGCTAATCTCTATCTACTAGGCTATACGAAAAACACATATCTATTCTACACGATGTGAACACTACAGAGTCAGTCCCCAGTCTCACTTCCTTCACTCGCCTCGCTACACGCCCCGCGGAAGGACCTTCATGCGTCCTTCGGCTCTTTGCGTGCTAGGTCAGTTAGCACGCTTCTATTAGCTGTGTTTGGTTGAGTGGCAATCGTGGGGATCACGCAGGCGTGATTCTGTCGTGACCAGTAGTGCTAACTATCTGGTCAACGCCTTCGTGTGAGGACTAGTTAATAGTCCCCCTTTTCTATCATCTATCCTGCCCTGATCCAGGGCACTATGTTCCCTTTAATCTATCTGAGGTTGACCCCACGTCCCGGTGGTGTTCTATCATGAGGCAGGCTTCCTGCCTCCTGTATCAGTCTTTGACAAGAGATAACCCCATTTTACAAACTTTCGTCTGTCAAGACGGCAAGGTGCCAATCAGTCAGACAAATCTGGAGGAGCAGTGATACACATTAAAATAAATTACAAACTGGCAATAGGAACTTTCATCGTTCAACGAATTATTTGGAAGTCAAAATAAAGTAAACCCAGTTCCAAAACCCTAGCATGTTTCTCACTCATAATTGTGTCATGGCGGCAGATTTAAGTCTTTTTGTTTTCCACTGTCCTACTGGCATGGGATTTTTAACGAAGACGACTTGCTCACCGGAATCTTCTGTTTAACATCCCCCACTCCCAGTCGCTCCCTTCCCCTCATCTTAGAAGACTCGGTATCGGATATCACAAACACATAATTCAGACATGTGCTATAGCTGTAAATCAATGGTTCCTATCCACAATATCCAATTTTATTTGAGATTCGAACACGGTATCTTCTGAGCTGAGGTTGACACTGCAACCTCTAAAACAAATGTCCACGTAAATAAAATATGTTCGCATGGCTATACCAATTGATCCTACCAAGTAAACTGATATTGACCGGATCCCCGAAGCGTTGTTTAACGAAACAGATTATGTTGATGACATTTGACAACGCCCCAACAATAGCTACGGGCAGACAAGTGGCACACAGCAGAAACGATTTAACAATGATTTTAACTTCGTCACTCACGAACTCTGACAAGGGCCTTGAAACAGGAACGTCGTTCACATCTCATGCTACTTTGCTGTGATTTCAGAATTGTGTTAACAACAAGGGAGAATTTTCCAGACATGAAAACCGTTGATTACGTTCCCCACCGCCCTAAACGATCTTATGAATCACATTTGCGTTGTCAAGAAAGAGACAAACAACACAATGTAGGTCAGGAAGGAATGACGATGTTGAACGATGGACTATCTGCATCCTAAAAATACACTGGGTTTCGTTTGTTTGTTTTATAATTCGAAGATCGTCGAGAAGGAAGATGCAAATGTATAGCAGCTTGGCATAATTTTAATCAGAGAGAGCGGTCAAGCAAACAATTGAAAACGGCTTGTGTGCGATTCTTCGCTACAGGCCGCAAGCGGTACCAAACGGTCGCATGTCTGTGGGCTTAATACACGAAACCCTTGAATACATTTTGTTTCCCTTTGTTTGTTTGTTTATTCTCTTTCCTTAGGTACACATTTTATATTATGACAAATCATTAAAGCAATGGATCATGATGAAATGCTACAACATTTAGACAATATTAACACTGATATTAATCTATAGACTTTTGGACATAAACGTCATTCAAATATATGTTCCAACAGGAGAAAGAAGTGAAGATTCTATAGATACATTTTATGACATGGAGACTGCTTTGGAGAAATGTAAACATTCAAAAATAAACATCATAATGGGTGACTTCAATGCTAGGGTAAATCAAGGCTATGGATACACAGTAGGCAAACATAGTTTGGGAGAACGAAGCGAGAGAAGATACAAACCGATTGTCGGAAACACCTGGTTTATGCAGTATCCAAGAAGACTAAGATCATGGAGGGGACCTGACAACAGAATTATAAACCTGATTGATCATATCCTGATTAGCAGAATGTTTCGAAATGCGTAAGAAAAAGCAAAAAACATTTCTAAATTAAGATTGTTATAGTGATCACAGATTGATTACAGGCACATTGAAAGTAAAGTTAAAGAAAGTCAAAAATACACCAGAAAACACTAAATATGATATGTGTACATTGAAAATATGACAAGGAAATACACGCCAAATTTAACATAGAAGTAAAGAACATATTTGATATAGTGTCTGATATAGAGATGGTGTTTCAAGATGTGAATGATTATGTGAAATGATGAAGAATTCAATCAGTTTTTCTGCAGAAAAATACTATCCCAAAATTAAAAGAAATCGGTCGTAAGAAATGGGCGACTGAAGAAATTTTACGCTAATGGAAACAAAACGACACAGCAAAAGAAGCTTGGATTGAGAAATATTGCATAGATATTAAAAAACAACAAAATATATAAAAATACAAAATTAATGCATACAATAATTAAGGAGTTTATTAATAAAATAACACTTACATCAACAGGCTACCTGAAAACAAAAGATTGAAACATAATCATAAAAAGACAGATTAGACGTTACATGCATGGTCAGATCAAGGGAAGAACTTGTATGATGATACAAGAGACGAACAGTATGATATTTGGAATAATAATGAAGGACCATTGATTTTGAAGTTGAAAGTTCCGAAAATTCTAAACCACATGAAAACTGGCAAGACTCCCGGTTCAGACAACATCACAAAAGAAATTATCAATAACTTAGAAGAATATGGAATAGACCATGTCACTAGACTGCTGAACACAATATATTAGATATACCCCCTGAATTATGTAAATCTATATTTATTGCAATCCCAAAGAAATCAAGAGACTTAGAATATGATCAACATCGAACAAATAATATAATGAGCCAAATCACGGAGATTCTGCTAAGAATTATCTTGCAAAGAGTTAAGAGGAAAATTCAATTTGAAATAGGAGAAGAACAATGTGGGTTTGTAGACGGCAAGGTGTAGCGAGACGCCAGTGGCCCATGTCCTCATGCCTTCTTTGATTTTGGGTAAACAGTCGGAAACAGCTTTCGGGAACCCTCAGTTCTCTTATTCGCTCAACCCCATGGAAGATAGTTCTCTTGGTTACTTTTACAACCCGTTCTTCTTAAGAGAACTATTAGAAGTCTGCCTTTTCTTCAGGGAAACCCGATAAGGCGTCTTACACCAAATACGCACCAGTGCAACTTCTGGGGCAATTCATGTCCGTTCCAACACCTACCGTTTGGTATTTACAGCATGTCAATTTAATTTAAAGATTAGGACAGAAGTGCAACCTACTACTGGGGAATGGAAAGGGTCCTTCTTTTGGAAGTTAATAGAGCTGAAATATCAACAGGGCCTCTACGCGGAAAGTTATGTTTCAGACAATTCCATGTCAAGTTTTAGGCCATGCCAGGCCAAAGGGTATGATCTCTACGAGATAGAGACACCGCTGGCCCCGAAAGAATGACCATCAGCCTTTATACCACCTCGCCAGTCATCTCGATACGCTAGGATCGAGTCATTTTGTATCCTTGGCTGGACCCCGCCAAATTCTCAGACACTCAATTGTTCTCCATTGTATTTATCCCATCCAACTTTGTACCAAGTGATTCCATGGTACTTCCCAAGAACACTTGATTAACTAAAGTTTGTGGTTCACGGAAACCTGGAAGCCTGGTTCTACAGCGGCCGGTGGTTCGAACAACCTACAGAGGAAGGAAAGAACTAAAGACTTCTTCGGTGAGCTGTATGTGGACGGAACCGACATTGACTACGGATTGGTATGTGATAGAAAGCCATGAGGCTCTGTGCTAGAACTGAACTCTGTTTCCCTGTTTTGTCTGTAGTGAACTATCTGTTTTAACTGCCTTGATGTTATCCTGTGCTATCCTTTATTCAGTGATTAAAATTATTTTCTAGTTTACTCTGACGATCGCCATGTTATCTATGGATCAGCCAGAAAGACACTGCAGGGAATAGGCCCCAAGGTCGAAAGAGAGAGTGACAGTGAGTCCAGGGAACGAAGGAGGGTTGGCAAGCAACGACCTATCCCAGCCAGAGCTAGATAATAATATTGAAGCATTGTGACTGAGTTAATTGGGACCCTCCACGTAGCTTGTTACATTCTCTGGGGGTCCATCCGGGATATTTGAAATCCTGGTGGAGTTCTGGCTGATATAGTGATAGGGGACAGATATTCTTGTCTACTATCAATAGGTTCTGCCTACCGTGCCTGGCTATTGTCTGTACTCTGCCTGACATAGACTGACCGACATACGACGTGTTGTGGTCGTGTAATATATCCATTTGTGTACTTGAGATATAAATTTAATATAGAATTGTATACTCTTAAACTCTGAGTTTAAGATGACATCAGCTAAATTTAATGTTGCTGACGTAAAGGCTACAGGGCGTGAGATGAGCTACGATGGGGTGGAGTTACAGAAATATGTTCAAGAAGTGGAAAGAGACTTCCGACAAGCTGAGCGCGAAGCTAAGAAAAGGGAAGCTGAGCGCGAAGCTAATCAAATGGAAGCTCAGCGCGAAGCTAAGCAAATGGAGGCCGAGCGCGAAGCTAAGAAAATTGAGGCAGATCGCGAAGCTAGGAAACTGGAGGCAGAGCAGGCGGCCAGAGACCACGAGGTCCGTATGAGGGAGTTGGAGCTGAAAGCTCAAACTGCCAAGGAAAGCGAGGGTGCAGTGGGAGGCGCAGTTCTCCCTGACTCAACAACTTCTAGTGGCGGTCCATACCAGGCAATGAAGTTCCCATTGCTCCCGTTCGATGAACACAAAGATAAGATCGACCAGTATCTTCACAGATTTCAGTCGATGGCTTTGGCTATGGGATTGGAACGTGGGAAATGCAACTTGAAACTCTCACAGGGCAGGGGACAGCGTACGAGGTATACTCAAGGTTGCCAACTGGTATGCAGAATGACTATAAGGCCCTGGAAAAAGCATTATTGAAAAGGTTCCATATGACAGCCCATACATACTGACAGCAGTTCAGAAGGTCGAAGAGAGCCAGGGGAGATGTTCGCAGCCTACAGTGTTAGACTGAAGTCTTACCTTTTGAAGTGGATGTCATTAGCTGGATTTGCTAACGACTATGAAAGTTTAGAAGAATTAGTGGTCGTGGACCAAATGAAGAGGATGATGCCGAAGCCATTGCAAACCTTCTTGCTAGAAAATGGGGCAGAGAGGTTAGACGTAGTCAATACATTGGCGGAAACGTATGTGCTAGCTCATAGGGATAATGGGGAACTGTAACAACCCAGTCCCCGATCTCCAGACAGATGGTCTGGAAAGAAGAATAAGCATAAGCCAGCCCACACCAAGAAGGAGGATCCTTTCGATAAAGTTCCAATTAAGAAACCCTCTGGTAAGAGTCCACCTGGATCTCCTAAAAGAAAATGGTGTGAAAAGTGGTGCGCCTACTGCAAATCTTCCACACACAATACAGCCGATTGCCGGCGCAAACAGAAAGACTCTCACTATGCTGCCTGTCTTGTAGGAACCAGGGAAGGGTCTAACAGGGAGGTAGAAGGGAGGGGTCTTGAGAACAAAGATTCAGAGAAACCACCAGTAGTAGAGACGATACTTGTGAACGGACAACCAGTCGAGTGTCTCTATGACACCGGTCTGCAGTTAGAGGCCGTAATGTCCTCACACTTAGTGAGCCCAGAGCAGCTAACTGGGGAGTCTATTGAGATTCAAACGGCGACCAAGAGTGCGGTAGCGATGTCTCTTCCGTTTGCAAAAGTGGACATCAAATCGAAATATGTTACCGGCACGATACAGTCAGCCGTTCTGCTCGATCCTATCTTCCCCATGATCTTGGGTTGTCGCTACGTCTTTTTAGGGATTCCAACAGAACCTATGTACGTAGGAGCAATACAAACCAGATCTCAATCGGGAGATGAGCAGACGCCGGCCTTGATCGTGAATCCCTTGCCTGGGGAGTTACGAGCTGCTCAAAGCCAGGATGCTACTTTGCTACCTTGCTTCAACCAGTTGCCAAAAAGTGCTGACCCACCAAGATGGGGTCAGGATTATATGAAGAACCGGTTACTGTACCGGAGAGCCGGAGTGGAGGAACGCCAGCATGGACAGCTGGTAGTTCCTAAGGCTTATCGGGAACAGCTTCTTCATATGGGACACACTATTTCATTCAGTGGACATATAGGTGTCGGGGCAACACTCCAGCGCATTTCCTGCCATTACTACTGGCCAGGGATGACTGGAGACGTGCGTCGGTACGTCAAGTCGTGCCCAGAGTGCCAGCGTGTGGCACCAAAACACTGGACGGCTCCGGTAATCTTAGGCGACATGCCCATTATGAACTCTCCTTTCGAGAGAGTTGCAATCGATCTTGTTGGTCCTCTTCCTTGGACTAGGAAGAGGAATATGTACATTCTTACGATTGTGGATTGCTGTTCCATGTGGGGTGAGGCGATACCGTTGGCCACAATCGACTCTAAGCGAGTGGCTGATGCACTGATGGAGACCTTTACTCGGTTGGGATTTCCAAACCAGATCCTAACGGACAATGGGTCTCAGTTCTGTGGTAAGCTGATGGAGAAAGTCTTCCGTATCTTCCCAACCAACCACATTCACACCAGCCCGTACCACCCTCAGTCTAATAGGCAAGTAGAGAGGTTTAATGGTACCTTGATGACCATGCTTTGAAAGTTGGCTCAAGAGAAACCAGACAGATGGGATGAATATATCCCAGCCGCCTTGTTCGCCTATCGGGAGGTTCCCCATGGGTCGACCGGGTTGCCACCAGCCACTATACTATTCGGGAGACCCATCAAGGGTCCATTAAAAGCCCTATTGAGGTGTTGGGCAGAGGAGGAAACTTCCGAAGAAGCGGTATCCTCCTACAAATACGTCGAAGAGTTAAAGAAGAAACTCCAGACGGGTTGGGCTTTGGCAGCTCAGAATCTGAGGGCGGCCAGAAAGAGACACGCGGCCTACTACAATAGAAGGACGAAAGATAGGTCTCTTAAAGTGGGGGATCGGGTTCTGTTGTTACTTCCAGTAGGTTCCAATAAACTCGAGATTGGTTGGCAGGGGCCTTTCCCGATGGAAAGGGTTGTGTCCCTCACCAACTATGCCATCCGGATCAGGGGGAAATCCAAAATCTTCCACATTAACCTACTCAAAAAATATGAAGAACGATCCGATGGTACTTCTCTCCCACTCATGACTATGGCACTCGCGATGGAAACTGAATCGGGTGAAGACGCGGATAGGGAGTATCCTTTACACCCTGGGGAAACCTATAGGGATGTACACAAAAGTCCTGATCTGTCGGCTAAAGAAACAGACCTGGTCATCCGTTTGTTGGAGTCCCATCTGCAGATTCTTACCGATCGGCCAGGGCGGACAGGGTTGGTCGAGTTTGAAATGACTCTGACTACACAAGATCCGGTCCGTCAAAAAATATATCCAGTGCCATTTTCGAAAGAGAAGGCCCTGGAAGCCGAAATCCAGAAGCTTCTGGACGATGACATCATCACTCCTTCGACTTCTCCTTATAAAGCCGGGGTTGTCTTGTTGAGGAAACCAAGTGGGGAGCACCGCCTATGTATTGATTACACTCATTTAAACAGTTGTACGACATTCCAAGTTAAACCATTACCGAACACAAATCAACTGTTTGCCAGACTAAATAAGACAAAGTACTTTTCAAAAATTGATCTAAGTCGGGGATATTATCAGATCCCTGTGAAGCCCGAGGTTCACCCCTTGCTCGCCTTCAGTACTCCGAGCGGGCATTACGAATTCAAGGTGATGCCATTTGGGCTGAGCAATGCGCCCAGTGTGTTCACTCGCATGATGAGAATGTTATTAGAGCCTTTAAAGGATCCCTCTGTGGTCTCTTTATGGACGGTATTCTCATCGCGTCTGACAATCTGAGGGATCACCTGAAGTCCTTGGGACAGATCTTCACTAGGTTAAAAGAGGAAGGGTTAACCACCCGTCCAGCCAAATGCATGATTGGCTACCAATCCTTGGAATTACTGGGACATACTATTACCCAGGGGGGACTGGTACCGGAAGAAAAGAATGTTGAGAAGGTCAGACTCGCACCCCGTCCTAAATCCAAAAAGGGTGTTAGGTCTTTCTTGTCTCTGTGTGGGTTTTACCAGAAATTTATTCCGAAGTTCAACAAAATTGGGGCGCCGTTAACCGAAACCCTGAAGAAAGGATCGCCAGAACCTATAGTCTGGACCCCGAGCTGTGAAGAAGCTTATGGGAAGCTGAAACAGGCTTTGGTGGATAGGCCAGTCCTGCAACTCCCGAATTTGCAAAAAACGTTTGTTCTACGAACCGACGCGAGTAACATAGGGATTGGCGCAACTTTGTTGCAGGGAGGGCGAGATGATCCTACGGTACTATGTCCGGTGCGTATGCAAGTAGAAAACTGTTACCCGCGGAACGGAATTACTCCACCGTCGAACGGGAATGTCTGGCTCTCGTGTGGGCAGTACAGAAATTTCAATCTTATCTGTATGGAGTACCGTTCAAAGTGCAATACGACCATTAACCTCTGATGTTTTTGGCAACTTCTAAGAAACTGAACGCGAGGTTAATAAGATGGCCATTGCCACTACAACCGTATCAGTTCACGGTCGAATACATCCCTGGAAGGGAGAATGTGGGAGCTGATTTTCCTTCACGGCATCCTATGGTTGAATGTGAGGGTGGGGTCATTCGAAGAGAACCTCTGGTAGTCGAAAGTACGTAGGGTTCGACTTTCTTAAGAGGGGGCCTATGTAGCGAAACGCCAGTGGCCCATGTCCTCATGCCTTGTTTGATTTTGGGTAAACAGTGGGAAACAGCTTTCGGGAATACTCAGTTCTCTTATTCGCTCAATCCCCATGGAAGATAGTTCTCTTGGTTACTTTTACAACCCGTTCTTCTTAAGAGAACTATTAGAAGTCTGCCTTTTCTTCGGGGAAACCCGATAGGGCGCCTTACACCAAATACGCACCAGTGCAACTTCTGGGTCAATTCATGTCCGTTCCAACACCTACCGTTTGGTATTTGCAGCATGTCAATTTAATTTAAAGATTAGGACAGAAGTGCAACCTACTACTGGGGAATGGAAAGGATCCTTCTTTTGGAAGTTAATAGAGTTGAAATATCAACAGGGCCTCTACGCGGAAAGTTATGTTTCAGACAATTCCATGTCAAGTTTTAGGCGATGCCAGGCCAAAGGGTATGATCTCTACGAGATAGAGTCACCACTGGCCCCGAAAGAATGACCATCAGCCTTTATACCACCTCGCCAGTCATCTCGATACGCTAGGATCGAGTCATTTTGTATCCTTGGCTGGACCCCGCCAAATTCTCAGACACTCAATTGTTCTCCATTATATTATGTCCCACCCAACTTTGTACCAAGTGATTCCATGGTACTTCCCAAGAACACTTGATTAACTAAAGTTTGTGGTCCACGGAAACCTGGAAGCCTGGTTCTACAGCGGCCGGTTGTTCGAACAACCTACGGAGGAAGGAAAGAACTGAAGACTTCTTCGGTGAGCTGTATGTGGACGGAACCGACATTGACTACGGATTGGTCTATGATAGAAAGCCATGAGGCTCTTTGCTAGAACTGAACTCTGTCTCCCTGTTTTGTCTGTAGTGAACTATCTGTTTTAACTGCCTTGATGTTATCCTGTGCTGTCCTTTATTCAGTGATTAAAATTACTTTCTAGTTTACTCTGACGATCGCCATGTTATCTATGGGTCAGCCAGAAAGACACTGCAGGGAATAGGCCCCAAGGTCGAAAGAGAGAGTGACAGTGAGTCCAGGGAACGGAGGAGGATTGGCAAGCAAAGACCTATCCCAGCCAGAGCTAGATAATAATACTGAAGCATTGTGACTGAGTTAATTGGGACCCTCCACGTAGCTTGTTACACAAGGGTACAGTAGATGATGTGTATATGCTGAGAATATTAATTGATTGTTCTATATAAGTAAACAAAGGTCTACATATTTGCTTTATTGACTACTCACAGGCTGTCGATATAGTAAGACATGCCAACATGATGAAGAGCTTTCAAATCTACACATTGATGGGAAAGCCCTTAGGCGTGTAAAACACATATATTGGAAACATCAAGCTGCCGTAAGGATTTATAATGATGTAGGTCAATATCATACTAGGAGGACAAACACAAGATCTACTTAGCTCGAGACAGAGGGTTCGACAACTTCGCCACGAATAGCCCCAACTTCCCAGTGCTAATAATTGATGTGTGAAAAACAATATGCGACATTTAAATCTGATGTGTGAAGCACAATATGTGACTGACGAAGTCTGTATTGCACTGCAGCTTTGTGAAATTCAATGTATTAAAGTGTGCACCAATCCCCAAACAGAAGGGGACTCATCAACTCGACTCTCTATCGTGCTGACAACGAGAATGTCGTTTGCAGATCTCCGTGGCCAAAGACGTGCGAACGCGGTTCGTGAGCCGCTTACCAGGCATTCGAAACGCAGCACTACCGATTTTCGCAGCAGCCCGTGTCGTGTTGTGTAATAACGTGTTGGTATGGGAGCCTATTCCCACTATAAGATGGGAGAGAAGAGAACAAGCTTCAGAGCACTACATACCTAGAGTGCTTAAGTGCTTCAGGTGCCAGAAGTTTTGGCACACCAGTGTCACGTGCAAAAGTGAGTTAGAGGTCTGTAGATACTGCTCTGGACCCAACCCATACAGTCAGTGTCCTCAAGCTAAGATCGACACGGACTTCAGGAGGCGTAACCTAAACAGAAAGTGTGCCAACTGCCTCGGCAATCACGGCGCCAGGACGTCGGCTACCCCAGCCATCAAGACAGCAATGAAGCTAAGAAGATCACCATCAAATCCAGTCTACCTCATAAAGAGGCTAGGATGCAGCGACCACCCGACATACTAAAAGCGACAAAGTGCAACTGGAAGGTCAAATGAAGGACTTGGGATCCACGTTCATGAGCAGCGATGAACAGCGAGACAAGACACACCAGACGCAAATAACAGCAGTTCAGTGCATCCTGGACGAACTACAGCTCACATCTATCGTTCTTTGTCTCTGATGGCTGTGTGAGGTGCACCCAATCGGTATATTTCCAGCCGAAGCATGTTAGCGAGCCATGAGTTTCGAGAATGTAACCGCACGGTAAAGCCAGAGTCGTGGTCTGAGAGGGCGAAACGGCGCCAGGTAAAGTCTCAATAAGTGCCAACCCTCTCTCGATCAGTAGTAGGCATGCAGTCAGTAAGCTGGCATAGCTTTTCGGTTAGTCCTGCCTGACGTAGTTTTGAAGCTCGTCGGTAGGCGTCCAGTGGTTATGCATGTACCGAGGGAGTGCGCTGAGCAATTGCCTGCGTGATAGAGGGGCTTGCGTGTTCCAATGTCGTCAAGTGCTATGCTCACGGTAGGAAAGCTACTGGTATTGTCTCCCATGTCGGACAGGTCGATGGACAGGAACCAGACCAAGAGAAGCACACACCTGTTGCCTTTCAGTTAGACTGTAATCATTCAAAGGGTAGAGATAAGCAAATCCATTGCACTCAATGCCCGAATCATACGAACAATGCCACTACACTCTTGGTCCAGACATTTAATCTACAGCTTTTCAGCTGAGGCTGAACGCATTTAAGCCAATATCCCCCGGATGCGAGGGCCAGGCCGGTACTCGCTTTCTGCTGCATGGAGGTGAGATGCTGAGCCGGCAGCATATGCAGCCTACCTAAATGTGGTTAAAGTCCCAGTCACAGGCGATGGTTACGAAATACGTCTGCGTGTAAACTCATTGAGTGAGCGTAATCAAAGGTGGAAAAACGTCTCATTAACACGAAATGGAACACGTGGCTAGCTAATCCATTACGTGGAAGTCCGAAGCGAAAGCTTGCAGAATGGATATCGTCTCATTAAAACGAAATGGAACGCTTGGCTAGCAAATCCATTACGCGGAAGTCCGAAGTGAAAGTTTGCTGAGCGGATGTCGTCTGCAAACTAGGGTGGGGAAACTTCTCATTAACACGAAATGGAACGCATAGCTAGCAAATCCATTACGTGGAAGTCTGAAGCGAAAGCTTGCTGAGTGCGTGTAGTCTGTAGACTCACCGTTCCTAGTTTGCGTGGGGAGCGGCCAGAGGCGAACGAAATACCCAATACACTGAAGTGCGGAATTAAAGCAGCCATGAGCAGGACGTGCCGATTCCTTGGTTGAACCCAGTAATAGAGCGCTATGTGCCGGCTCTGCAATTATGGAAACCTCCTTGGATGGCGGGGAGTGCCCATGGTCTACCCCTGCCTTTCCTTGAGGGTTGACCGTGATATCTTTAGCCGTTCTAACTTGACCATCTGAGATGCGGACGACAACTCAACAGTCAAATGGCCCTCCAAACCCGCAGGCTGGCTAACCTGAACTAAAACCCCCGTAGAAGTCGGATGTGCCGTCCTAAGTGTACAAATAAAATTGGCACACGTCAACCTTTCTGCTGGAGCAGATAATTACGCAAATGTTTACGTTGCTCAAGGAACTCAGGGCGATGATCCAAGTGTCTGTCCTACTTTGTGTAATAAACCAGATGGGCAGAAATGTTGTACTTAGGCGATTTCGGTCTATTTCGACGAAACAAGCTGGGAAACAAAATAGACGTTTTCCTCACTGAAAAATTTAGAGCTGATCCACAGCTGTCAAATTTGTCATTTTTGGTCGACATCCCATCCCATAGGATTGAACTGAATTGGGAACTTCAGGGTAAAGATAACCTGTGATCTCTACAGAATCATTAAAGAATTTCGGAGAAAGCTGTCATTGTTTGAAGCACAACTGGAAGGAGAAAACGTTTCAAAATGTTTTACGCTACAATCGCTGAAGACGTCAACCTCGATTTTCCGGGGGAAAAAATATTCGTGAATTGAAGAAGCATTTTTGTGAGAGATTGTCAGATCTTAACAGAACAGAGAGTGACATTCTTCTGTTCCAGAATCCCTTTGATTGTAACCTTGATGATGTGCCAGTTGAACTACAGTTGGAGCTCATTGATTTGCAAGCAAATGCCTTGTTGTAAGAAAAGCACAGAGAAATAAAACTTATTGAATTGTACCGCTGCTTAACTGATGTTGGGATTCCAAAACTGAAGAAATTTGCCGCTGGTATGGCAACAGTCTTTGGAACATGAATTATGTGAAGTCAACACATCGAACGATATTGACTGATGAACATTTGAAAGCAATTCTCTTGATTGGATGCAGTAATTCCAAACCAAACATTGATGATATCTTGAAAGCCAAATTTAAGTTTTACACATATCTCTAACCTTTTTTTGCTGCTTAGTTTGTGAGATTCTGATATGTGCACACTAGGTCTGATGTAACTATCTTTTTGCTTACGTCGCCTTCTTTGGTAACTATTGGTTAGTAAATAAACATGTTGGTTGTCTTTGTTTTTTTTTTTGTGTGCATTGCACGCCACTCACCCATGATTAACTCAATTTATCGTCTTTTGTCTGAGAGCTTTCGTTCTGGCTTGCAAGTATTGTTAAATTTAGTTGTATATCTTTTACATGACATTTGCAGTCAACACCAGCATTTGTTTGCTGTTGTTGGTGTCTTGACAAGTTTACGTTCAGAAGTTTGCCATTGCTTTCTGACCGACGGGCACCCATATCATAGCGTAAAAAAACCAGAGCAACGCGGTCTGCTACCAAATTGCACACATCCGTGTTTCGAACGCGGTTATACGGGATTACGAACAGCGTCCGTAAGACCTTCTCCACGGAGACGGCGCAAATATTGTACAGAATGAGTATGCGGCCAGAGCTCGTCATTTTGTCAGTTATCCGGCCCGCCGGGGAAAATGTTTGGTGACCCCTGCTTTATAAGAATACGGAATAGATAAGGTTACCAGACACCTGAATACAATATATGATACTGGAGGTATATCTCATGAATAATGTAATTCTGTATACATTGCAATCCCAGAGACATCAGAGCCTTGGAAAGTGATCAACATCGACAAATTAGTATAATGAGTCAAATCACGTAGAATTTGCTAAGAATTATCATGCAAGGAGTTAGGAAGAAAATACTACCTGCAATAGGAGAAGAACTATGTGGGTTTGTAGAAGGCAAGAGTACAGTAAATGGTGTGTATATACTGAGAACAGTAATTGAACGTTCTATAGAAGTAAACAAAGATCTACACCTTTGCTTTATTGACTACACAAAGGCTTTCCGTAAAGTTAGGCATGTCCACATGATAAAGATGCTTGAAGATCTACAAATTGATGGAAAAAAACCTTAGACTTGTAAAAAAAAACACATGTATTGGAAACAATTGGAAGATTTGCAAATTCCGGGCGCTCTGTTCATACACTGCATCATACATCAGCAAGTACTCTGTGGGACTTAGATATTTATTGTGTACTGAAACCAGTCGTTTCTGCTGTGAACTTCATTCGGGAACACGCACTCTATCACCGTCAGTTCCAGGCTTTTTTTGAATAAATTGATTCTGAATTCTGTGACTTGCCATATCACACATCAGTCAGGTGGCTCAGCTGAGGTAAAGACCTGCTTCGTTTTTACAAGCTCCGAAACGAAATAGATGTTTTCCTCACTCATCTCATCTCATCTCATCATGTTCCTCTTGTACCTTGCGGTGTCGAGGTGAAGTATAAACTTCGTGAGAGTGCCCGGTTATGGGCTTCGTATATCGACATTCCCATGGATTCTGTTATTCCCTCCATCCAACGTTTACGTGGTCGGCCTCTTCCTCTGTTTCCATCTGGTCTGTACATCATTGCTTGTTGTGGCATGCTGTTGACTGGTAGCCTACTTGCATGGCCAAACCATTTGACTTGCTGCTTTCTAATAAAATCTAGAGCAGCATTAACCCCTACTTTAGTCCTGATTTCTTCATTTCTGATCTTATCTCTTCTTGATACGTTGAGTATTCTTCTCAGAAACCTCATTTCTGTTGTTGTGATTTTTCTTTTCTCTTTTTCTGTCATTGTCCAGGTTTTCCTCACTGAAAAAGATTTACCATTTCTGTTTCCCTCCGATCAACAAGAAGCTGTGTTCAAGTTTATTTTATTTTGTGTGCTTTATTTCGCTCTTTATCTGTTTGTGTTGGCCTGTCCTTGACGAAGGTTCTAGAACCGAAACGTCGACAGTGTTTTGTTGTCCTATAATACTTATTGTTTTATTTTAATACTTCAGTGTTATATATTTATTTATTGTTTCTCATTTTTGATAAGTCACACTTTGTTTTCACCTATGTATGGAGATTTTGTAAGGTATGTATATCGTGTCCGTGTTGTGTATGTCTGTTCGTTTCGCAGGAGCTAAATATACTTAATTGCTTGCATTTCATATCTTTTTTTTTTTTAACGTCGCCTTCTTTGATAACATTGTTTAGTAAATAAATTTGCTGGTTGTCTTTTGTGTGTGTGTGTGTGCATTGCATGCCCTTCCTATGATTAACTTAGTTTTTCGTCTTTTCCCCCAGATTTTCGTTCTAGCTTGCAATTATTGTTATAGTTAGTTGTATATCCTTTACAGGACGTTTGCAGCCAACACCTGCATTGTTTGCTGTTGTTGATGTCTTGGCAAGTTTACGTTCAGTAGTTTACTATTGCTTTCTGAACGACCGGCATCCATAACATAGCACAAAAACAAGCGCAACGGTGTATGCTGCCAAATCGCGCGCAGCTGTGTTTCGAATGCGGGTATACGGGAACACGAACCACGTCCGTAAGACCTTCGCCACGGAGAACGGGGCAAGTATTGTACAGAATGACTCTCCGGCCCGCGCTCGTCATTTTCTCAGCTAATCCGGCCCGCCGTGAAAAATGTTTGGTTACCCCTGGTCTAGAGTGTAGAAAACATCCAGACCAGCCATTATTAAGTGATGCTCTGGGTCTCGTTTAAAGGAGGCTGCGTGTTATTTGCAGTACGTTGCAGTCAACCCCAGTCCATGTGGCTGTTTGTGATTTTCTAGGTACATTTGCGTGCATTAGTTAAACATTGCTGTCTGAACGAGAAGTCATCAGTTAGATCGAGATGACCTTTATGTGGAATGAACCCACGCCGCCAGGATAAAACAGTTTACGTGCTTTGAACATCTAAGCCACGGCGATCTTTAGAACACCCAGTTCTGATACTAGTCTGTCGACAACAGAGCGCTACCGTGGACACAACGTCTAGCCCGTGAAGTATTGAGAATCTAGCTCCAGGCCACTGTGTTATAAGGACACAAATTAATCGCCCGGCGACCTGAAACATACATCTCAGACCCCTGGATAGACACCTTTCAAGGACATATTCCTCGGTCTGGTTTGTTTTTTTATTGTTTCGTTTTTGTTGATAACGACTTCGGTTGACAAGTTCCCCTGTGTTCTTGTGTGTTTCTGAATATGGATTACAAACAATTAGGTATATTTGGCTCTAGCGAAAAACTGAGACTTTTGTTCCATATTATGTTTCTCAAGCAGCTCAGTTATATTTTGTGATTTGATTCGGACTCCCGTAAAAGCTTAGCATTATGAAAACCCTTTTATCGATACAAGAGCCTGAGTTAAGTGCGCGTCGAAAGTTCACGACTGCGGGCACTAGTGAATGTTAAGACGGACTCAAATAAATGTCCAATTAGGAAATCTTATGAGATCAACAGATAACCAACGTGTATAAACAAAAACCCGAATAAACGTTATCTTGGAAATCACTTAACAATGTTGTGGAGCCATTTAAAAAAACAAAAAAAAACATCCAGGCATATTGACCGGCTCGCATATAAACACAGTGAGTGCAGATCAATACATGTGGAGCTATTTCTCAACGTATTGACGAAATTCGCGTTTGACAAGTTATGGAAATTTACCTCTTCCACGCACTTATTTGGAATTATTTAATACATATATGTCGAGTGTTTCTTCCCGACAAATGTAGCACTTAAACAAGATCTACTTATCTGTTGTTGGAAAGCACGTTTACATCGACGATAAGGGCTCGTAACATTGTGAACACTTCAAATAATTGGCTTTTCATGCCTTTAAGGACAAACTTTTGCACTGTGTTGTGTAGAAAAGATTCGTTAATTGAAGGAACAAGATGTAAACATAGTTAATGTGTTGGAAAAATGTTTTATTTGCGTTGTTCATAGTCCGTATTAATAACAATACTTATGAGTAGAGAAAGGAAAGCTGTCTATATCGTCGTTCAGTGTTGCTTGTTATTGTTATATACTCTTTCGGGCATGATAAATATTCTCGCTTTGAAAGTTGAACACGCCATTGTCCGACCAATGCTGAATAAAACAAACAGTTCCGATTATGATTGCATTCATTTACATGGGGCGCAGGATCAACGTCCTTTGCAGCAGCTGTTGAGTGACGCAGTCAGGGATATTCTACAATATGTTCTACTATCTCTTACTTGTGAGACGATAAGCATTTTTGGGGTGGTGTCAAATATCATCAACATTATCTGTCTCATTAAACAAGGCTTCAAGGATCCGGTCAACATCAGTTTACTGGGTATGAAATGCAGTAATAGAAACATAGATACAGTGATATAGTTATAGTAATAATGCATGATAAGAGACTTGTGAATCATCGTATCCTATGGAGTTGGTACACTACGAACGAACTAACGAATGAAAATCTTTATTTTCAAAGGGTTAAGAATTGGGCACGCAGGCCCGTTTGACATTCTACCCGTCTTCTCTATTTCCTCTCATACATTCTTTCATTCAACATCTCTTATAAAGCAATTCTTTGACAACAAAAGAACAATAACCGATTAAATCGCATGACAAATAACCAATAATACATGACTCATTGAGGAATGTTTAACATAGGCATCATAAATACCCAAGGTGGGTGTAACGTGCCAGACATATGGGAATGTTTTTTTTATCCTGGCTAGTTGTATTCGAGATTTATTATTGTCTTTGTTGTTGTTTTTTAAGGGGGCATATAGTCTGTCCTGAGGTAGTGTTCAAACAGGTTGCGGCTGTATGTATAGTGATTGGTGGTGTCTTTAATTTCTTGTGGAAGATTATTCCACAACTGAGTGGCAGAGTATGCTAAGCTTGTTTTATATAAGTCTATCCAAGATTTAGGGACATGAAGTATATTTAGTCGTTCGCTATGTCTTGCGTTATATTTAAACAATGGACAAATGTAGCTTGGGGCATTTTGAAATAGGATTTTGTGAGTTAGTTTAGCCTTATTAAAAAGTAGGCGTTTGTGGAACGGCAGTAACTGAAGACGTTCATGTAGGTTAGAATTGTCTGTAAACTTATCACCATTGATTAGACGAACTTCCCTTTTCTGGAGTGAATAAAGGCGCTTTTTTATTGATTTGGAGCTTCCATCCCAGATTGTGGAGCAATAATCAATATGTGTTTGTATGTGGGAAGTATAGAATATCTTTTTTGTGTTTTCGTGGAGGAAGTTTTTAATGTTGGCAAGTTGGTATACTTTTTTGGCTATTTGTTTAACTAGAGCATGAACATGGGAATTAAAAGATAGATTTTGATCTATGATAAGACCCAGTGCCTTGTGCTCGGTTACAATTTCTATAGGCATGCTACCAATGTGCAGCTGAAGAGTTCTCTGCGAGTTTAGAGTGTGAAGTCTTTGCCTGGTTCCTATTAACGTAGATTTTGGTTTAGAAATGTTAATTTGCATGCGGTTTGCGTGATTCCAGTTAACTACACTATTTATTTCCTGTTGCAATGATAATTCCAATACATTACGATCAATAGCGTTTGTATATACTGCGCAGTCGTCTGCAAATAGATCGCAGGACGACGACAGATATAAGGGAAGATCATTTATATAAATTGAGATGCGCCACATGTTATCTGGGTGTGGGGGTGGAAACTAAAGCGCTTATTTAGATGTCCATGTACTTGAGAAGATAGTAGCAGGTCTTCACTTGGAAAGGTGTAAACTGCTACTCAAGGGGCTTGGGTGTTAACGGCCTCGGAAGGACACCTGAGCCAAGGCGGCAACAATTGCATTTTATGTCTATGGGGGCTTCCAGAATAAAGAAGAGACGGTTGCGATGGAAATTGATCTGGAACGTGCTTAAGCCAGGGTAAGATATGATAGTTTTATATACTCTTTTGGACATGGAGGTCTGCGCTTGGCTTGTTAAACGGAATGCGGCAGTACTTTAGGAGAGTAGAATAGCATATCGCATGGGTCAATGGACTTCATACCCCTGTACTATCACACCTGGGCTGCCACAGGGATCTACCATGCCCCCCCCTACCATTGCTCTTTGATGTATACACCAGCAAAGTTGCAGCTATTGAGACATCAGAAATTGGTAGAATTTTGACACTCCCAGATGATGTGCCAGTGTACAGACAGAACATAGAAAGGGAAAGAATGGTTGACGACTTACAGTCGGCAGTAAATAGGGTGGTCTAGTGGTGCATGGGCCAAGAGGTCGTAATTAATCCAGACAAGGCATCGTGTGCGT
The DNA here is from genome assembly GCA_963921405.1 of Cepaea hortensis. Taxonomy (NCBI): domain Eukaryota; kingdom Metazoa; phylum Mollusca; class Gastropoda; order Stylommatophora; family Helicidae; genus Cepaea; species Cepaea hortensis. The sequence goes on from OY992881.1 coordinate 109,056,777, forward strand.
GGTATTTCCTGGATAACGGAAACATGAAGGCAGATATCCAATATATTGCATTGAATGGACGTCCTCTCAGTAAAGAGAGTAAATCGAAGTACTTGCTAATCACCTTCGACAGTCGTAGGTATTTTCAGGATCACCTGGAGGTTGTTGTGCTGACGGCTGGAAAGGAACGTAATCCTAGAACTAACCTGTTTTTTTTTGTTTTTTTTTAGTAACAGTGGTTTCCAATGGGGTTTATATGTACCCCACCATTTAATATAGTAAAACAATACAGTTTGTAATGCACTTTTTTATTTCCATTTATTAATCACTACACAATGTTTAGATAAATGAATGCTTGAATATTTTACTTACAAACATGAACTAAGCATAGAATCTTGAATGTTATAAGTTGCAGCGGTCACAAACAATATTCTTATGTTGGCCACAAACAAAGTTACTGCAAACACCACAAACATCTCTACATATTCTGTCAATCTTCTGTGGGCAAAGTGACAGAGGGATGGTTTTCTAGATCCACAATGATTCTCTTCTAGTTTAGACGGAAGGTTCCGCAAGTTGATATGTTTGGCTCCTTTCGATGAGTCCTTCTGCATGTTGAATTAAATTCAGTCGACGTTTATGTGACTTGTGATTGTTCTATTCAGGATTAAGGTGAATCAAAAGAAAACTGGTCTGTAAAATTGAGTCAAGTAGTCTTGGGAAGTAATTCCATAGTGCGGGAGTCTCTGTCGCGAAGTGGTCAAGCCGTTTGAATCGTGCTCCGAAGGTTGTAGGTTCGATTCCGGGCCGCACCCTTCGGTTTGCGAGTTAAATGCTTCGGAGACTCCGGTGGGTCGTCGCTAAAAGCTACGGAGTTCGTGCTTTGTGCGACCCTTTCCGTGCTGTGGAAAGAGACCGAGCCATATGGGATAAAATCCGGTGCAATGAAGTCGACCCTGTCGACTTTTAAGCGACTTTATTTAAAAATTCCATAGTGCAAACTGGTCTATCAAAATGGGTGTAGCAGTCTAGGGAAGTTACACCATAGTGCAAACTGGTCTATCAAAATGTGTGTAACAGTCTAAGGAAGTTAAACCATAGTGACGACTGGTGTATCAAAATGGGTGTAGCAGTCTAGGGAAGTTAAATTATAGTGCCGACTGGTCTATCAAAATGGGTGTAGCAGTCTAGGGAAGTTACACCATAGTGCAAACTGGTCTATCAAAATGATAGGGAAGTTACACCATAGTGCAAACTGGTCTATCAAAATGTGTGTAACAGTCTAGGGAAGCAACATGTGCCCAAATGGGCCAAGAGCAGGTCAAACAGTCATTTGCGTACTTATTTCAAATTCAAATGGCACATATAGATAAAGCCATTTATTAGAAATTTGGCATAAAGAGCTGGACAATGACGAAATAGCCTTCCTCGTAGTATCACATGGAGAGACACATCATTTTGGAGAGCCAAGCTGCAGAAAGAGCGAGCCTCAAAGACACAGAGGTTCATAGTATTACAATACATTTCTGTACCTTACTACTCTTATGTTGTAGTTTATATTGGTCGTTTTGTAAAGTTAACTATAATATGTATACATTATTCACTGTTAAAGGCTTTTATTTTCATTATCGTCACCAGCCCGCTGTCTAATCGTGTTACTGTACTTATGTATTAAGAGATTTATATTATCCGTTTATTTGGTTACCTGTCACAGCCCTGGTCCGGGTGGTGACCGTTAATCGAAGGTTTACTATGCATGCAAACACGATTTACACGAGTAAATGGATAACAACACATATGTGCTCTCCTACTCTAGGTTTAGCCATATCTGATCTGGGGTGCCTATTAACAACAGTGTGGTCATGTCTCATCCTGACCCCAGCGTTAACGAAAGCAGACTTGCCGTTCGATCCCGCTGAGTTTCAGAATTTAACAAGTGCTTGGCCACACTCAGTGTTCAGCAGGATCACCAGCTGGATGACAGCCTTCATCACACTGGAGAGATGCTTGTGCATTGCAATGCCTTTAAAGGTTTGTTTCATTCAATTTCATTCTACTATTACCCCTAGCCGGTTCAACTTCAAGATAAATTTATTTTAGTGTCCATCCCTGGCTCAGACTAACAGTCAAGTGACCGCGTCAGCAGCTAATGGCAGCTGCTCACGGTACTTAATGCAAGATTTGTCAGGAAATTGATTTAATTATCATTATAAGGTCAGCGTATGGCGCAATGGGTAGCGGGGTAGAGGTATCCCCTATCAAAGGAACGAACGAACGAACGAAAAAACGAACTTTATTTTCAAAGGGTAACGAATTGGGCACGCAGGCCCGTCTTACACTCGGCCCTTCCAATCACTCATCTTTTGTTCATCAGTGCACAGTGAATTCACATAGGAAAAAAAAAGAAACATTGCCAAATGAATGTTGTAGAGAAGAAAGGTGCCACCTTCCCTCCGCTAGCCTACGTGACACCCTTGGGCTAGGTGGAGTACCCGTTTAGCCCCCCGAGCAGAGTTACGTGAAGCCATAAATGCAGGTGGTGGATGAAGATGGAGAGCAGCCGACAGATAGTTGTAGGTTATGATCTCCAACGTTACGACGGTAGGCAGATGATCTCATTTTTTTAGGAGACATTGGCTACGGTCATTGACCAGTATGGTCACTTCTAGGAAGGAAAGCAATGACAAACTACCTTCTTTACAGATGCCAAGAAAATCATGTTGTGTGGACTCATTGATAATCAGAGAAACGGCGTAAATGGGTGCTACATAGGAGCAGCCTCGCCCGGTAGGGATAGTCATGTGCACCAGATGACTCCAGACAGTCAACAGGCTACTAGGTGCAAAAGATTTAAATCATTGAAAGTAGGAACTTGGAATGTTATAACAATGAATGCGGATGGAAAATTAGAAAACATCAAACAAGAAATGGAGAAAGAGAGAGAGAGAGAGAGAGAGAGAGAGAGAGAGAGAGAGAGAGAGAGAGAGAGAGAGAGAGAGAGAGAGAGAGAGAGAGAAGATTAACATATTATGAATCTCGGAAACGAGATGGAAAGGGGCAGGGATAAGGACAGAAGAGGATTGTAAGATTATTTACTCTGGGGGAGAAGAATAGCAAAGAGGTGTAGCCATTATATTAGATAAGCAAACATCAAATTCTGTCAATGGATATCGGGCTGTGTCAGACAGAGGTCAATTAGTAAAATTAAAAGGATGACCTTTTAAAATACATGTCATTCAAGTATATGCCCCAACAAATGAATGCAGTGAAGAAAGTATAGAGAAATTTTATAATGACATGGAGTTTGCTGTGGGATGTGGGTTTTAATATATGAGAATTATTTGCTTGATTTATGTCTAGGAGATTATTTTTGATTCTCACTCATTTCACCAGTTGAGGTGATCATGGAATTCTACCATAAACACAAGAGGAAAAATACTTCACTCCTTTATATAATTGCATTTATGTGTTTGTTTCCATTCCCACTACTATCACCCTCAAATGTGTATATAGTGCTATAGAACATTGATTGTTTACCAACATATAGGACAACTATTGTTGAGAAAACATCAACAATAACTTGACGTAAACATCAACATTAAAACATAAATCAAGATCTGGGATAACATTTCTACAAGTGTAATGACCACTGTGAGCTTCTTGAATATGCCTCACATGACATATGTATATATTCACTTGAAATATGACAGAGGCCTATACACACACACACACACACACACACATATATATATATATATATATATATATATATATATATATATATATATATATATATATATATATATATATATATATCTGAAGACCAACTGAAATACACCTTGCTATCAGCAAGTTCAACATCTGAATACCAACTCAAAGACACCGAATGAAGCTTGGACAATGCGCAATCAAGCTGAAAAAACATCTGATGGCTGTGGAATTGTGGTTTCGGGAGAAAATGCAAAGATTACCATGGACAGCCAGAAAGACCAATGAACAAGTCAAGATAAAAATGAAGATCGTAAACTGATTAGAGTCATTAGACGTAGTCAGTCAAAATATTTTGGGTATTGTCGTAGTAATCCTTTATTACTTTAGTGTCGTCCCTGGAGTGAGGGGAATCAACACCCACATTTTAATTAACCCAACATTATTGTCCTAGAGAAACCACCAGAATCCGTCCACAAAACTCCTTCAGTCTGTAGACACCCCTTTCTTACTCTCACTCACCCCTGGATCACACCCCATCTCATCCTTCCCCAACACAACATACTCAACAACTCTAGCTTTAACAAATTATTACAACAATTAATTTATTAAAGCAAAGAGTATGTGTGTGAGAAATGTCTGTGTTTAATGTGTAGAATGTGTGTCGAATATTCTAAGATGTATGTAAAATCAGACCAGTGAATCAGGAGCAAAGTTAGTTACATCACTGTGCTGAGCACACAACAGCACCAAGTATTCCGGACAGAAAACCTCACCAAGAATATGTTTTTCCGGCCACGTGAAGACTTTCTCCGATAACTCTCGAACAGTCAGAACGCTGGTCATCAATGATAGACACTGTTCGATATTGGTCTTCACTCTAGCAAACACTGTGAATTTACACTGTTCAATAATGTTTGTTGATCAGAGAATCTTTCCAATAACTTAAATGTCACATGGGAAAATATAACTGTTCATAAGTCACTGGTTATACGATTTTTCCCATATTAAAAAAAAACAACCTATTAATGTTCCAGGTAGTCATATATATTGGTATATGTGTTACGTATAGTGTTCTGATTCTACAGTGATGTAGCATATCACTCAAGGAAACATCACACATATGTTAATCAAGTCCTGCTCAGCAGAAGTCAGGTTTCTGCAGACTAACTAGGCCATGAGCCCAGTATACAAGCCTCTCAGTAACATCTGTCTTCCTTCCGTGAGCCATCATTTTTCTTCAACTTTGATACTAACTTCTTGGTAGTATATCGTATCACCATCAACAAGTAGACCTGTAAGTAGAACCTGTAGAATAGAGAATCCCTTGGTGAGAGGAACTCAATTCTGACCTTAATTAGGTGAGTGTTGGCCGATAGCAGCACTCAGATATATAACAGATAACCGAACTCTGTTATACGGCCAAATAGCTCATCACATTGGTCTGAGACATGGAAACACAAGGAAAGATTAAAGGAAACGGGTAGAAACACAGCAGGTCGTTAATGATATTCTGGGCACTGCTTTTACTAATGGGCAGCATGGAATACACTTCACCCATTGTTACCTGACGGTCGGGACGAACGATGTCGTCAACTTGATGAATGTTGCGTGGAGTCAATGCGGTAGACGGACGACCAGTTCCGCTTTGCGGCAGCCAGTCAGGATTGACCTACTTCAGCTTCGTCACAACAAAGTACCCAACATAGAACAGTGCTAACAACCACTGTGAGAATCTCCATAAACAATACTCAAACATCCGTGGTGTGAATCAGCGTCCCGACTTCAGCATTGATTAATAATATGATATTACGTTGCTTTAACCGATCTATATTGGTGGCCATATTTAAACCGTTGATGTTGCGCAACCTGTGACTGACATATATTTTTGTGATATACAGTGCATACGAGTGGATGAGGAATCCCGCTGTATTAAAAAATTGCACACCGATAAAGTATATACATAGATACATTTTTGAGGCATTACTTTTGGAGGCATTATTTATTGACGTTCCTCGTGTGCCCTCCTACACTTCAATTCTAACCCTGTGTGTTGCCTGCGTACATTAACCATATCTACTAAATGCTGCAGATCATGTTCTTTGCCTAGAGTCAATACTGTATTTTCAGCATATATAATGGTATTGATGTTATGTCTCGCAATCGTGGTTACTATCACCTTTTCTCAATTTCAAAAATTATTTTCACTGTAGGAACCCCCAAAAAAAATTATCTGGAGACATTTGACGCCTTGTCGCACACATTTCTTACTTGACTGATATTGGCCGACTTCACTATTAATCTGTATGTTTGTTATGAAGCAAATGCGGCCGGCGTCGAACTGATCACATCATAGCCTGAGAGCCGATTGGTCTGTAAATAAATTGGTCTGTATAAATGTATGGATTACGCACCATATGCCAAAAGCGTATTAATGCGTGTACGAGTGTTCTTTATTTTCAGGGAAACATTATAGTGGAGTATAAACATTGCGTACACTGATCCAGGTTGACTTTAATTTTCTCTTTTCGTCACCAGGTCAAATATTTGGTCACACCAAGGCGAGTTGTTATCACCATTGTCGTTCTCTACGTCATCATGATATCTTCAATTGCGCCGATATACGTTGTTAATAGACTAGAAATGAAATATTTTCCAGAAAAGAACAAATCGCTCATTGTCCAGGTTTATTCTGAAGATTATGTTATATATGAGAGCATAACGGCTGCAATCAACAACGTGTGTATTCCTTTCGGCGCTTTTACTACAGTTATAATGTGTACACTAATACTGGTTGTAAAGTTACACACGTATGCTAAATGGGGGGAGGCAGCAACGCAGTACGGCAAACCTGGGGTTCCTAACCGTAACATGAAAGTAGCACGAATGGTTGTGATGATCTCTACACTATTCATTGCGTGTACATTTCCAACGTGCGCAGCAATTATTTGGTGCATATTTGAGCCACGTTTGAGTCTCCATGGCCAATATCGGAACATGTTGATTGTGTTACTGAGTATCTGCGCTATACTGGAGTCGGTTAACTCGTCTGGGAATATATTTATTTATTACCACGCAAGTAGCAGATACAGAGCTGTTTTTAGACAGATGTTCTGTGCGAGGAAGAGTGTGAAAAGATAATGACATTATATTTGGCAGTATGAGAATGAAATCTCAACCCAGATAGCAGTTATAACCACCATAGATAAACTCAATCATATTCAATGAACATGTAAATAAACATGTGGCCACTCTATATGAAGACCAAATGTTAGCTTAATTAAAAAATCACTGAACTGTATCTGCCCAGTTGTGAGTTGATAGATTGTAACTCACTCAAGCCACATCTTAACTAACCATTGTTACCTTAGTTAACTTAACTAATCTTAAATCATAACTCACAATCTGTGACCTCTGAAGAGAATAGAGCCATCCCACACGAAACATTCCTTTCTCCAACTTACTAAGCATACTCCTTGAGTCCGTGATGAGAACAATGTATGTTGCAGTTGTCTCCTCTAACCAACGGAATGACGCTGTGACTGCTTCCACCTCCATTATCATTCTCGAGGTCGTAACCTCATATGCCATACTTTCCATTTTCAAGAATCGTCCATCAGCCTTCGCAATGAAGCCACTTACCCATCAGTATAAATCAATATGTCACCTTTATGTGTATTACGCTGGATCAGTTGTTGCACCTCAAACTCGGTGCGGCCCGCTGCTCATTTTGTGCACTCACAACCCAGTGTTACTATTAACTTATGCATGCCTATCATGTCTGCCGGTACTTCAACCCACACTTTTTCACGATTGATGGTCTCCAGATCACCCATAAGGGGTATAGTTATTTCTGCCTGTGCCATCCAGGACCTGCCTCGTTTTAGTCTATTACCCTTGACCATATTCATGACTTCATGCAGGTGTTGATCCATATTTGCAGCAACTCTCAGGTATCATTTGGCCTGCGGGACCCCATGTCTATCCGCCATTGTTGGTAGCTCCAGGATATGCCTCATTCATATTATTGGTGTGTCCTTTGTGCAGTCCAGAATTTACCGCCTGGTCGCATTTTGTATAGTCTCCAACCTTTCAAGCTGGCGCTTTGATACTGTCAGAAGTCCAAAAACATGCTCAATGATAGATGTTATTAACTGTTGAATAATCATGTAAAGCACCCTCTGCTATACCCCGGTTGCTGTCATCGCCCTCAAAGTATTAAATCCCCTACCATCCATTAGCACCAAGCCTCCACATGATATTAAAAGGCATACACCTGTCGAGTGTGATACCCAACTACTTCAATTTACTCTCTCTCTCTCTCTCTCTCTCTCTCTCTCTCTCTCTCTCTCTCTCTCTCTCTCTCTCTCTCTCTCTCTCTCTCTCTCTCTCTTTCTCTCCTAGAAAGTTTATGCGCATACTTGGTTATTGATTTATATAGCAACGTATTAGATTGTACGTGCTGTAAAAATTGACTCGTATTGAAGTCACAGAGATTGACACTTAGATATCTTTTATGATACTTTTTATCGCCTTAATACTCGGAGTGAGGGGGTCTACACTCCCCGCTTTAAACAGAGACATTGACTTGTATAGTCATTTATTGATTCTTTTGGATAACAGTTGGTACTTAGCTTGTGAAGTAGTTTTTTCAAGTTAATTATTTGTTGTATGTTCTTTAATTCGTTTTGTTCCTTGTTTGCATTATATTCGTTGGTCTAATTAGTTATATCGTTATAATATTGTCATTTAGTTATCGATTTGTATTACTGATATTTTGCAAGTTAATGTAATTGTGATTTTTTTTAATGATCTTGTATTTTTGCTTAACTTTGACTAATTTACACTTTCTTCATGGATGAAATGTCTGAGAAGTGGAAACACAGGCTCAATAAGTCAGGAATACGCATTGGACACTTAAACATGTGCAGCTTATTTAATAAGCTACCAGAATTATCTTCTATTCTTAATCAAAATTTTCATTTATTCGGCCTTAGTGAAAGTAGGCTTAATGATAAAATTTCAGATGAGGACATCTCTATTAAAGGTTACACAGTTTTTAGAAGGAATCCCTGTAGGAAACAAGAGACAGTCATAATAACCTATGTTTCTAATTTACTAAATGCTCACCGTAGGCTAGACTTTGAAACTTGCGAAATAGAATGTATCTGGTTAGAGCTAAAACTTCAAAACCGCACACCCCTGATAATTGGCTACCTTTATCGAAATCCCAGTGCTGGACATGTCTGGTACGAAAACTTCACTACCATGATGGATATGGTTTTCGCTTCTGGGAAGGAAATTATACTACTCGGAGACTTCAACATTGACACCAACAAATCCAACATAATATGGGGAAATATAATTGCATCATACAATTTCCAACAAATAGTACAACAAGCTACTAGAGTAACAAAGTCATCTTCAACAGTCATAGATCACATTTATGTAACTTGCTCAGACAATATCATAGAATGCACCGTACCCAATTGTGCAATGAGCGATCACTACCCAATATGCTGCACGTGGTCTAAAAAAGGAATTAAAATTCCTAAACATAAACACATAACTGTAAAATATAGAAGTTACAAAAATTTCAACCAAAACGCATTTTTACAGGACTTGCTCAGTTCACCTCTAGACAATGTTTACCAGCTTCCTGACCCGGATGAAGCTCTGGAATTCTGGATGAAAACATTTATTGATGTTTTTGATAGACATGTGCCAGTCAACGAAGTTCTAGTAAAACACAACGTCAAGCCACTTTGGATAACCCAGGAAATACTTGAAATTATGAGAGACAGAGATAAAGCACATAAAAAGCGGGATCTCGGTGCATACCGTACTCTTAGAAACAAAGTTCAATACAACATACAACGGGAAAAGAAAAATTACTTTAAGAACTTAGTAATGGATAAAACAAATAGTAAGGATATATGGAAAGCAATTAACACCTTGACAAACAAGTATAACTTCCGAAATTCTTTACCATCAAATCATATTACATGCGACCAATTCAGTAATTTTTTTCAAACTGACATAGACCAGTTGAAGGCTTCAATACCTAATTCTCCTTACAACTTATCTTTATTGTCATCGTTTTGAGAGAATAGATGCTCCCTCGATATTCTTTCCGACATACTGCTAATGACAATCACTGAAGTATACACTTACCTCAGTAACCTAAAAAACACAACCTCATCTGGGTTGGATGGAATCAGCAACCGGATTCTCCGTTGTGCTGCGCCAGTGATCTGTACATCACTAACCTATTTATATAATCAGTGTCTAACCAAAGGCCACTTTCCATCAGCTGTCAAAATCGCTAAAGTGTACCCTCTTCTTACATCTGGTTCATTTGACAATGGTCTCCCGAACAATTACAGACCCATTTCCTTACTATCATCACTATCTAAGCCACTAGAAAAACACATCCATAAAGTAACATTACAGTATTTAGTTCGCAACAAGCTTATTGTTGACAGCCAATCAGGATTTCGACCAAAATATTCTTGCCATACGGCCCTAACAAACATGATAGAAAATTGGCACCAGAATATAAACAACAAAAGTCTATGTGGAACTGTGTTTATTGATTTCAAGAAAGCATTTGATATGATAGACCATGTTATTTTAATTTAAAAAACTCGAGACAATGAAAATTGGCCTTAATGTATTCACTCTAATATCATCTTTTCTAGCAAACAGAAAGCAAGTAGTATCTCATAATAATTCTCTGTGTCAAACCACTACCTTCAATGTTGGAGTACCGCAAGGCTCTATTCTTGGCCCTCTATTGTTTGCCATATATATTAACGATCTACCTTTGCATCTTTTGTCGTCCTGCGATCTATTTGCAGATGACTATAAGGTGTACACAAACGCTGAAGACTGTATTTTACTGGAGTCGTCTTTACAACAAGAATTAAATAATGTAGTTAAGTGGAGCTATTCAAACCGTATGCAAATTAACATCACTAAAACAAAATCAATGTTATTAACAACAAGACAAAGACTTCAAACTCTAAGCTCACACACATCACTTCAAATTCACATCGATAGCATGCCAGTAGAAAGTGTAATTGAGCACAAAACATTAGGCCTAATCATTGATAGAAACCTAACCTTTAATTCCCATGTTCAAGCGCTCATTAAACAAACAGCGAAAAAAGTCTACCAACTCGCCAAGATTAAAAACTTCCTTGATGAGGACACAAGGAAACTATTCTATACTTCTCATATACAGACACACTTTGACTACTGCTCTACAATCTGGGACGGCTGTTCTAATTCAAACACCAAGCGACTTTACTCACTCCAGAAACGGGCCATGAGTCTAATTTATAGCAAACTTTTATCTGACAATCCTAGCCTGTATAAACTCCTTCAGTTACTACCATTCCGCAAACGCCTGCTTTTCAATAAAGCTAAACTAATTCACAAAATCCTGCATCGGAATGCCCCAAATTACCTTTGGTCATTGTTTAAATATAATGCTAGACACAGTAAACGTTTAAATATACTACACATTCCAAAGCCTAGGATTGACTTATACAAATTAAGCTTAACGTACTCTGCAGCTCAGCTGTGGAACAATCTTCCACAAGAAATCAAAGAGATCACCAATCCCTATTCATATAATCGCAAATTATTCGAACACTATCTCAATACGGATTACCTTCCCCCTTAATAATTGAGATAATAATAATAATAACAAAACCCTAGTATAACAGCCAATCCCCTTTTTGTAGGCCAGTATATTCCACATGGCTAATAACAAGTGTCAGACCATTATCTAATATTACTGTGTCGTGTAGTTTTGATATTTGCATTTTGCCCATGCCTTTATAATGCATATCTTTTATATTGTTGCTGTTCTTTGTTAGCCTTGAATGATGTGTGAATGAAATAATGTATGAAAGAGAGTGATAGAAGTGCAGAATGTTAAACGGGCCTGCGTGCCCAATTCTTAACCCTTTGAAAATAAAATTTGTTCGATCATTCGTTCGTTCTCTCTCTCTCTCTCTCTCTCTCTCTCTCTCTCTCTCTCTCTCTCTCTCTCTCTCTCTCTCTCTCTCTCTCTCTCTCTCTCTCTCCTAAGAGGACATCAATTCAATATAATACATGGGTCATCTGCCTTCACAATCCAATTATCCAGGGAGTGCCACACAACCGATGCCTTGTCTGGGTTTATAATGACCCCTGAGTCCCTGCACCACTCCGCCACCATGTTTACTGCTATATGTAAGTCTTTATCCAAACGTTCCCCGTTCCTGCCAAATCTGTACACCAACACATCATTTGCAAATGTCAATATTCTACCAACATCTGGTGACTCAATTGATGCGACTTTGCTGGTGTAGAATTAAAAGCGCACTAGGGACATGGCAGATCCCTCTGGCAAACCAAGTGTAATAGTACAGGGATAAGAAGTCCAGGAACCCATGCGCAGTGAAACCTTACGTTTATAAAAAAAACTGCCGCAATCCATCAGACAAGGCAAGTGCAGCCCTACATGTCCAATAGAGTACAGAAAGCAGCTGGAGACAGATATAGAGTGTATATGTAATGACTGTGGGGTTTTCCAAGTTTTGTATTTACCCTGTGTGAAATCATGTAACATAAAAGGTAAATACTTCTTCTCTTCGTCTTCTTTGCGTTCATCCGGGGTGTTTTTTTTCTTCCAGATGTGATTGCGATGTGTCTAAGTTATGAGCCTTTGGGTCGAAACCCGTAGGCCAACACATCCGACTTTTAGCGTGCTTTTTTGACCAGGTAGCATTCCTTGGAGACTCTCACTTTTGCAGTACCGTCCACAACCCAGCTGGCCAAGTTGGAACGGTAGAAGACTTAACGGTCATCTCTCAAAGGAAGGCAGGGACAGTCCATGGCATTTTCCGCCATCCAGGGTGGCTTCCATAATTGCAGGGCCGACACATAGCGCCCTGGTGCTGGGCTCACCGAGGGAATCATCACGTCCTGCTCATGGCTGCTTTAATTCCTCACTTCAATATATTGGGCACTTCGTTCGCCCCGGGCCGTTCCCGCACAAACCAGACTGGTCTGCAGTTGGTATCCACTCAGCAAGTTTCTATTCGGACATGTGCTTGTCGTTGTGCCCGTCAGAACTGTTCCAGACACATCGGACATTCGGAACACTACCTAGTCAGAGTTGTTCCTAACAAGAGCGGCATTCGGAAACTAGGTAGCTGTTCCTAGCACGAGGGAAGACTAGTTAGAGCTTTTCCGGCCACGAAAGACATTTCACTCGGACATAATTGCGTAGTGCCAATTTTTATTTTGCCGCCCTAGGCTGGTACTTCCGTCTTCGGCGGGCATTTTTAATGAGGTTAGCCTTCCTCAGGTTTCGAGGCAAGTTAGACTCTTATTTCGACTTCCAATCAGCAGGCTTTTGCTTCGGGCTGCAACGTAATGGATTCGCTAGCCAAGCGTTCCATTTCGTGTCAACGAGACAATCTTCCACCTTTGGCTACACTAACTCCATGAGTACGGTTACAGAATTTCATCGGAACGTGCGACCGAGGTGTTTTTCCACCTCACGAGGTAGGCTACATGTGCTGCCGGCTCAGCACCTTACCTCTGTGCGTCTGTGGGCGAGAAACGGCCAGACCCTCTCATCCGGGGACCCATCATATCCTCCAGCTAAGTGCCTTTGATCGAGTATCTGCACCAAGAATGCAGCGTGCTCAGCACCTCACCTTAATTTTGATGTAGGTAAGTGTCGGCCAGGCTCTCACATCCGAGGGTTTATGGCTTAGAGACGTTCAGCCATACCCCTCGTCTGAGAGCTTTAGAGGTGTCCGGACTGAGATTACTGGCACCGTTCGCCTGATTTAGACTGCTATCCTCAGTCAACCTGCTGCAGGTTGTGTCTCTCTTAGTCTGGTCCCTATCCCAAGCGCTGTCCAATATGTAGTTAATATTCATCGGCATAGCGCTTGGGGTCAGTGGAACACTCAAGCTCCCCCACCACAGCAAGGTGGAGACACATCGAGGGAGAAAGGTAAATACAACTTGGAACGGTAATATTTTCAAAAACCCCACTGTCATTGCAAATACACCATGTAGCTAAACGATCATGCTCATTCATTCAGTAGCATGTCCTTTGACAAACCTCGCTCCAACAACATTCCTGAAAACATCTCGACCACAAGAAAGATGTCCGGCGTCCAATACACCCATCTGGAGTTCATCCGATACATCCTGAACCCATCTTCTATTTTGCTTCCTCTTTCTCTCTTCCCAGGCATATACTCTTGTTCTCTCCAAACTTTTATGACGTTTTAAGTGACCAAAATATATCAATTTTCTTTGTTTTATCGTAACGATCATGCTAGCAGGTGTATTTGGCGCTGTGGGACAGTCGTCACGTAACGTTTTACTACAATGTCAGTGGTTGAAACAGTAGAATATGTTTATAAGAAGTATGTTTTCTAGGGATAAAATATATTATACAAGCAGCTGGATCGTTCCAGAAAACTAGCACTTCATTATTAATCCAACTAGTGAGAAATCTACACAACAGTATTGATCAAAGGTGCACTTCGCATGCTGTTGAATTGTGATACAAAAGAAGAATAACGTCGTGCCACATATTTTTAAGACAGCCCTTCTGACGATTGGGTACAGAGGAAAGAAACGTTTGTAAATGTGTCATATTATGCTTTGTTTTTATTTTTAAATTTAAAAAAAATTATTGTGCGCCACTTGTGTAGGTTCAGCAATCTGACCAACTTGTCGGCTCAAATTCCTACATGCCCCCCCCCCCCCCCCATCTAATTGAAACTAATGGAAACTTATTTCAGACAACTAGCCAATAAATATTCCCATATTCATTGTACGTTACAACTTACTTATGTATTTATTATGCTCATGTTAAACAGTGCCTCAGTGAGTCAGGTGTTATCGATTATTTTTCATGCGTTTAAATGCTTATTGATAATTTTGTTGTCTAAAATTAGCTTCATAAGTGATGTTAAAGATGAGAGGAAATAGACAAGAAGGGCATAATGTCAGACGGGCCTGCGTGCCCAGTTCTTAACCCTTTGAAAATAAAGTTTGTTCTTGCATTCGTCCTTCTTGTCCCACTGACCCCAAGCGTTGTGCCAATGGATATAAATTACATATTGGACAGCTCTTGGGATATGGACCAGACTAAGAGAGACACAACCTGCTGCTCTCTGCAGTTAGACTGAGGATAGCAGTCAGAATTTAAACTCAGGCGCACGAAGCCACTAACTTGGTCCAGACACTTACACAAAGGCCTCCGTCTCAGAGATGTAGCTGAACGCCTCTAAGCTACACGACCCTTGGATGAGAGAGCCGGGCCGATACTCACCTTCGGAGGTGAGAAACTGAGCACGCTGCATGCCCAGTTCAGATACCTGTCCGAAGGCTCTCAGCTGGGGGATATGAGGGATCTCCGCATGAGAGGACTGGCCGTTTCTCGCTCACTGCTGTACGGAGGTAAGGTGCTGAGCCGGCAGCACATGTAGCCTACCTCGTGAGCGAGTACAAAAGGTTGAAGAAGTGCCCCAGTCGAATGAAATGGTTACGAAAACTGTCTGTATCTAACTCATAGAGAGTGTAGACAAAGGTGGAAAAACAAGGTGGAAAAACGCATCAATAACACGAAATGGAACGCACGGCTAGCGAATCCATTGCGTAGTCCGAAGCGAAAGCTTACATAGTGGATGTCGCCTGCAGACTGACCGTTCCTGGTGTGTGCTTGAGCGACCTGTAAGCGAGATGCCCAACACATGGAATTGAGGAACTAAACCAGCTTTGAGCAGGACGAAGCAACTCCTCGGGTGAGCCAAGTCTCAGAGCAATATGTGCTAGCTCTGCAATTATGGGAGTCTCCTTGGATAGCAAGGGAATGCCCATGGTCTGCCCCTGCCTTTCCTTGAGGGTCGACTGTGATGTCTCTTATCGTTCTATCTTGACCAGTTGAGATGTGGGCGGCATCAAAACAATAAGTCTAACGTGCCTCGAAACCCGAGGAAGGCTAACCTCATTAAAAAATGCCCGCCGAAACCGGAAGTGCCGTCCTACGGGTGGGAAAATTAAAATTGGCACTACGCTTACGTCCGAGTGAATTATCTCGTCCGATTGTCTCTCGTGCCAGGAACAGCTCTGACTATCTAGTTTCCGAATGCTGCTCTTGTTCAGAAAAGCTCTGACTAGGTAGTTTTCCGAATGTCCGTCCTGCCTGAAACAGCTCTGACTGGCGCAACGACAAGCACATGTCCGTGTCAAAAACTCGCTGAGTGGATACCGTCTGCAGATATGTCTGGTTTGTGCATGAACAGCCCGGGGTTAACGAAATGTCCAATATATTGAAGTGAGGAATTAAAGCAGCCATGAGCAGGACGTGGCGATTCCCTCAGTGAGCCCAGCACCAGAACGCCATGTGTTGGCTCTGCAATTATGGAAGCCACCCAGGATGGAGGATAATGCTGTGGACTGCCCCTGCCTTCCTTTGAGGGATATGACCGTGAAGTCTCCGACTGTTCCAGCTTGACCAGCTGGGAGGTGGACGGTACCACAAAACTGAGAGTCTCCCAGGAATGCAAACCTGGATAAAAAAAAAGCACGCTGAAAGCCGGATGTGTTGACCTAAGGGTTTCGATCCAAGGGTGCCAATCACATCTGAAAAAACACTCCGGATGAACGCAAAGAAGAAGAAGAAGAATTGAGAGTGACATTCTTCTGTTCCAGAATAACTTTGATTATCACCGTGATGATGTGCCAGTTGAACTAAAGTTGGAGCTCATTGATTTGCAAGCAAATTACTTGTTGAAAGAGAAGCACAGAGAAAGTAAACTTATTGAATTGTACCGCTGCTTAACTGATGTTGGGTTTCCGAAACTGAAGAAATTTGCCGCTGGTATGGCATCAGTGTTTGGAACAACTTATATCTGAGAGGAAACATTTTGAAAAATGAAGTATGTGAAGTCAACACATCGAACGATATTGACTGATGAACATTTGAAAGCAATTCTCTTGATTGGATGCAGCAATTCAAAACCAAACATTGATGATATATTGAAATCTAAATTTCAATTTCACAAATCTCTTTAACCTTTTTTGCTGCTTAGTTTGTGAGATTCGGATATGTGCACACTAGGTCTGATGTAACTATAGCTTTGCTTACGTCGCCTTCTTTAATAACTATTTGTTAGTATATAAACATGTTGGATGTCTTTTTTTTTTTTTTTGTGTGCATTGCACGCCACTCACCCATGATTAACTTAGTTTATCGTCTTTTGTCCCAGAGCTTTCGTTCTGGCTTGCAAGTATTGTTAAAGTTAGATGCATATCTTTTACAGGACATTTGCAGTCAACACCAGCATTTGTTTGCTGTTGTTGGTGTCTTGGAACGTTTACGTTCAGAAGTTTGCCATTGCTTTCTGACCGACCGGCACCCATACCATAGCGTAAAAAACCAGCGCAACGCGGACTGATGCCAAATTGCACACAGCCGTGTTTCGAACGCGGGTATACAGGATTACGAACAGCGTCCGTAAGACCTTCGCCACGGAGCCCGTCGCAAATAGTGTACAGAATGAGTATGCGGTACGAGCTCGTCATTTTGTCAGTTATGCGGCCCGCCGCGGAAAAAGTTTGGTGACCCCTGCTTTATAAGAATACGGAATAGATAAGGTTACCAGACACCTGAATACAATATATGATACTGGAGGTATATCTCATGAATAATGTAATTCTGTATTAATTGCAATCCCAAAAAAATCAGGAGCCTTGGAATGTGATCAACATCGACAAATTAGTATAATGAGTCACATCACGTAGAATTTGCTAAGAATTATCATGCAAAGAATTCATTCATTCATTCATTCATCCATTCTTTCATTCATTCATTCATTCATTCATTCATTCATTCAGTAGCATGTCCTTTGCAGAACCTCGCTCCCATAACAACCTTCCGGAAAACCTCTCGATCATAAGCAAGATGACCCGCGTCCGATACACCCATCTGGAGATCATCCGCCACATCCTGCAACCATTTTCTCTTTGGCTGCAAACAATTAGGAAGAAAATACCACCTAAAATATGAGAGGAACAATGTGGGTTTGTAGAAGTAAATGGTGTGTATATACTGAGAATAGTAATTGAACGTTCTATAGAAGTAAACAAAGATCTACACCTTTGCTTTGTTGACTACATAAAGGCTTTCCGTGAAGTTAGACATGTGGACATGATAAGGATGCTTGAAGATCTACAAATTGATGGAAACGTCTTGTAAAAAACACATATATTGGAAACAACAAACTGCCTTAAGAATTGATGAAGTATGTCAATATCAGCCTATTAAGAGAGGTGTGAGACAGGGATGTGTAATGTCTCCAGATCATTTTTTTCCCTGGACAGTGAAAACATTTTCAGAAATATAGAAGATATGGAAAGAATCAACATTGGTGGACGATACATCAATAACATTAGATTAGCAGATAATACAGTCATGATTGCAGACAATAAACAGTACCTGCAACATATAGTAGATGCGGTGGTTGCACACAGTGAACAAATAGGGTTAGAATTGAATTGTAAGAAGACACAGATTATGGTCGTCACTAGGAAGAACGAAATACCACAATGTAATATACAAGAAATTGGCACATTCTTAAACATGTGAATCGGTACAGCTATCTCAGAACAGTGGTAATATCTGATGGGAGATACCTTGAAGAGATTAGAACAAGAAATGCAATTGCGAATGTAGCCTTTTGCAAGATGAAACGGCAAAAAGAGTGTTGAAGTGCTACAGAACCTATACTTTTATATGGATGTGAAGCGTGGAAAATGAGCAGGCAAGCTGGGAAACATCTGATGGCTGTGGAAATGTGGTTTCTGAGGAAAATGCAAAGACCACCATGGACAGACAGAAATAAAAAAACAATGAACAAGTCCTATTAGAAACAAATGAAGATCGTAAACTGATTAGAGACATTAGACGTAGGCTGTCAAACATTTTTTGCGCATGTTATGAGAAGAAATTAATAGAAGAACTTGGTGACAACTAGTAAGATCGAAGGGAAGAGACCAAGATTAAGACCAGGAAGTAAATACCAGGATGGCTTGGCTACGTGGCATGGTCGAGACATAAACACGGAGCTAATCCACAGCTCTGGTGATCGAGTGAGACGGCAAACCATGAAATCTTAGGCTTATCGTGCCCATGGCACATGATTGATTGATATTACATTATACTACTGCATATGGTCATGACTTCTCCTTAAGAACGTTCAGGCAGCCCATCCTGTGAGTCTAGTTCGGGTTTTGTGTTTTGTTTTCTGTTAGTGTCTGATTGGGTGTAAGACTGATTGCATTTTGTTGTTGTTGTTGTTGAAGATTATAAGACATTAATAAAGCTTAGTTATTCTGTACCGATTGTTATACTATTTACCATTTTTAAAGTTATAATTGTAGTGTATTGCCCATTCAGCATTACATGTTGTCTTGCGATTGTAATGGTGGCATTGAATTGGCCAATACTTAATATAATATACATAATAGACATATAAGACTTAATACATGTGTCGCGTTGAGGAAGTCGGCTAGTGGGAGATGTCGCATGTAGAACAATAACTTATAATTCTTATTATAATAATAGTTGTAGTCGTTTATTTTCTCGCCATATACTATTTAGTTTATTATTATTAATCTTTTACATCATCCATAGCTCTCCCCCCCCCCCCCCATGACTCACGAGTAACATAACACTATGATTTAAATATATAGTGAATACAATATCAGTACTTTCTTAACATAACACAAACAAAAGTCTAAACTAGAATACCCTAACAGGAGATATAGATTCATTGGTTTAAAAAACTGTCTTAACATCATAAATAGTTGTAAACTGGAAATATAAATGTGTAACCAAAGGACAATGAAACACACAGTTTAATAGACGTTATGCACGCCTGAACGCTGGGAAAGATGAGTCCCAATTTTGGCCTCTAAAACCTATTTATTCATTCATTCATTCATTCAGTATCATGTCCTTTGCAGAAACGCGCTCCCATAACAATCTTCCGGACAACCACTCGATCATAAGCAAAGTGTCCCACGTCCGATACACCCATCTGGAGATCATCCGCCACATCCTGCACCCATCTTCTCTTTGGCCTTCCTCTTCCTGTCTTCCCAGGCATGCCCCTCCATTATTGTTCTCTCCAAACTTTCGTGACGTTTCAAGTGACCAAAATACTTCAATTTTCTTTGTTTTATCGTCTTTAATAGCCAACCCTATTCAATATTCATCTCTTGAAGTATGGATGCATTTGTTCTTTTCTTTACCTAAGATATTGTTAGAACTCGTCTATAACATTTATATTCAAAGGCATTTATTCGATGTTCAGCTTGTTTAGTAAGTGTCCATGTCTCACAGGCGTATGTTGCAATGGGAAAGATGCATGCTCTTAAAAATCTGATATTGATAGTCGTCGTTTAATTTCTTTCATTTTGTCACCGTTGTTGGTAATCAATGACCAAAGATATTCAAAATTTTCCACCACCTCCAATTTTTCCTCATTAACATATATTTCTTTCTCAATAGTAGTTTTATCTGTATGCATTATCCTTGTTTTTGCTATGTTAAGATATCAATTGTGATTTTCACTATTCAATTGGGTTGAGGCAATTAGGTTTTCTATACCATTCTGTGTTGTGGATAGCAATACTGTATCATCAGCATATTGAATCTCCGGTATGTTATGACCACCGATACTTAGGGCATAATAAAGCTCCCTGTTTATATCATCTATTACATTTCTCATTATAGTTTCGGCTTACAGGTTAAACAAATTGAGGGACAGCACACATCCCTGACCGGACTCCTTGATTGATGTCAAAGTAATCTGATGTCTCGCCATTTATTCTAACCGCTGTTTGTTGGTCTAGATAGAGCATTCTTATGAGTTGTATTACATGTGATGGAAAGCCAATATTTCTCATGATTTTCCAAAGTTTCTGAAGTTGTACACAGTTAAATGCCTCTGAATAATTCACAAAACATGAGAATAGGTTTAGATTAAATTCTCTGCACTCAATCAATCAATCAATCATCACATCCAGGTGATTTACCATTCTTCAGATTCCTTATTGCCCATGCAATTTCATCTAATGAGAGTTCAGGTTCTGTCTCTGCTATCATTGGCTCATGTATTCCATTAATATCCTCACTGTCACTCTTATCATACATTCCACTGCCGTACTCCTGCCATCTTTCTAGAATTTGTCTAGATTCCGTTAAAGTATTTCCAATCTTGTCACAGATAACATTCAGTTGAGGTTGAACATTTCTTGTCAATAACTTCATTTCTTTGAACATTTCGTAATCTCTTCCAGTCTTATGATTTTGCTCTGTTCTGGTACAGCAATCTTGTATATATTGATGTTTGTCCTTTCTTGTTTTCTTTCTAATGTCTCGAGTTAAAGATTTATACTTCATCCTGCTGTTATCGGATTCACCTCCCTTCTGTTTCAGTTCCTTCGTTGGTTTATTAATTCTAATGTGCTTGACGTAATCCATGGCTTAAGTTGCTTTTTCTTTGTCGGAATTAAATCTTTGGCTGCAGTTACCAAGATATCTCTAGCGAGTTCTGCCAGTTCATCAGGTGTCATTTCCTCTTGTACGGACATCAAGACCCCAAAACGATTCCTAACTTCTACGTTGTATGCATCGGGTATTTTTTTTAGATCAAAACGAAGTGGCCTTGGTCCTCGGGTAAGATTTTTGAGTTTTAATTTCAGATCTGCTTCTAATAATTGATGATCTATATCAAAGTCTGCACTTCGTAGGGTTTTTGCAGATGTTATGATTGATCTCCATCTTCTTTGTATTAAAATATAATCTATCTGGTTTTTGGTAATGCTGTCCGTGGAATTCCATGTGAAGAGTCTTCTTTTGTGTTGTTTAAAAAGTGTGTTGGCTATCGTTAACTCGTTTTCTGTGCAAAATTCAATTAATTTGTTACTTGCATCATTTCTATTTCCCAATCCAAATTTTCCTAAAACGTCTCTAATTTTCAGCTCTTCCTGTACCTATTTTTGAATTAATATCTCCCATTATTATTGCTATATCATTATGACCAATCTTATTTAATGTGTCTTGCAGTGTGTAGTGAAAATCGCCAATTGTGTCCTCCTCTGCTGTTGCATATATCTGTGTGAGAGTTGTGTTTGTTTTTTTTTGTTTTTTTTTGGACGGCCTTTAAGTCTAATAGTGAAGAATATATCACAAACTGGGTTATATCCCAGTAACGCTTTTGCAGTTATTTTATCTAAACAAAATATAATTCCACTCTGGCCTCCGACGTCTCTACCAGAATAAATGAAAAGACTTCTATTTTCAGTTATAAAATGTCCCTTGCTTCTCCAGCGATGTTCACTAATTCCTAAAATTCAAATATTTAACCTCTCAATCTCATCACCTACTACTTTATGCTTCCCCTCATACAGGCGTCTCACATTCCACGTTCTTATTCTCACTCTGTTTCTTAGTCTGACACAGAGGATTTCCTTGGTAACACAGTCAGGATTAACTCCGCCACCACTATTACTAGTACTGGTCGCTGTCTCACACTCTTCCCCAGTGTTATCTGATCCTCCGGGCTTGGGGGTCTCGCCACCAGATCTTTTTTCTTATTTTTTTTTTCTATTATGGTTGTTAAGGTTTCTTGGCAAGTTTTGCAGAAGGTAGTTTGCCATTGCTTTCCTTCTGAGAAGTGACTCTACTAGTCGGTGGCCATAGCCATTGTCTATACTGATGAGATCATCAGCCCTAAAATCTATAATGTTTGCAAAAAGAACTGTAAAAGTTATTGTGAAAGAAAAATTAAGATGTGTTAATACCTATTTTGTAGTTACTAAAAAAGAACGGATAGCATTCGTTTAGGACATCATATGATGTCTGGATCTCTGAATGTGTCCACTGCATCGGTGCCATGGGTATCTTCTCAGCTCCATTGAGTGGTGGTCGTAAAATGAGCTGGGAATGCACCCTACTGTTAAATTCTTTGGAATAAAAGGCATACAGTTAAGAAACTAAAACGGTATCACATTAAGCCTTGACCTAATGTATGTGAATGCCTAACATTAGGCATTATGAAACCGGTATCGTCTTTGGGGCTGCTTTGACGAGATACCATGTTTATACGTCTGGGTGTGCAGTAGTGCTACAGGGTAGATAACCGTCACGCCTGACATCATCAAGTCTCAGAGTCTGGGTCGACAGTAGAGTTGTTCGTCTAGAGTGTAGAAAACATCCAGACCCGCCATTATTAAATAATGCTCTGGGCCTCGTTTAAAGGAGGCTACGTGTCATTTGCAGTACGTTGCAATCAACCCCAGTCCATGTGGCTGTTTGTGATTTTCTAGGTACATTTGCGTGCATTAGCTAAACACTTCTGTCTGAACGAGAAGTCATCAGTTAGATCGAGATGACCGTCATGTGGAATGAACCCACACCACCAGGAAAAAACAGTTTACGTGCTTTGAACATCTAAGCCACGGCGATCTTTAGAACACCCAGTTCTGATACTAGTCTGTCGACAACAGAGCGCTACCGTGGACACAACGTCTAGCCCGTGAAGTATTGTGAATCTAACTCCAGACAGCTGTGTTATATGGACACAAATTAATCGCCCTGCGACCTGAAACATACATCCCAGACCCCAGGATAGACACCTTCTAAGGAAATATTCCTCGGTCTGGTTTGTTTTTTATTGTTTCGATTTTGTTGATAACGACTTCGGTTGAAATGTTCCCCTGTGTTCATGTATGTTTCTCAATATGGATTACAAACAGGTATATTTGGCTCCAGCGAAAAACTGAGACTTTTGTTCCATATTATGTTTCTCAAGCAGCTCAGTTATATTTTATGTTGTGATTCGGACTCCCGTAAAAGCTTAGCATTATGAAAACGCTTTTATCGATACAAGAGCCTGAGTTAAGTGCGCGTCGAAAGTACACGACTGCGGGCACTAGTGAATGTCGAGACGGACTCAAATAAATGTCCAAATAGGAAATCGTATGAGATCAACATATAACCACCGTGTCTAAAACAAAAACCCGAATGAAGTTATCTTGGAAATCACTTAACAACGTTGCGAAGGCATTAAAACAAAAAACAAAAACACACATCCAGGCATATTGACGGGTTCTCATATAAACACAATGAGTGCAGATCAATATATATGAGCTATTTCTTAACGTATTGACGAACTTCGCGTTTGACAAGTTATGGAAATTTAACTCTTCCACGCACTTATTTGGAATTATTTAATAGAAATATGTCAAATTTTTCCTCCCGACAAATGTAGCACTTGGACAAGATCTACTTATCTGTTGTTGGAAAGCACAACGATAAGTGCTCGTAACATTGTGAACACTTCAAATAATTGGCCTTTCATGTCTTTAAAGGGCAAACTTTTGCACTGTGTTGTGTAGGAAAGATTCGCTAATTGAAGGAACAAGATGTAAACATAGTTAATGTGTTGGGCAAATGTTTTATTTGAGTTGTTCATCGTCCGTATTAATAACCATACTTATGAGTAGAGAAAGGAAATGTGTCACATTTGTCGAAGCTTCTGGTCTGTATCGTCGTTCAGTGTTGCTTGTTATTGTTATATACTGTTTCGGGCAAGATACATATTCTCGCTTTGAAAGTTGAACACGCCATTGTCTGACCAATGCTGAATAAAGCAAACAGTTCCGATTATGATTGCATTCATTTACATGGGGCGCAGGATCAACGTCCTTTGTTGAGTGACGCAGAGAGGGATATTCTACAATATGTTCTACTATCTCTTACTTGTGAGACGATAAGCATTTTTGGGGTGGTGTCAAATATCATCAACATTATCTGTCTCATTAAACAAGGCTTCAAGGATCCGGTCAACATCAGTTTACTGGGTATGAACCACAGTTATAGAAACATAGATATAGTGATATAGTTATAGTAATAATGCATGATAACAGACTTGTGTATCATCGTATCCTATGGAGTTGGTACACTAGGCTGAGATGCGCCATATGTGATCTGGTTGGGGGGGGGGGAGGGAGACTAAAGCGCGTATTTAGATGTCCGTGTACTTGAGAAGATAATAGCAGGTAAACTACATCTTCACTTGGAAAGGTGTAAACTGCTCCCCAAGGGGCTTGGGTGTAAACGGCCTCGGAAGGACACCTGAGCCAAGGCGGCAACAATTATATTTTATGTCTCTGCGGGCTTCCAGAATAAAGAAGAGACGGTTGCGATGGAAATTGATGTGGAACGTGCTTAAAACAGGGTATGATATGATAGTTTTATATACACCCTTTTGGACATGGAGGTCTGCGCTTGGATTCTTAAACGGAATGCGGCAGTACTTTAGGAGAGTAGAATAGCATATCGCATGGGTTAATGGACTTCATACCCCTGTACTATTTATTACACCTGGGCTGCCACAGGGATTTACCATGCCCCTCATTTCTCGTTGATGTATACACCAGCAAAGTTGCAGCTATAGAGACATCAGAAATTGGTAGAATCTTGGCATTCGCAGATGATGTGCCGGTGTACAGATAGGGCAGAGAAAGGGAAAGAATGGCTGACGACTTACAGCATGGGCCAAGAGGTCGTAATTAATCCAGACAAGGCACCGTGTGCGTGGTATTTCCTGGATAACCGAAACGTGAAGGCAGATATCCAACGTATTGCATTGAATGGACGTCCTCTAGGTAAAGAGAGTAAATTGAAGTACTTGCTAATCACCTTCCACAGTCGTAGGTATTTTCAGGATCATGAGGAGGCTTGTATGCTGTCGGCTGGAAAGGGACTTAAAGGGACTTAATATGTTCCCCACCACTTAATATAGTTAAAACTATACAATTTGTAATGCACCTTTTTATTTCGATTTATTAATCACTACACAATGTTTAGATGAATGAATGCTTGAAATGTTTTACTTACAAACATGAACTCAATGGACCAAGTAACAGAGGCCTCGTTTTCTAGATCCACAGGGATTCTCTGCTAGTTTAGACGGAATATTCCCAGGTTGATAAGTCTGACTCCTTCCGATGAGTCCTTCTGCATGTTGAATAAAATCAGTCGGCGTTTAAGCCACTTGTGATTGTTCTATTCAGGATTAAGGTGGATCCAAAGAAAACTGGTCTATAAAATTGGGTCCAATAGTCTAGGGAAGTGAAACCATAGTGCAAACTGGTCTATCAAAATTTGTGTAGCAGTCTAAGGAAGTAAAACCATAGTGCAAACTGGTCTGTCAAAATGGGTGTAGCAGTCTAGAGAAGTTAACCCATAGTGCAAACTGGTCTATCAAAATGGGTGAAGCATTCTAGAGAAATTAAACCATAGTGCAAACTGGTCTATGAAAATTGGTATAGCAGTCTAGGGAAGGGAAACCATAATGCAGACTGGTCTTTCAAAATTGGTGTAGCAGTCTAGGGAAGTAAAACCATAGTGCAAACTGGTCTATCAAAATGGGTGTTGCAGTCTAGGGAAGTATAACCATTGTGCAGACTGGTCTATCAAAATCGGTGTAGCAGTCTAGAGAAGTGAAACCATAATGCAGACTGGTCTTTCAAAAATTGGTGTAGCAGTCTAGGGAAGTAAAACCATAGTGCAAACTGGTCTATCAAAATGGGTGTTGCAGTCTAGGGAAGTATATAACCATTGTGCAGACTGGTCTATCAAAATGGGTGTCTAGGGAAGCAACATGTGCCCAATGGGCCAAGAGCAGGCCAAATAGTCATTTGCGTACTTATTTCAAGAAGCAAATGGCACATACAGATAAACTCATCTTATATATAAATTAGGATCTCCGTCTGTCTGTCTGTCTGTCTGTCTGTCCGTATGTCTGTATGTCCGTCTGTCCTTTATGCGCTCGCGAACGGCCCATCCGATTGAGATGAAATTTTCTACACGCCTTCCTTTCAGTCCAGAGCTGCCCACTGTCATAGTTTTTTTTTCTTCTTTCTCCTCCTCCCTCCTCCCTCCTCCCCCTCCCAAAATACGTACGTCCAGGAAATGGTCTTCTACATAGACACTTCTCTCTGAGGTCCGCGATAACATATTAACCTGGTGGGATGGCAATCAATCATCCTACTACCTCCTCCTCCTCCTCCTACCCTCTTCCTCTTCCCCTCCTCCCTCTCCCTCCCTCTTCCTCCTCCATCCTCCTCCTCCCTCTTCCTCCTCCTCCTCCCTCTTCCTCCTCACTCCTCCTCCTCACTCTTCTTCCTCCTCCCTCTACCTCCTCCCTCCCACCTTCTCTCTCCTCACTCCTCCTCCCTTTTCCTCCCTCCTCATCCTCCCTCTACCTCCTCCCTCCTCCCCTTCCTCCACATCCCTCCTCCTCCTCCCCTCCTCCTCCTATCCTCCTCCTCTTCCCCCCCCTCCTCCCTCTACCTCCTCCTTCTTCCATCCTCCTCCTCCCTTTTCCCCTCCTCCCTCCTCTTCCTCTTCCTCCCTCTTCCTCCTCCTCCTACCTCCTCACTTCTCCTCCTCTCTCCTCCTCCCTTTCCCTTTCTCCTACTCCTCCCTCTACCTCCTCCCTCCTCCTCCGTCCTCCACATCCCTCCTCTTCCCTCTTCCTCCTCCTCCCTCCTCATCATTCCTCCTCCTCCTCCTCCCCCTCCTTCTCCTCCCTCCTCCTTCTCCCTCCTCCTTCTACCTCTTCCTCTCTCCACCTCCTCTCTCCTCCTCATCCTCCTCCCTCTCCCTCCTCCTGCGTTCTCATCCTCCCTCCTCCTCCTCCTTCTTCCTCCTCCCTCCTCCTCCCCCTCCCTCCTCCTCTCTCCTCCTCTTCCTCTCTCCACCTCCTCTCTCCTCCTCATCCTCCTCCCTCTCCCTCCTCCTGCGTTCTCATCCTCCCTCCTCCTCCTCCTTCTTCCTCCTCCCTCCCTCCCTCCCCCTCCCTCCTCCTATCTCCTCCTCTTCCCTCCCCTCCTCCTTCCTCCCTCTTCCTCTTCCTCCCTCCTCCTCCTCCTCCTGCGTTCTCATCCTCCCTCCTCCTACCCTCTTCCTCTTCCCCTCCTCCCTCTCCCTCCTCCATCCTCCTCCTCCCTCTTCCTCCTCCTTCCTCCTCCTCCCTCTTCCTCCCTCTCCCTCCTCCATCCTCCTCCTCCCTCTTCCTCCTCCTTCTTCCATCCTCCTCCTCCCTCTTTCTCCTCCTTCTTCCTTCTCCTCCCTCCTCCTCCCTTTTCCTCCCTCCTCCTCCTCCCTCTACCTCCTCACTCCTCCTCCTCCCTCCTCCTCCTCCTCGCTCTACCTCCTCCCTCCTCCTCCTTCTTCCTCCTCCTCCCTCCTCCTCCCTTTTCCTCCTCCCTCCTCCCTCTACCTCCTCACTCCTCCTCCTCTCTCCGCCTATCTCTTCCTCCCTCCTCCTCCCTCCTCCACCCTCTTCCTCCTCCTTCCTCCTACTCCTTCTTTTTCTTCTTCTTCTGCTGCTGCTGCCGCCGCTCCATTTACCCAAGTTAATTGTTGGGGGAATATGTAAAGATCTTTCAAGTGCTCTTTCTAATGCTTTTTGTAAGTTGGTCTTCGTTTATCTAAGGTTGTTCTAATCGCAACAAATGATTAGACAGACAGACAGACAGACAGACAGACAGACAGACAGAGAGGGAGGGACAGACAGACAGACAGACAGACAGACAGACAGACAGACAGACAGACAGACAGACAGACAGACAGACAGACAGACAGACAGACAGACAGACAGACAGTCAGACAGTCAGTCAGTCGGTAACGGGAACGAGAACTTATATGACTACTTATATGAATTAAATGAGATGCTCCCCACCAGGGTCTGGGCGAAGCCGGGCAGGGTCAGCTAGTTTATTATAAATATGGCATGAAGAGCTGGACAAGGACGAAACAGCCTTCCTCGTAGTATCACATTGAGAGACACAACATTTTGGAGAGCCAAGCTGCAGAAAGCGCGATCCTCAAAGACACAGAGGTTCATAGTATTACAATACATTTCTGTAGCTTACTACTCTTATGTTGTAGTTTATATTGGTCGTTTTGTACAGTTAACTATATGTACGTATTATTCACTGTTAAAGGCTTTTATTTTCAATATCGTCACAAGCCCGCTGTGTAATCGTCTTACTGTACATATTTATTAAGAGATTTATATTATCCGTCTACTCGGTTACCTGTCACAGCCCTGATCCGGGTGGTGACGGTTAATCGAAGTTTTACTATACATGCAAACACGATGTACACGAGTAAATGGATAACAACACATATGTGCTCTCCTACTCTAGGTTTAGCTATATCTGATCTGGGGTGCCTATTAACAACAATGTGGTCATGTCTCATCCTGACCCCAGCGTTAACGAAAGCAGACTTGCCGTTCGATCCCGCTGAGTTTCAGAATTTAACAAGTGCTTGGCCACACTCAGTGTTCAGCAGGATCACCAGCTGGATGACAGCCTTCATCACACTGGAGAGATGCCTGTGCATTGCAATGCCTTTAAAGGTTTGTTTTATTCGCTTTCATTCTACTATTACGCCTACCCGGTTCATCCTCAAGATAAATTTATATTAGTGTCCATCCCTGGCTCAGATTAACAGTCAAGTGACCGAGACAGCAGCTAATGGTAGCTGCCCTCGGTACTTAATGCAAGATTTGTCAGGAAATTGATTCAATTATTATTATAAGGTCAGCGTATGGCGCAATGGGTAGCGGGGTAGAGGTATCCCCTGTCAAAGGAACGAACGAACGAACGAGCGAACAAACAAACTTTATTTTCAAAGGGGAACAAATTGGGCACGCAGGCCCGTCTTAAATTCGGCCCTTCCAATCACTCATCTTTCGTTCATCAGTGCATAGTGCATTCAGACAGGAAAAAAACATTGTCAAATGAATGTTGTAGAGAAGTAAGGTGCCTTCTTCCTTCCACTAGCCTACGGGACACCCTTGGGCAAGGTGGAGTACCCGTTCAGCCCCCCGATCAGGGTTACGTGAAGCCATGGGTGCAGGTGGTGGATCAAGATGAGAAGCAGTCGACAGATAGCTGTAGGTTATGGTCTCCGCCTTCACGACGGTAGGCAGAGGATCTATTTTTTTAAGGAAACAATGGCTACGGTCACTGACCAATATGGTCACTGCTAGGAAGGAAAGCAATGGCAAACTACCTTCTTTACAGAGCCCTATGTGTGGTGAGCAAAAGGTCATGCTTCTATCTTCATTATTAGCTGAGAAACACGATGTATTGCATTACTTTCTTAATGCCCCTCGTACTTCTCTGCCTTCCCCTTGTTCTTTTCTCCTCAGCCTTTCCAGTTGCCACCAAATTCTCGAAATGATTTCTTCTCAAACATATCCAAAACACTGTGAATGTCTCCATTTAATTTCTCTAAAGAGTTTACGATTTTCATGTGTTTCTTCTAGAACTTGTCACTATCTTTTCTGTCTTCCAATGGTATTCTTTCCATTTTCGTCAGAAAACACATTTCCAGAGCCCTATATGTTTTTCAGTTGTCTGCTCATTGTACACACTTCACATCCATACAAAAGTACAGGTTCTATGTTGCACTTAACACTCTTTTTCTCGTTGCAAATGACATCTTTGTATTGAACAGTATGTTTTCAAGCTTGCAAAAGGCTACCTTCGCCATGGCGATTCTTGTTCTAATCTATTCAAGACATTTTTCATCAAATGTTATGACTATTCCGAGATAATTGTACTGTTTCACATATTTAAGAGTATTCATATTTACTAGCATATTACATTGTGGTATTTCCTTCTTTTCAGTTACGATCATTTTCAATGTCTTCTTACAATTAAATTATAACCTTAGTTGTTCACTGTTTGCAACAATCGCATCTACTAAAAGTCGCAGTTCCTGCTCATTGTCTGCAAGTACAATAGCGACGAAGTGAACGGGGAAACGCAGTTCAGTGTTTTCTTGTGGATTTCCTGTGGCTTTCTTGTGGATTTCCTGTGGATCGTGTTTTCCTGTGGATTATGTGATGTTATTTCGTGTTCGTTTATTGGAAGTGTTCAAAACAAGCCACGGAAGGCAGGTAGTGGATGAAATTTTGAGGGCAGCCGACAGATATTTGTTGGTTATGGTCTCCAGTTTCGCGAAGGCAGGCAGAGGATCTCTTTCGAGGGACAATGGTTACGGTCATCCAGCCATTATGGTCACTGCCATAAAGGAAAGCAACGGCAAAATACCTCTTTGAAAGTACCTAGTACATTATGATTCGCGTAAAGACTGATCATCGCAAGACAAGGACAGAGACATTAAAATTAGCAACATGGAACGTTAGGACGTTAAACGAAGACGGACAATTAGAGAACGTAATGCAAGAAATACAAAGAGAAAAAATTAATATTTTAGGAATGTGCGAAACGAGATGGACAGGAGCAGGCATCAAGATAGATGAAGATTTTAAGATGATTTATTCTGGATGTGAAGATCGACAAAGGGGAGTGGCAATAATTTTTTTACCGGAAAACATAAACATTAGTTCAAGGATATTGGCCCGTGTCAGACATAGTTCTACCAGTTAAATTGAGTGGTAGACCTTTTAGAATAAATGTTATTCAAGTATATGCCCCAACAGGAGAGTCCGGTGAAGATAGTGTAGAAGCATTTTATAATGACATAGAGTCTGCCTTAAAGAAATGTAAACATTCAGAAATAAACATCATAATAGGAGACTTCAATGCAAAATTAGGAAATCAAAGTGATAGATACAGAGTAGGAAACTATAGTTTAGGAGAGAGAAATGAAAGATGATACAGACTCGTAGAGTGGGCGAAAGAACAGGAAATGATTGTAGGAAACACCTGGTTTAAGCAACAACCTAGAAGATTATGGACATGGAGGAGTCCTGATAGCAGGATCAGAAACCAGATCGACTACATTCTGATTAGCAGAAGTGTCAGCAACCTAGTTATGACAAGCGTACATGGATTCTTCTTTTGTACCACACGAATGATAACTCGTACGTCGTACAAAAGGATATAGATTTATTCTGGGCTGATTATACACAAGCTCTAAGAGCTGATAATCACATGAAATACATACATGATGACATTACTATGTTAAGACATGATCTAATGGTATTATCACTGAATTATTCTAAGTCTAAGTCTATCTCTACTGTCCTGTAAACGACACAGTATTCAAGCAAGTACACCGATCCGTCCTCTACGCTGTCAAGTCCCAGTCTGCTTGACTTTCGTGGCGTGTTCCGCCACGAGCTGCTGACCCTTCGTGCGTCTTGCGTTATGGTGACTTTTCACTCGGTTACTCTTCTAAATTATCCACTGTTTATGGATACTTCTCGTGATACTGGTTTCCCCACTCTATCCTGTGTAACTCTTGATCATGTATTAGCGTGTTCCCTTTTTAGGACACGCGTGTGTTCAGTTGGAGAACTGTTTACGGTTCTCCCTCTTGCATTCTGTCGCTTCTCTCTCCTATTCCTTAGATAGGGGTGTTATCTCTATCCGTTCTTGATCTTCTTCCTTAGTTCTCTCCTCTGTTCTCTATTAGCCTGCATGCGGCTCTTTGACAGGCTCTCCACCCCTCTGTGTTGCGTTACAAGCTTTTAGCTTATGGGTGTAACGCAAATAGTTATCTAAAAAAAATTAGGCGTGTCTAATTTTGTCAAAGGCTGCATGAGTTTGCTACCTCTGTCCTGGGTCAAGAACAAGACCTCTACTTTCCCTTGTGACACTGTTGTATCACTTCACTTGGCTATTGATTATCACACCACACTAGTACAGTTGGCTAGAGCATTAGCTCATTCTGACATTATACTTCTCGGGAGTTGTGTGAACCAGAGCCATTGACTTAATAGTCCTACTCTTCAAATTGTTAATTAACTAACAACCCAAACAAAATGTCCCTATTAAGGGTACAATACATGAATAATATTCATGCTCCCATATAATATAACATATAATATACACTCCAACTTGTATACATGCTTTGTGTGTTAATGTTCACCTATCTAGCTTCCGCTCGTGAAGACATCTTTCAGTGTTAAACTAGGGTTTCGAAATTTTGTAGTGTCCCCTGATGGAAGTTATTATGCCCCTTTGCATGTAATGATGTATGCATCTTTATTTGTTAGTTTTCCTGTTTGGTTGCGTGTTTGTATTTAACTAATGTGTGTTTAAATTACCAACATGTGTGTATGTCTATAATTTACGTTTATGTTATCTTTAAAGCGCCATAAAACGGTTTATTGTAGTCACAAACGAGTGTGTAAGGCTGATTTATGACTACTCGCCGGTTTTAGGAAGCTTAAAATGTGTTTCCTATCAGTCTATTGAAAGTATGGCAACTACACAGATAAAAACGAACAACACATTGTGTTACATAAATTGACACGGACGAACTACACAAACTCATGTTGTGCGGCTAACAACCCGAAAAAATGCCTCTCTGCTCTCTCTTTATTATCTCATTCATTCATTCTCTTTCATACTTCTTTTACCCACACTATTACTCCCTTTCACACCTCTTTAACCTACACTTTCCCTCCACAATGGTTTAAAAAGGCGTTATATCATTAAAATATTGTTATAGAAAAATCAAGAAATGACAAAATATATGTACAATAAATGATTGGCTTGGTTTTGAAAAAAATGTTAAGCCACATGACTGTGCCGTCTTTCTGCACCGGTCATTTCTGTACAAAATTTACATGGTTGTAAGAATCGTTTCCTACCGATCCTGGGTGTAATGAATACTATAATTAATCTAATCTACGTTAGTGCGCTGAGCTGTGCTAACTAAGGGAAATAATCTAACTAAATAACTAAATTGGGGTAAAGTGTGTTAGTGACCTTAATGTGCGTTTCTAACTAAGATGTTATAAGTTCTAAATGAAGGTATACATTTTAAATAATGTTTCATTTAACTAAACTATATGAAAAATGTGTTAAATGACGATGGATCTAAAGTTATGTTTACTAATTTAAAGAATACGTTCTAATGATTTTAACTATATGAATTTCTAACTTATTGTAGATGAAGTTTAACTCCTAAATGTTACTAGTTTCCTAACAAACAATTTATGAGGATGGTTTCATAAGTTCTATCGCAACTAAGAAAGTTATGATATCACATGCAACTGTTATAAAAACATGTTATGATACATATCACATACATTTCTAAGTATACATTAATTAAATTAATTACTTCCAGGTGTTTTGTCGAAGTAGCATTCTCTTTTGAAACTCGTTGACATAAAGTTAATTAAACAACGTCTGATATACGCTCTCGTCCTGGGTATAGTTAGACTACAGTCCTACTCACTGGTTACATATAATATATGATGATGGCGTAGACATCTACTCAAGTGTCTGTCCTTTCTTACTCATACTGACACAGTTTATAATAGCTGAATTAAGGCGACTCACAATTGTAAGAGCACCACAATGTTTATAATTACACATGCTGGACACCGATTATTTACAGTGTCGATGCATGGGGTGATGTAGAATCGCTCTGCTCAGGTACATCAGGTATCTCTATCTGAGACGGTCTGCTAAGTGTGTCCGCCAGCAAGTTCATCTTTCCCTTTATATGTTGAATAGTGAAAGAGTAATTCTGCAGGATCAACGACCACCTGTAGATCCTGTTATTGCTGTGGACTCCAGACTGCATCACTGTAAGAGGTGAATTGTCAGTTTCGATGACAAAATGGGTGCCCTCTAAGAAACGATGGAGTTTACGCACACAATATATGAGGCTTAAAGCTTCTAATTCAGAGACTGCATACCTCGACTCAGCAGGTGTGATTTTCCGGCTTACATAAATTATTGGGTGAAAGATTCCCTCATAGAACTGGCCTAGAACGCCAGCGATGGATAAAGCACTTGCGTCTGTACGGAGAAAATTCGTAAGGCTTGGATTAGGTAAGCGTAAGATTGGTACAACGCTAAACATTTGTTTCAATTTTGATAATGCATCAATTAAGTCTGCATCTTTTACATTCAATTTTACAGATGATTTCAAAACATTCGAAAACACGCTGGTAATCTCAGCTAAATTCGGTATAAATTTGTTGTAGTAATTTACTAGACTAAGTAAGCTTCGAACTTGCTTCTTGGTCATTGGCATTGTTAAATTTAAAATTTTGGTTACGATCTTGTCATCTGTTTTAAGTTGGCCTCTCGTGATGGTATAGCCACGGAAATCAATTTCTTCCAGGCCCAACTCAACTTTTGTTGGTTTCACAGTAAGACCGAAAAGTCTCAATCTATCGAAGACGTGTCGTAGTTTCTGTAGATGTGTTGTCCAGTCTGCCGTATGGATACATATATCGTCAATATAAGTTTCAGTATTCGTCACTCCATGAAGAAGGTCCCTAGTGAGTCGAACAAACGTGGCTGGAGCATTACGAAGGCCAAAAGGAAGGAATCGCCACTCATAAAGACCTAAGGGTGTTGAGAATGCAGTAAGATGTATAGAGAGTTTGTGCATTGGGACTTGCCAATATCCCTTTTGTTAGGTGGAGTTTGGAAAAGATTCTAGAAGTTGACATATTGAGAATCAAGTCTTCGCAAGATGGGATTGGCTCTGCATCGACTTTGATCACATTATTTAATTTCCTATAATCGACACAGAGGCGAATTTTTGAGTCCTTTTTGATGACCAGGACAATAGGGAAAGAATATTCTGACTGTGAATTTTTGATTATTCCACTCGACTCAAGGCTAAGGAGTTCCTTGTCGAGTTTTTCCCTGTAACTTAAAGGGATGGAATAAGGTCGGCATTTGATAGGGGTGTCATCAGACAGAATGATGGAGTGTTCGATCCTGTCAGTCCTACCTGGAATGTCGGAAAAAATGTCTCTGTATTCTGTCACTAAAGCTATTATTTGTCGTCTTTGCTCGTCTGTGAGGTTTGGTTCTATCTGTATGCTATCAATTGTCGTTGTCCTGTCTACTGTCGGAACTGGTAGTTCCATGTCGTCGTCCTCTGTCTGATTCAGTACTGTTGTGGTACTAAGTGCGTGTTCTGTTTGCTGACTACATGTATCTGCAATGTCGTCGTCTTCTGTCACACTAACTAGTGTAGTTGCGTTATGTACGTCTGTCGTCTGGTTGCTTGGTGTAGATGCATTCTGTTCGTCTGTCATCTGTTCTTTTTGTCGTGAAAAGTACGGCTTCAGCATGTTGATATGAAATATCTTTAATTTTTGGTTTATCGATATTTCATAATCGACATCTGATATCTTTCGTACCACTTTGAATGGCCCTTGCCATGAAGTTAACAATAGGTTACGTTTATCTGGCAATAGAAGTAGCACCTTCTGATTGGGTTCGAGGTGTATCTGTGTCTCTGTCTTGGTTACTGCTTTAGGCATGTTAGTTTCCTTCTAGGCTGATATTTCACCATCAGTCCAGTGTTTTACGCCTGGTAGGCAGCCAAGAATTAGGTCAGTAGACAGGTCTTGTAAAAGCGCGCACATAAATGTGCCGGAAAGGAACGGGGTGTTTATGCGGACTTTTGCCAATGGGTACTTTTCAATATTACCTGAAAAGGTACGGCATTTCACAAAATCGCACGTATAATCCTCTGGATTAACTAGTTCTTTCCTTAACCCGATTATACTACTTCCACTATCAAGCAAACATTGGCGTGGAAGATCATTGACCAGTGCATCGTGGAACGTTAGATTGCCTCTGAAGGCTATAGCTGCGTTCGCATTCTCACTAGAGAATGGTACAATGTGCCCACATTTGAGTTTACCTTCTGAATGGAATAGGTGGCAAGTTTAACATCTTTCAAAGTTTAAAATATATGTCACAGCAGCCACATTCTCACAATCATTGAAAGGTAATACATTCTCAATCTCACACTCAGTTTCACTGCCATTATCGGACGATGTGTCAATCAGTACAGCATTGTTGGCTTTCATTCTTTGACGCCATAAACATTTATTGTTGTAATGTCCGTACGAAGAACAAAAATAACATTTAACTGCCCGTTTGTACGCACTTCTTTTGCTTTCCTGCTTTTTGATCACCATTTCAAGATGTGCAGGGTATGACGGGTTCTTGTCACACATAGAATTTTGTTGGTGATTTAAATGACAGTACATATATAAAGGTGGCTTTTGGTCTTGCCTATCTTTCCTTTGATACGGTTTTTGATTGAAAGATCTTTTTGGCTTGTTGGTGGCAAAAGACGCAATTTCAGATTCATTTATGGATGTTTTAAAAATATCTCTGTTTGGAGAGAAATAAGCGGACCCGCGTTTTTCCAACTGTTCGAGTGACTCAATGTCTGCTTCTTGCAGGAACTTAG
The DNA here is from genome assembly GCA_963921405.1 of Cepaea hortensis. Lineage (NCBI taxonomy): Eukaryota > Metazoa > Mollusca > Gastropoda > Stylommatophora > Helicidae > Cepaea > Cepaea hortensis. The sequence goes on from OY992881.1 coordinate 109,093,807, forward strand.
CGAAGGGAGTTGGAACCGTGGATATAACCTTATCCATGACCATTAAGTCTTGTAATTTATCGTAACTCTTCCCTATTTTAGCTGCCTTAAGCCATTTACTGAAGACACTTTGCACGTTGGATACGTAATCGATAAACGTTTCGTTTGGTTTTGGTTTGATTTGAGAATACTGGATCTGATATCCAGGAGCATCGAGTAGAAAATGCGGCATAATTCTATCATGTATACATTGGTAGTTATTCCTTAACTCTGATGGAATAGATTCAATCACTGTTAAGGGCTCACCCGAGAGATTCTTCATGTAGATCATCGCCCAATCCTGCAAAGGAACATTTAAAATTTTAAGCTGGAACTCTATATTTTCTGTCCATGCGGAGATGGAATCCACTTGGCTTAAGGGCTTGATGATCCATTTGTACTTACTAAATTTGTTCTGTTCTTCCTGACTCTTTTGCTTAGTGGTAGCTATCTGAACATGTGAGTCGATCTCCATTTCTTTCATTTTTAATTGTGTCTGTGAATCTCGTTTAATTTGCTTTGGTTTGGTGGCTTGCTCTAACTCTATTTGTTTTTTTTTTTGGTGGCCTGTTCTAATTCTAACATTTCTTTTTGGTGTTGTCTCTCACTTGCTCGTTCATCCCTTTCAGCATCTTTTGCTTCTTTGTATTTCTGTTGGGCCCATTGTTCTAATTTATCCCCGCTATAATTTAGATCTTTCCCTGCCTGGATAAATCCCCCTAGTGTTGACATTGTATCACTTTAAGATCACACAACAAAGGTATTATACACAACTTTCTATCACCAAATATCACACAATTGGTATGACTTCGGTATCAGTAAGTTTGACAATTTATAATATTACAATGGAAGAATAAGAAGCTTTCCTTAATTGAGATTATCAAAGTATGCAAAGATACTCATCTTATTTCCTAAAAAAATTGGTCACTTAGGATGTCACCCTTCTTTCTCGCACACAAGGTGAATAGGCTTGGTAATACGATCGAGGTTTGCTCACACACAAGATGGATCTGCTCGCTACTACGATTAATGTCCCTATTTCGTAGAGCAGCAACAATTAATACATTGCATGTGTTACACGATACAACAACGCAAGTAATTTTCGTCTCCTATTCTCTCAGATATGACAAACAACAAATGTGGTATGGACGATATGAAATGATATGATTGTATGAATGAATCGTCAAATTAATCGTCAATTGTCGTCTTGTCTCCGCTTTCTGATGTCTGAGTGAACTATACTTTCTGCTCGTAACCTGGACACTAATCTACTCTTGCCTGTACTGACTGTATTCTTGACATGGTAATCTTTCGTGGGTAAGTTCGTTAGATAAATGACACAAAAATATACGATCTTCCAAAATCCATAACAAAATAATGAAAATAATTACAATAAACAAAATAATCCCACCATAATTCCTGTGTGTACTTTTCTCATGTTACTTATAAATAATGAAACAAAAATATGCACAATAATGATCGCCCTGCTCTTCAACGATGTTCTAAACACCCTTCACGGCGAGCGCGGTGCGTCATTTAAATTAGGTCAGTTTCATGACCTCAAAAATCAATAATAGTACGATCGTAATTTGCGTGAATCAACATGTTCCATGTTCACATCAAATAAAGTATTAATATCATTCTAATACACAATTTTGATCAAATATACTTTAAATTTATGTGGGTTAATAGTTGTAATAAATTGCTTGAACGTGGTTCAAGCCCCACTTCTTGACATCAAATATAATCCTGCCTGTCAGCAACCTAGTTATGACAGGCATACATGGAATCTTCTTTTGTACCACACGAATGATAACTCGTACGTCGTACAAAAGGATATAGATTTATTCTGGGGTGATTATACACAAGCTCTGAGAGCTGATAATCACATGAAATACATACATGATGACATTACTTTGTTATGACATGGTCTAATGGTATTATCACTGAATTATTCCAAGTCTAAGTCTATCTCTACTGTCCTGTAAACGACACAGTATTCAAGCAAGTACACCGATCCGTCCTCTACGCTGTCAAGTCCCAGTCTGCTTGACTTTCGTGGCGTGTTCCGCCACGAGCTGCTGACCCTTCGTGCGTCACGCGTTATGGTGACTTGTCACTTGGTTACTCTTCTAAATTATCCCACTGTTTATGGATACTTCTCGAGATACTGGTTTCCCCACTCTATCCTGGATAACTCTTGATCATGTATTAGCGTGTTCCCTTTTTAGGACACGCGTGTGTTCAGTTGGAGAACTGTTTACGGTTCTCCCTCTTGCATTCTATCCCTTCTCTCCCCTATTCCTTAGATAGGGGTGTTATCTCTATCCGTTCTTGATCTTCTTCCTTAGTTCTCTCCTCTCTTCTCTATTAGCCTGCATGCGGCTCTTTGACAAGAAGATTCAGAAACGCACTAACAGTAGCAAAAACAGTTCCCATTGCTAATTGTTATCGTGAACACAGACGTGGAGTCAATGCGGTCGACGGACGACCAGTTCCGCTTTGCGTCAGCCAGTCAGGATTGACCTACTTCAGCTTCGTCACAACAATGTACCCAACATCGAACAGTGCTAAAATCCACTGTGAGAATCTCCATAAACAATACTCAAACATCCGTGGTGTGAATCAGCGTCTCGCCTTCAGCATTGATTAATAAAATGATATTACGTTGCTTTAACCGATTTATATTGGTGGCCATATTTAAACCGTTGATGTTGCGTAATCTATGACTGACACATGTTGTAGTGATATACAGTGCATACGAGTGGATGAGGAATCCCGCTATATTAAAAAATTGCACACCGATAAAGTATATACACAGATAAATTTTGGAGGCATTACTTTTGGAGGCATTATTTATCGACGTTCCTCGTGTGTCCTCCTACACTTCAATTCTACCCCTGTGTGTTGGTTGTGTACATTAACCACAACTACTAAATGCTGCAGATCATGTTCATTGCCTTTAGCCAATACTGTATTTTTCGCGCGTATTGATGTTATGTCTCGTAATCGTGGTTCCTATCACCTTTTCTAAGAAAAATCTCAAAATTATTTTCACTGTGTAGGAACAAAACAAAAAAAGAACAAAAAAATGATCTGGAGACATTTGACACCTTGTCGCACACATCTCTTACTAGCCTGATATTGGACGTACCATATGCCCAAAACGTATTAATCCGTGTACGAGTGTTCTTTACTTTCCAGGGAAACATTATGGTGGAGTGTAAACATTGCGTAAACTGATCCAGGTTGACTTTAATTTTCTCTTTTCTTTACCAGGTCAAATATGTGGTCACACCAAGGCGAGTTGTTATCACCATTGTCGTTCTCTATGTCATCATGATATCTTCAATTGCGCCGATATACGTTGTTAATAGACTAGAAATGAAATATTTTCCAGAAAAGAACACATCGCTCATTGTCCAGGTTTATTCTGAAGATTACTTTATATATGAGAGCATAACGGCTGCAATCAACAACGTGTGTATTCCTTTCAGCGCTTTTACTACAGTTATAATGTGTACACTAATACTGGTTGTAAAGTTACACATGTATGCTAAATGGGCGAAGGCAGCAACTCAATACGGCAAGCCTGGGGCTCCTAACCGTAACATGAAAGTAGCACGAATGGTTGTGATGATCTCTACACTGTTCATTGCGTGTACTTTTCCAACGTGCGCAGCAATGATTTGGTACATACTTGAGCCACGCCTGAGTCTCCATGGCCAATATCGAAACATGTTGATTGTGTTACTGAGTATCTGCGCTATACTGGAGTCGGTCAACTCGTCTGGGAATATATTTATTTATTACCACGCAAGTGGCAGATACAGAGCTGTTTTTCGAAAGATATTCTGTGCGAGGAAGAGTGTGAAAAGATAATGACATTATATTTGGCAGTATGAGAACGAAATCTCAACCCAGACAGCAGTTATAAGCACCATAAATAAACTCAATTATATTCAATAAACATGTAAATAAACTGTGGGTGACCACTCTATATGAAGACCAACTATTAGCTTAATTAAAAAGTCACTGAACTGCATCTGCCGAGTTGTGAGTTGATAGATTGTAACTCACTCAAGCCACATCTTAACTAACCATACTTAACTTAGTTAATGGAACTTATCTTAAATCTTAACTCAATATGTGACCTCTGGAGAGAATAGAGCCATCCCACACGAAACATTCCTTTCTCCAACTTACTAAGTTGTCTCCTCTAACCAACGGAATGACGCTGTGACTGCTTCCACCTCCATTATCATTCTGGAGGTCGTAACCTCATATGCCATACTCTCTATTTTCAAATGAATAAAATTGGGTGGAACTGCGGTAAAGCTGTAAAAGTGTAAACAATATAAAATGACACAAAGTAGTGCAGCTTTACATAACAGAATTAAGACACATAAAGGACGTTGCGGCAACTAGCCTTCATCAGGAAACAAACACATTCACAAACACAACATACAGTCAAGGAGATCTCCTGTGACTACATCAGAAGGTGACGACAGGACGAGAAGAACAAAAGGATGAAAAAATGAAAGGAGTGAAGAGAATGAGAATTTAAAAAAAATGTGAATTGAAAAAAATGTTCATACTCACCTCACAGTGGCGATCTGTAAGCTGCGATCTGTAAGTGGCGATCTCCATTTTCATGAATTGTCCATCAGCCTTTGCAATGAAACACTAACAACTCCGTCTGATTCTCACCACTTACCCATGAGTATAAATCAATATGTCACCTTGATGTGTATTACGCTGGATCAGTTGTTGCACCTCGACCTCTGTGCGGACCGCTGCTCATTTTCTGCACTCACGACCCAGTGTTACTATTACATTATGCAAGCTCATCATGTCATAAACTATCGTCTGTCAAGACGGCAAGGTGCCAATAATAATATATAGCTCTTCCCCGGTTGCTGCTATCGCCCTCAAAGTATTAACTCCCCTACCAGCCGTTAACACCAAGCCTCCACATGATATTAAAAGGCATACACCTGTCGAGTGTGATACCCAAGTACTTCAATTTACTCTCTCTCTCTCTCTCTCTCTCTCTCTCTCTCTCTCTCTCTCTCTCTCTCTCTCTCTCTCTCTCTCTCTCTCTCTATCTTCTAAGAGGACATCAATTCAAGATAATAAATGGGTCATCTGCCTTCACAATCCAATTATCCAGGGAGTGCCACATAATCGATGCCTTGTCTGGGTTTATAATGACCCCTGCGTCCCTGCACCACTCCGCCACCTTGCTTACTGCCATCTGTAAGTCTTTAGCCAAACTTTCCCCGTTCCTGCTCTATCTGTACACCAGCACATCATCTGCAAATGTCAATATTCTACCAACATCTGGTGACTCAATTGCTGTGACTTTGCTGGTTTAGAATTAAAGCGCACTAGGGACATCGCAGATCCATATGGCAAACCAAGTGTAATAGTACAAGAATAAGAAGTCCAGGAACCCATGCGCAGTGAAACCTTACGTTTATAAAGAACTGCCGCAATCCATCAGACAAGGCAAGTGCAGCCCTACATGTCCAATAGATGCGGTTAGGTATGGCCACATGAAAGCTTTGAGCGATGCAGACCTGAAAGAAATGACCGACTGCTTTATCCAGAGCATTAGGACAGCATCAGTACCGCAGGATTGGGTGCACAGCTATCTCATCCCTCTCCCAAAACCATTCAAGGATCATTCAAAGCTTTAGATAGGGAGCAAACAGCCCAGGAGTTACAGGTAACAGTAGACAATGTGATTGACTGGTGCACTGAAATGAGTGCTGTCATCCGCCCAGAAAAGGCAGCTGTTTTGTGGTGCTCTCTGGACAACAGGATTGTGAGAGCTGATGTCCCAAGCCTCACGATAGATGGTAGAAGCGTCAACAGAGAGAACAAACTGAAGTATCTGGGAATTACATTTGACAGGAGCCTGTCCTTCAAGGACCATGTGGAGACAGTTGTGACAAGGTCTCAAAAGGGACTCAATGCACTTAAAACTATGGCTGCAATGGACACAGAGCAGAGAATGCTTTTCACACTATACCAGCACTTGATCCTCTCAGTGATTGATTATGCTCACTGTCTCCAGGAGTCAGCTGGTGAAATTAGAGCGCATACAGAACTAAGCGATGCGAGTCATTCTGGGATGCACCAGAAATACCCCAGTTGTGTGTATGCGTTACATCTTTGGTTTGCCGTCTGTTGCAGGTAGGCTAAAGGTGATGCAGGCGAAGGCATACCTCAGAGTAGCTGCAGACACAGATCACCCGTTGCATGAGGCGCTGGACGTCGTTAAGGGTCAGCGACTGATAAGAGGGAAACCATGGATGGCTCAGGCGGAGGATACGATCAGGCAGGTGTGCCCTTTGGAGAACATTAGGAGAGGAGAAGAGTGGGTCAGAGTGTCAGCGGAGCAGTCAGACTTATGCAGAGTTATAATCACATTGAGCTGGGAGTGCAGGAAGTGGCTAGCAGGGGCCACGGAAGTGGAAATCCAGCAACTAATTCAGGATAATGCTCGCTCAGGTGATGTGATTATCTACACATATGGGTCGGTGTTGAGACGTAGGAGAAGTGCCTGGGGGTTCTTAACAAAAGCCAATGGTCGACGTTTGGTGCAGGAGAGCCTGGAATATGATACCATAACATCCAGCTTAAGAATGGAGGTGGGGGCGGTCAGTGCAGCTTTCCGCTGGATGGAGAATACGATACACACACATCGTGATTGTAACTGACTCAGAAAGCATGCTGAGTAGGGTGAAGACAGGCAAGCTTCGTGCAGAGTGGCTTGCTTCGCTTCGGAAGTCACGGGTGACAAGCATCGTCTGGATCTTTTCTCCGGGGCATGCTGGTGTACTGGGGAATGAACAGTCGGACAGACTGGCTGTCTCGGCAAAACTTGGTGGAGTATTGATGCATGACAAAGCAGATGTGGTTGCGACCTTGTGGGAGCATGTGTACACCTCGGAGGAGCAAATGGATCATCATGGTCTGGCAAGAATGCGACAGCGAGTGGTGACGAGGGGTTCTGGCCGACGATCAACGCTCAGAGGAAAGGCGAGACGGACATATAATCAGATTGCTACGGGTACTATTAGTGTTTGAACTCTTCGCTGGCTGTTGAGGATGGGACGGAGCGCTTATGGGAATGCCCCGAATGCTGTGATGTCAATCAATCAATCAATCAAACAAATAGTAAGGATATATGGAAGGCAATAAACACTTTTACAAACAAATATAACACTTCCAACTCACTACCATCAAATCATATTACATTTGACCAATTAAGTAGTTATTTTGTTTTTCAAACTGACATAGATCAGCTGAAGGCTTCAATACCAAATTATCCTTGCAAATTATCTTTACTGTCATCATTTTGCGAGAAGAGATGCTCCATGGTTATTCCTTCCTATATACCGCTAATGAAAACCACTGAAGTATTTACCTACCTCAGTAACCTAAAATAACAGTAACTCATCAGGGCTAGATGGCATAAGCAATCGGATTCTCTGTTGTGCTGCGCCAGTAATCTGTTTGTCACTAACATATGTGTATAACCAGTGTCTCGCCAAAGGCCACTTTCCATCACCTCTCATATACGACGAAGTGTATCCTCTTCCCAAAGCCGGCTCATTGGACGATTATCTCCTTAATAATTATAGGCCTATTTCATCACTATATAAACTACTAGAAAAGGACATTCATAAAGCAACCTTACAGTATTTAGTTCGCAACAAGCTTATAGTTGACAATCAATCAGGATTTCGACCAAAATATACTTGCCATACAGCCCTAACAAACATGATAGAAAATTTGCACCTGAATATAAACAACAACCGTCTATGTGGAGCGGTGTTTATCGATTTCAGAACATCATTTGATATGATAGACCATGTTATCCTAAATAAAAACTAGAAACAGTGAATGTTGGCCCTAATATAGTGACTCTAATAAAATATTTCCTGTCAAACAGAAAGCAGGTAGTATCACACACCAAATCTGTGTCTCAAACCACTACCTCCAATATTGGAGTACCTCAAGGCTCTATTCTTGGCCCCTTATTGTTCGCCAGATATATTAACGATCTACCTATGTATCTTTCGTCGTCCTTTGGCCTATCGGCAGGCGACTGTACAGTGTATACAAACGCTGGAAACTGTAATTTTCTGGGGTCTTCATAACAACAAGAAATTAAATAATGTATTTAGGTGGAACTTAACATCACTAAAACTAAATCCATGTTATTAACAACCAGACGAAGACTTCAGACTGTAAACCCACACATATCACTTCAACTTCACATCAGTAACGTGCCAGTAGACACTGTAACTGAGCACAGCGTATTAGGATTCATCATTGATAGAAACCTAAACTTTAATTCTCATGTTCAAGTGCTCATTAATCAAACAGCGAAAAAAAGTCTGCAAACTGGCAAAAAGTAAAAATAACATTTTCTTGATGAAGACAAGAAAGATTCTCTATACTTCTCACATACAGACACATTTTGCCGATTGTTCCAATTCAATCACCAAGCGACTTTACTCACTCCAGAAACGGGCTATGAGTTTAACTTATAGTAAACGCGTAAATGATAATCCTAGCCTACATAAACGCATCCAGTTACTACCACTCGGGAAATGCCTACTTTTCAACAAGGCTAATCTAATTCACAAAATCCTATACCGAAATGGCCCAAATTACTTTTGGCTATTGTTTAAATATAATGTAAGACACAGTAAACGACTAAATAGATTACACATTCCGAAGCCAATGGTATACTTATACAAAACAAGCCTAGCATATTCCGCAGCTCAGCTGTGAAACAGTCTTCCTCAAGATATCAAAGAAATAACCAATCCCTACACATCTTCTTCTTCTTCAGCGTTCCGAGCCATTGAGGTTCTTTGCTGCAGATACAATCCGTCTCCATTCGTCTCTCTGGTTGACCTTCTCTTGCCAGTCGTTGATTCCAAGTGCTTGAAGGTCTGTATATATATATATATATATATATATATATATATATATATATATATATATATATATATATATATATATATATTATTATTATTATCTCTCCATCTTCCCTCCGCTAGCCTACGGGACATACTTGGGCAAGGTGGAGTACCCGTTTAGCCCCCCTCCCCCAACAGGGTAACGTGAAGCCATGGGAGCAGGTGGTGGATTGGACTTGGGAGCAGCTGACAGATAGTTGTTGGTTATGGTTTCAAGTCGGTGACGGTGGGCAGAGGATCTCTCAGTAGAGACAATGGCTACGGTCATCCGATCAGTATGGTCACTGCCAGGAAGGAAGAATGGTAGACTTCGCTCCTTATTGATTCCCGGGCAGAGGAGGCTCGTCAGCCTTGGTTGGTATCTCTTCTAAGAGAAGGAACTCTAAATCTCAAACCTCCGCTGCCTTGCGGGTATACCCATATGGGAAAGGCTTCGGGAGTAAACCCTGAGGACAAATCCGGAGATGGAGTCCCTAAGGCAGTTCCATGTTGTAAACAACATAGTTCTGGCAACTCCTGCGACGGCACCGATGCAAAGTTGCATTGGCTACTGCCTTTCCCTTGGTCAACATCGGCGACGTGGAGAGGGGGAATCTGCTACTTGGCAACAGCTGGTTCTCCGATTTCCATGGCCCAGGCTTGTGCCCTGAAGAGGTCACTTAAGTTCCGTGTAAAGCGGTGACACAACACGGAAAGCAGCATTTGCCGGTTATAAGTCTTAATGCTCTTCCGACGGTGGGAGAGATCATCGTATCTCACTAGACATCTACCGCCCGCCTAAGCTGGGCAGCCCCCCAGTCAATAAGGTGTTGTCTCGCCACGGTTCATCTGCTCCTGAGGGTGTGTGGAGCTTAGGGGAAAATCCTGACACATGGACCGCAATCTATACACCTAGCAACAAGAAAAGAAAAAAAAACAACCGGCCCTAAGGCTGGGAACATGGGACGTAAGAACCATGACCCCTGGCATCTCAGACGATCTAAATGAGATTGTGGATGCCCGCAAAACTGCAGTGATAAACAACGAACTACTAAGACTGGGGATAGACATTGTCGCCCTGCAAGAGACCAGACTCCAAGAATCTGGAAGCATCAAGGAGAGGGACTTCACTTTCTACTGGCATGGCAAGCCGTGCGGATAGACCAAGGAGCATGGAGTTGGCTTCGCTATCAGAAACAAGCTGCTTAATTCCATCATACCACCAAGTGATGGCACTGAAAGAATACTGAAGCTCCAACTCCAGACAGAGGCAGGCCCTGTTAGTATTATAAGCGTTTACGCCCCAACACTAACTGCAGCATCAGAATCTAAAGACAAGTTCTATGACGACCTTAGCAAAGAAGTCAGTGAAACACCAGAGAAACATCTTTTTATCCTAGGGGATTTCAATTACGGGGTTGGCTCCGACCACAAATCTTGGCCTTCATGTCTAGGACAGTTTGGCGTTGGGAAGATCAATGACAATGGACAACGTCTCTTGGAATTCTGCAGCCACCATAATCTGTGCGTGACCAACACCTTCTTTGACACGAAACCTCAACACAAGGTGTCATGGAGGCACCCCAGATCAAAGAACTGGCACCAACTCGACCTGGTGCTCACTAAACGCAGCAACCTCCGCAATGTACGGCTGACTCGCAGCTATGATAGTGCTGACTGCGACACCGACCATTCACTCGTCTCCAGCACGGTGAAGATAAAGCCCAAGAGAATCTACAGAAGCCGAACAGAAGGAAGACCACACATTGACACCAGCGGCACCCAAAATAAAGAGAAGGTCAACAAATTCATGCAGGCTCTAGCGGATACTCTGCCTGGCCCCACAAACGGAAATTCCACCGAGAGATGGAGTCATTTTTGCGACACCATCTACAATACAGCACTATCAACATTTGGCAAGAAGCAAACTAAGTCAACTGACTGGTTTGAAGCACACTCTGAAGAGATGCTCCCAGTCCTGGAGATAAAGAGACATGCATTCTCAATGTATAAAACATCACCTACAGAGAAAACACTGCAGGTATTGCGAACGGCAAGAAATAGAGTACAACAGATGGCAAGAAGATGTGCGAACAGGTACTGGCCACAGCTCTCTGCTCAAATTCAAACTTGTGCAGACACTGGAAATATAAGAGGAATGTACGAGGGCATCAAGCAAGATGTCGGTCCATCAAAAAATAAGATGGCCCCTATACGATCAACTGAGGGGATAATCATAAAAGATCGAGCGAAACAAATGGATCGCTGGGTAGAACACTACTAAGAACTATACTCAGTGGATAACACTGTCAGCGAAGAAGCTCTGGAAGCCATCGATCAACAGTCTGCCATGCATGCCCTGGATAACGAACCTTGCCTCACAGAAATCAGCGAAGCACTAGACTCTCTCAAATCCGGCAAGGCACATGGAAAAGATAGTGTTCCATCTGAAATTTTAAAATGTAGCAAAGAAACAATCATCCCAGAACTGTATGCAATATTTCAGCTCTACTGGAGAGAAAAATCAATACCATAAGATATGAAAGACGCAAATATCGTTACCCTTTATAAAAACAAAGGCGACAGAAGCGACTGCAACAACTATCGCGGCATTTCCCTTCTCAGCATTACAGGCAAGATTTTTGCCAGAGTAATCCTTAAAAGGCCGGTCTCTCTGGCCGAGGGGTTACAACACTTTCTCCGTAATCCCGTTTATCACGCAGAGTCCCGTAGCGGGAGAGAACTGGGAGCGGTTCGACCCCCGCTGGTGACTTGCGGGATACTGAGCCGGCCGCTCAGAAAGCAATGGCAAACTACTGAGCGTAATCTTGCCAAGAAATCAACAGACAGCTGAAAGATGCTGCTGTTGACAGCGATGTCCTGTAAAGGATATGCCAAAAAAAAATCCTTAAGAGATTACACATTCTTGCTGAAAGAATCTATCTCGAATCGCAGTGCGGATTTAGACCCAACAGGTCCACCATCGATATGATTTTCTCACTCCGGCAGCTTCAAGAGAAGTGCAGAGAACAGAGGAAGCCATTATATATTGCCTTCATCGACCTCACAAAGGCATTTGACCTCGTGAGAAGAAGCGGCCTTTTTAAGGTCCTTGAAAAGGTTGGATGTCCACCCACCCTTCTTAGTCTCGTGAAATCATTCCACGAAAACATGCAGGGACCATTTTATTTGACGGCTCAACATCCCAGTAATTCAGCATCAGCAGCGGAGTAACGCAGGGCTGCGTGCTTGCTCCTACACTCTTTAGTATCTTCTTCGCTGTTCTCTTAAGGCAGGCATTTGGGACTGCCACTGAAGGCATATACCTCCACACAAGATCTGATGGCAAACTTTTTAACACATCAAGACTCAAGGCAAAGACCAAAATAAGATCAAGATGCGTAAGAGAACTACTTTTTGCAGATAATGCAGCACTGACTACTCATACAGCAGAAGATCTCCAAAGGCTCATAGATCGTTTTGCAGTCGCCCGCAAAGACTTTGGGCTCACCATTAGCCTAAATAAACCACAGGTGATGGAACAAGACGCTGGTGCGCCCCCTTCAATCAAAATTTCTAATTACGAATTGAATGTCGTCCACGATTTTGTGTATTTGGGGTCGACAATATCAGATAATCTTTCAGTAGAGACAGAAATCGACAGACGCATTGGAAAGGCAGCCACAACATTTTCCAGGCTAGCTAAAAGAGTTTGGGAGAATAATAGACTAACAGAGCGTACAAAAGCTCAAGTATATAAAGCGTGTGTTGTTAGCACACTACTCTATGGGTCTGAATCCTGGACCTTGTACTCAAGACAGGAAAGGAAGTTGAATTCCTTCTACATGAGATTCTGAGACGTATCCTGGGCATAACATGGAAAGACCACATAACAAACAAACAGGTGCTTGAAAGAGCATATATTACCACAGTGCACACCCTCCTCAAGCAGAGACGCCTCCGGTGGCTGGGCCACGTATCTCGAATGGACGATGAACGTATTCCCAAAGATCTCCTTTCCGGAGAACTAGCCACAGGAAAGAGGCCAACCGGAAGACCCCAAATTCGATATAGGGATGTGTGTAAACAAGATATGAAAACCATTGGAATAGATCCAGACACGTGGGAGAGAGTTGCAACAGACAGATGCTCCTGGAGAAGAGATGTACAAAACGGTCTGGTGCTCTTTGAGCGCAATCTGATCCAATAAACTGAGGATAGGCGGCACAGGCTCAAAGCGCAGGCACTTAATGCGGGACTTGCCTCGTCTTACAGATGCGGAAACTGTGACAGGGATTGTCACTCTCGCATTGGACTATACAGTCAACAGCGGTATAGCCAGGCACCTCCCAAGCGGCACAACTCTATAGTCCTTCAGGACTGAAAGAGGCCTACCACTACTACCGTCTTCTTGGTCTACCTCGGGGTCTACGGTCATTTATTTCCTGGGTGTAAGCGAGATTGCTTCCCTAGTATCTTCCATTCTTTCTATATGCCCCGGCTATTGTAGTCTATTAGCCTTCATGATACCAGTGATTAACGGGGACTTAAACAAATCATAAATGTCTTTGTTACTTCTTCTTTTCCACTCTCCACTTTGTGAATCCCTAATGGGTCCAAAGATGCGTCTTACAACTTTGTTCTCAAAGGTTTGTAGCAAGGCTTCGTCTCCTTTCGTTGTACTCCAGGTTTCAGAGCCATACAGCACAACTGGTCTGATCAGTGTTTTGTATATTGTGCTCTTGGTGTTACGACATAGCGCCTTTGATTTTAGTAGATGATGTAGTGCATAGCATATCTTATTTCCAGAATTGATTCTAGTTTGTAATTCTTCCCTTATGATGTTGGAGGAGTTGAAGATTGTACCCAGGTATTTGTATGTTTCCGTTCTTTTAATGGTCATATTATCTATTTGTATGTGGCCAGAGTTTTGAGCCATTCCTTCTCTTGAAATTACCACATATTCTGTCTTATCTTGGGTGGGAACCAGCCCCATCTGTTGGGCTTTTTCCTTTAAGTGAGTCAATATTTCCAATGTCTTTTGTTCATTTCCCCCTATAATATCTATATCATCTGCATAACCAAGCAGCTTGGATGTTCCTCCAATATCACATTCCTCCTTTACCCTCCTTACAACTTTCTCGAGTCAGATTGAAGAGTAGCGGTGATAGTGCATCACCCTGTTTCAAGCCAGATGTTATTTGGAAAGGGTCTGATTTCCTGCCTTTATATGTTATTATATTATAAGTATCTTCCATGCATAGTCTGTTCATGTTGATTAACTTCCTTGGTATTCAAAATTCTCGCGTAGCATTCCATAGACTATTCCTATGGACACTATTGTCAGCATCCCCAATAAGCCATTACAGGAGTAAGGAGTTAACACTAGGCTAGTAGAGAGACACCCAGACAGGGAAGACACCGACTACTATTAATACCTCGCAGGGAGACACATTTGTGTCAGATCAGAGGGCAAAGTGTACGGATGAGCGAGGGCTTTCCCCAAGCAATTGGGTTGCTGGTAACCGTGATAGGCCAGGTTACTCAAACTCACCAGCCAGCGTGCTGGCAAGACCAGGCACGCAATAATAGCGACTGCACGGAGGGCAAAAGGGCCCGTGCTGGTCCACGCTATGTGTAGCGGGACAGACTGACTGGAGACGGTAGAGAGGTCGGACGTATCCTTGACCAATACGATAGCTTTCTAGGCCATAGGCAAACTTAGGGCTATATCATTTAGATTGTGTAATGCTAGCATCATCTATCATCACGTTGATATATTCATATTGTGTACAATGATGAAACCTAACGCTTGTAGAGCCATTCATATGTCGGCTCTGAATAAATTGCATTCCTTTCGCAAATGTCATGAATTGTTATTTCGTGCAGTGCGAAAGTAGCGGAGTCTTGAAAGCTGCAGCGCACAGGTCGCTGACAGGCTAGACCCCGAATTGGTGTCAGAAGTTGTGGACCAACGCTAACTGCGAATTGGTGTCAGAAGTTGTGGACCAACGCTAACTGCGAATTGGTGTCAGAAGTTATGAACCAACACCATATTAGACCCCGAATTGGTGTCAGAATGGTAAAAAAATCAACGCCAGCTGCGAATTAAGGTCAGAACACATTGAACGAACGCCAGCAGTACAATTACTGTCAGATTTCAGTGAACGTTTTCTGAACAGCCATAGCAGGCAGTTGTAGTAATATTCGACGAGCAGTTAACGCCAACATGCAAGTGGTATTATAAACCACTAAACGAACGCTAACTATCGATAAATATTACAAAGTTCTGTGACAGAATTAGTTCAATGCACGTTTCGACATTTGTGATGTATGATATATTGCAAAGTAATACAGATATTAATGTGATACATGCTATAAATTAAATTTTTTTCTTGTGGTGAATTATACGATCGCCTAATTTGTGGAATTCTACCAATATTATTTAGAAAGTGTGTTAATATATTAAAAGCAATTGAAATGTATAAAATCATCAGTGAACATTACCATCGTAACCACCGTGTACATTTCATTGCGTGTGATACAGCCATCAATGTCACCATTCTACGTAATCATTAAATAGAGTAGCGACGAACTGCAGCCTAGAACGAAGGTCCGCCAGAGTCAAACGGCGGAGACAAGACGACATTGACGGCCATACGACTAATCATCTCATTTATCATCTAACAATCATTCAGACGATCATATCATTCATCATTAATACCAACTATCACTATTTATCACATTCTCATTCACCAATCGCATGAAATAGGAAATTATAGTAACACCGTTATGAAAAATGAAATATTTAATAGAATATGATGAATTGTGAGCTTATATTTACAACGTAAGCGTGTGTCTAATTTTTGCTGCTCTAATATCCAGAACGCAGCCCGTGTGTCAGCAAATCAAACCACTGTATAGTGTGAAAGACTGCGGTGGAACATCCCAAGTACCGTACTGTCCAACAAATTAGATGAGTATATTTTCCGAATATTTCGATATGCTCTAACGTAATCATGCATCTTCTTTTCCAGCAAATGATGTACATTTACTAACACATTATTGTAAATTATTCTGTGCATATTATTGTATTATCATTTTGAACTAACATTACGCCACAAAATGGCGTCACTAAATGAATGTATCCAGGCGGGCATCGCCATGGGCCACACTGGAGATAAGTTAGAAAAATGGGCAGATCAAAAGTATAAAGAAGAAATAGCTCTACAAAAAGAAGAATCAGAAATAAAAGCTGCTCTTGACAGAGATGAAAGAGCATTAGAAAGACAAAATCAAAAAGAAATGAAAGAGATCGAGGAGGCCACCAAACAAAAGCAGATACAGGTAGATTCAGAAACTAAACTAAAGATGAAGGAAATGGAGGTAGATTCTAACATACAAATAGCCTGTAGCAAACAAAAGAGTCAAGAAGAACAGAACAAATTCAGTAAATACAAAGGCCTAATTAAACCATATACTGTAGGTGATTCAATCAGCGTATGGACTGAAAATATAGAGTTCCAACTAAAAACACAGAAAATACATTTAGAGGATTGGGCAATGATTTACTTGAGGAACCTGAGTGGGGAGCCTTTAAAAGTAATAGAATCCATACCTACTGATCTTAGAAACAATTACCAGTACATACACGATAGGATAATGCAACATTTTCTTTTGGACGCTACTGGTTACCAAATTCAATTCTCACAGATTAAACCAAAAGCAACTGAAACGTTCTTAGACTACATTTCTAACGTGCAGAGCACATTTAAAAAATGGACTAAGGCGGCTAAAGTAGGTAATAGTTATGAAAAACTGGAAGAGCTAATGGTAATGAACAAAGTTGTGTCTACAGTACCTACCCCTTTTGCTAAATTCTTACAACAGTCAGATATTGATTCCATTCAACAATTAGAGAAACGGGGGTCAGCTTATTTTTCCTCGAATCGGAACATATTCAAAACTACATCATATGACACAGAAATTACAGCTTTTGCAAACAGAGTCCCTGATAGATCCTACAAACAGAAAGACTATAGTAAGAAGGACAAACCATATCAGAAACCACATCGATGTAATTATTGCAATCTTTTTCACCCAACGTATTCGATGTGTGATAAAAACCCCACATATCCGTCACACCTAGAACAAGTGTTAAAGAAGCAAGAAAGCAAGAGATAATCGTTTAAACGTGCTGTAAAATGTTATTTTTGTTCTAGTTATGGCCACTATAGCAATAGGTGTCTTGGGAGACAGAAAATGAAGGCAAACAACGCAGCCCTCATCGATACATCATCAGACGATGAGAGTGACATAGATCCTGAACTTGTCAATGTATTGCCAACGAATGAATGTCAAAATGTAGCATCAGTAACCGATATTTTAAACTTTAAGACGTGCAAAGTATGCCAACAGTTTCATGCGGACGGGAGATTGAAATGTGGACACGTAATATCATGTTCAAATGAAGAAGCTAATGCAGCATGTGCCTCCAGAGGTAACCTTAAGTTCTACGATGCACAGGTCAATGGTAAACCATGCCAATGCTTAGTTGATAGCGGCTGTAATATACTGGGATTAAGGAGAGAACTTGCTAGATTAGAAGATTATACGGGTGAATTTATCAAATGCCGTACTTTCTCGGGTACCATCGAGAAATATCCACTGGCAAAAGCGCATATCAATACCCCGTTCCTTACCGGCACATTTACGTGCGCTATCCTCCAAAATCCATGTACGGACCTTATTTTGGGATGTCTTGATGCATTGAAAGAATGTACAGACGACAACATAAAAACCTGGAATGAAACACACAGGGTCAACGCTGTAACTAAGTCAGATACAGAAATAAGTTATACTGACTTACAAAATAAAACTCTACAGCTACTAACACCAAGTGGTGCAGATATCAACAATACTCGCCAAAAGTTGAGCGAGGCACAAAGCACCGACCAAACACTCACACCGTATTTTAACTTGTTGTGTGAGCGAAAGAAAGTTTCGAACAATTCTTCCTGGTACTTTAAAAAGGTTAATGGAATTCTCATGCGTTATTACTCATATAATAACCATGAAATTCAGCAGACGGTGTTACCTGTAACATACCGGGAAAAGGTGCTAAACACCGCACATTCACCACCGTTTGCTGAACATTTGGGCTATCATAAAACGCGAGCCAGAATTCTATCACAATTTTACTGGCCGAAATTTTGTTCGGACATAAAATCTTTCTGTCGCTCTTGTAATGTGTGTCAACATCGTGTACGAAAGAAAGAACATGTAAAAGCCGAAGGGCAACAATCAGTGATAGCATCTAGACCACTTGAAAGTATAGCGGTCGATATTACTGGACCCCTAATGCAGGTGTCGAGTAATGGAAACCATAACTATCCAAACAAGGGTACTAAAACGATTCACCTTAAACCGAACCAACAAGCTGTGATTCAACTAACCGATAAACATAACATGGTACTAACATGTTGCCAAGGGCCTCTCAACGTTAAACTCAAAATATCAGATGCGGATAATGAAATATCGATAAAAGAACCCTTAGAGATATTTCATATCAACATCCTGAAACCAAACGTTTCACAAAAAGAACAGCAGACAGACGAACAGAATGCACCAACACCGAGCAATGAGACGACAGACATACACAACTCAACTTCACTAGATAAGGCGACACACAACAGCGACAACGCAAACACACGTAGCCAGATAACAGCACACACAAGTAGTAGCACAACAGTATTGGACGGCATGGAACTACCAGTTCCGACAGTAAACACAACTGCGACAAATATGTCGACGTATATAGATGACATTTGCATCCATACTGAAGACTGGACAACACACCTACGGAAACTTAGACAAGTCTTCGACAGGTTAAGATTGTTTGGACTCACAGCGAAGCCGTCCAAAGTAGAGTTGGGCATGGAACAGATTGACTTCCTTGGTCACACCATCTGCAGGGGCCAAT
Source organism: Cepaea hortensis (assembly GCA_963921405.1). NCBI lineage: Eukaryota > Metazoa > Mollusca > Gastropoda > Stylommatophora > Helicidae > Cepaea > Cepaea hortensis. The sequence goes on from OY992881.1 coordinate 109,112,791, forward strand.
TAAAAACTGATGACAGAATCGTTACTAAGATTCTGAACTTGACAATGCCAACGACCAAGAAACAGGTCCAAAGTTTACTTGGTCTTGTAAACTATTATAGTAAATTTATCCCTAACCTGGCGGAAATCACCAGTGTTTTTTCTAACATCTTAAAAGCTTCGGATAAGTTATCTGTAAAGGATGCACGATTAATTAGTGCGTTATCGAAATTAAAACATTGTTTCAGCGTTCCACCTATTCTCCGTATGCCTAATCCAAAACTCACTTATTTTTTACGCACAGACGCGAGTACCATATCCATATCTGGGATACTAGGACAGTTCTACGATGGGACGTTCCATCCCGTAATGTACGTAAGTCGCAAGATCACTCTGGCTGAAGGAAGATACTCAGCATCAGAATTAGAAGGCCTGAGTTTGATCTATTGCGTGAGAAAGTTTCATCGCTTCTTGGCAGGAGCACAGTTTGTAATCCAATCCGATAACTCTCCATTGTCTGTGATGCAATCTGGACACCCTACCAACAATAGAATTTACAGGTGGGCTTTAATTCTCCAAAATTATACGTTTACCATCCAACATTTAAAAGGGAGATTAAATACGATTGCAGACATTTTAAGTCGTCCTTCATCCATTCAAATACCTGAGTTACAGGAAGGAAGCGACCATACACCACCAGAAACATTGACACTGTAATGCTAAATAACCAAGTGCCATGTGTGGTGAATAAGACATATCGTAAGTGCGTTACTATCGCCTGATACTTGACTTGTGTGAATAGAACAGTGCTATAAAAGTGTAATGAACATACGCAAAATTAACATGCGCTGAGACACACGTAATTTAGATTATGGCAACTAACGCCAATAGGACAGCGAACCCAGCTTAGACCTGATCTAGAAAGGATGTGAACCAACGTCACAATATAGTAAGGCTAGACCTCGAAGTGAATGTATTGAATCAACGATTAGACCCCGAATAACAGTACAAGGTTAGCTATGGACCTACATGATGTGGTAGGCAACTATATTAATACACTATCCTTCAAGAAGAGCATTAAAAGACTTTGGCGGAATGAACTATGTTAGTATAGTCTACAAAGAGATTTGCTCTAGCTTCACAACGCAGAGGAGGACGCCAACTTAGTGTAATTAGATATAGAAATATAACTGTGATATATGTACATTATTATTTTATTTACAATATCTATAACTTCATTTTTCTATTATTTATTCTATTGCAAATTATGTAAACGCATATATAACTTTATTTTCTTATTTGCTTAGTTAGAAATCACCATCATTTAATTAATAACCCATTTATTAAAACATCCATTACAGAAATACAATTATTAGATCCTATATTAGTTAATTTACTTATAATCATAATCATTTATACATCCATTTAGTTAATATATCATTTCAAAATCAATGCCAATCATTTAGGAATTAATATCATCTTTTTCACAAGTAACATTTAAGGTAATTAACCCATTTCGCTTAAATGAAAGTAGTAGTAAATTATTTCCCTTGAAGGTAATTGAGGTCAGTACACCAAAATTATGGAAGATACTATGTCAGGATCGGTAACGAACCATCCTTATCATGATGTATATTTTTGTACAGACATGACGCGTGCAAACAAACCGCACAGTCATTTGGCGTGATTACTGTTATAATTCAGCCAATCATTTAATGTATATATATATATTGTTTATGTATGTAATATTATGAAACATATTTTAATGACGAGAGAATGATTGAGTGAAAGAACAGTATGAAAGGGTATGAAAGATGAATGACAGAAGAGAAAATGCGGAGAGAGAATGCGAAAACTTAGTAAACATTGAAAGAAAGAGAGCGAGAAGGAAAGACAGCGGAAATATTTTTTTCCACCGCTGGAAAGGTCTTATTTGACTTGTCTGTGTCATGTGTGTTTCCAATGTGTTGTCAAAGGTTTTATATGTGTTACAGCAACACTTTAGAAGAGTATAGAGAGAACGTACTTTGAGCTTCAGAAAACGGAGTTGTGGTCACAAATAAAAATAACGAACGTTTGTAACCACAATAAACCGATTTGCAGCGCTCGAAGGAACACACATACTTAGTACACTAACGCATACACATGTTAGACAGTTAAGTACACTGTAGTTTATTAGAAAACACGCAAACAAACAGGAAAACGAACACATAAAAGTTGCACACACCAATTAATTCAAAGAACAATAACTCTAAATTCAGGGGACACAATAAATAATCAGAAACCTAAAGGTAACAGTGAACATAGATTTTTCACATGCGGAAGCGAGAAGGTGAACAGTAGAGCTATGTGTATAGAGTTGGAGGGGATATTGATGGGAACATGAACACTTGGTGCTCATGTGTTGTACTCATAACAGAGTCAACTAGTGTGTGGGTTGTCATTTTTGGGCAATATGAGGAACAGGTCAAGACGAAAGTCAATGGGTGGAAGTCAAGAGACATAGGGTCTAACGACAGAAGCCAGGACGTAAGTCATAAGACAACGGTTTCCGGTTCACTACCAATCCTTGAGATATCTAGAGATCCAACTATACTGAAACATGGGCTACTAAATCAGCCAAGTGAAAAGATAGAACACTGTGAATGAAGGTAGAAGATATTGTTCTATCCCCAAACTAGAAAGTTCTATACTTATTGGAGAGCTGACAAAATTGGGGACAACCAATTTTTCTTCTCGAACCAAGAAGTGTTACAAAGATAAGAAAGGGGAAGTAACACTTCGCGAAGAGGAGGGGGACCCTGTCAGCATCCCCAATAAGCCCTTACAGGAGTAAGGAGTTAACACTAGGCTAGTAGAGAGACACCCAGACAGGGAAGACACCGACTACTATTAATACCTCGCAGGGAGACACATTTGTGTCAGACCAGAGGGCAAAGAGTACGGATGAGCGAGGGCTTTCCCCAAGCAATTGGGTTGCTGGTAACCGTGATAGGCCAGGTTACTCAAACTCACCAGCCAGCGTGCTGGCAAGGCCAGGCACGCAATAATAGCGACTGCACGGAGGGCAAAAGGGCCCGTGCTGGTCCACGCTATGTGTAGCGGGACAGACTGACTGGAGACGGTAGAGAGGTCGGACGTATCCTTGACCAATACGATAGCTTTCTAGGCCATAGGCAAACTTAGGGCTATATCATTTAGATTGTGTAATGCTAGCATCATCTATCATCACGTTGATATATTCATATTGTGTACAATGATGAAACCTAACGCTTGTAGAGCCATTCATATGTCGGCTCTGAATAAATTGCATTCCTTTCGCAAATGTCATGAATTGTTATTTCGTGCAGTGCGAAAGTAGCGGAGTCTTGAAAGCTGCAGCGCACAGGTCGCTGACAACTATCATAAGCCTTTTTACAATCCACAAAAATGTTATGGAAATCTCTTTTATATTCCCAATTTTTCTCGGCTATTTGTCGTAAGATAAATATCTGATCTATTGTTTACCTGTTTTGCCTAAAACCCGCCTGGTAGTCACCTAATATGTATTCTGAATATGGTTTTAGTCTATTTAGTAATACTGCGGATAGTATCTTATAGCTTGTTGACAATAGTGATATTCCTCTATAATTTTCACACTGGAACTTGTCTCCTTTCTTAAAGACAGGTATCAATAATGGCTCTTTCCAGTTATGGAGTAATTCTTCAGTCCTCCAGATTTTTATTATTAGTTCGTATAACTTTAGATGTAATGCATGGCCACCCGCCTTTATAAATTCAGCAGCAATTCCATCAGCCCCAGTTGCCTTATTGTTATTAAGTCGTGTGATTACATATAGGATTTCTTTAAATGCAGGTTCTTCAATTTGTGGTTCACACGTTAGAACCTCTTCCTGTGGGAAAGTGTTACATGGAGCTTCACAATTTAGTAATTCAACACAATATTCTTTTCATGTTTTGCACATTTCCTCATTGGTATTTATCATATTTCCATTTGTGTCTTTTAAACCATATGTGTTGTGTTGATGCCCTCGTTTCATTGACTTCAGTTCTTTAAAAAACTTTCTGGATTCCTTTTTCTGGTGATTAGTTTCCATATCTTTTTATTATATTACTCATATATTCTCGCTTCTGCTGTCGAACTATTTTTCTAGCCTCTTTACATTCATTTCTATATTGCTCTTCCTTTTGGATGTTGTTGATGTCATTTAGCCATGGCTGTCTGGCCTTCTTTTTCCTAATGACTGCTTCTTCACATTTTGGATTGAACCATCTGTTCTTTCTATGCGTGGTTAACACACCGAGACATTCTTCTGCGGTAGATTGAATTGTATTCTTGATGTTCAACCAAGTTTTGTCAACGCTTTCCTCCAACGGATTTTGTAGAATTTCAAGTTTACATTTTATTTCATCTGCAAATTTCTCTTTGACTGTAATTTCTTGTAGTTTTTCTCTGTTATATGTTGGGTGTAACCTTTGTAGTTTAGCATAGAAAGCACTCTTAAGTTTTATTTTAAATTTTGCCCCAACGAGGAAGTGGTCGCTGTGGCACTCAGCTCCTCTATAGCTTCTAACTTGTTGTATGTTTGATGCATTTCTGTTGTTAATTAAAATGTGATCTATTTGATTATAAGTTCTCTTGTCACATGATTTCCAAGTTTGTTTATGTGTATCCTTTCTTTGCAGTCTGGTACCGCTGATCTGCAGTCCTTTGGCTTCTCCTAGATTGATAACTATCCATCCATTATCATTTGAAGTTGTATGTAGGCTTTCCATACCAGCAACTTTTTTATGAATTTGCTCTCTACCTATTTTTGCGTTGAAGTCTCCCAGCACAATTAGGATGTCCGATTTGGGAGTTTCTTCTATGACATCTTTCAGATCATTATAAAAGTCTTCTTTAACATAATCTTCTTTCTTTTCAGTAGGTGCATGTACATTAATAATTAATTTATCCCTGCACATATAATTGCAAATTATTCGAACACTATCTCAGTGCAGATTACCTTTCCCTTAATAATGATAAAAATAAAAATAATAATAATAACAATAATATAACCCAAGTATAGCAGTCAGTACCCTTTTGGGAGACAGTATGATCCCCACAGCTAATAACAACTATCACATCAGTAATTAAGTTTAGTGAGTCATGTAGTAGTGATATTTGCATTTCTTGTATGCCTTTATGCCGGCTTCGTGGCTTAGAGGTTATGACTTTTCTCCGTAATCTCGTATACTCTCGTCAGTAACGTGATGACGGTTCAAATCAGCAGTGGTTCGAATCGCATCGGTAACTTACAGGGTATGTGAGCCGGCAGCTCAGAAAGCAATGGTAAACTACTGAGCGTAATCTTGCCAAGAGATCAACATACAGCTGAAAGATGCTGGTGTTGACAGCTAAGTCCTGTAAAGGATATGCTAAAAAAAAAAAGTATGCATATCATTTATATTGTTGTTGTTCACAGTTTGCCTCGATGTGTTAATGAAATAATGTATGAAAGAGAGTGATAGAAGGGCAGAATATTAGACGGGCCTGCGTGCCCAGTTCTTAACTGTTTGAAAATAAAGTCTGTTCGATCGTGTGTTCGTTCGTTCGTTCTCGTCTGTAAATAAGGACATCATTCCACTATGGTCTTGTTCATCTGACTTGTTTCTCTGCCTATTGCAGGCACTGCTGACAATGTATGTAAGTAAAGTTTGGCCCAAAATTATGTCTCTTGCAGTAAGACCTGTATCCCATGGTCGTCGTATGACGTTATTCGAGGGACTTGTCAAGATCTACCCACTATTGCTGGCGCTGTTTCACTTGCTGGGAGAACATGATTCCTTGGGTGACTCATTACGATTTGACGAACCTGCCCAGGGGTAGTAACTCATAGTTGGCCACTTCGAAGTCTATTCCGGGTACAGCCAGTGGTTCTGTAACGTTTATTGAGACATACAATAGTGCTGTGGTGGCGATTCATCTTTCTGGCAAAGACCTGCGAGCTCACTCCGGTCTCCAACATACCAATGGGTCGTTGGCCGTCGTTTTAAGATACTCGTGACATTTAAAGCACATGTACTGGGTGGTTTGTCTCAACAGTCTTGTTATACCGAGCATACTGCCACAAAGCTTACATATGTTCATGGTCATAGCTGTTGGAAATCGTGTTGCACGTGTGACTTTCATTATTTCCATGTATTCTGCACATAAACCCGTGGGTTGAATCTTGTGATTTCCATGTCAGCAGCCATTCGTTCTCTATCTCACGACAAACACGGATAAATTCCTGTCCTAAATATTTTGTCTCAGCTTCTTTGCATCAGAATAAATAAAAGCGGTGCGTTTTTAATTTGCTTCAGTATGTTATTCTACCCTGGCAGGGGAATTAAAGCGTAGCGTTAGGTGCACAGGTCGCGATGCCATTGGCGGCTGTGCGAGAGCTGAGGTTTCATTGTTAAAGTCACCTGGTGAGAGGTTATTCAGTTTGAAGAAACATCTGCTAGTAAAGGTGACGTGTTAGCGTAGTGACTAGATCAGATGGTTAGTGGTGCGAATCCACAGCAAGGTGTATCATTACGTTTACTTGATCTGTAGCTTATGTGTTAATGTTGGTGTCTCAGTTCCCCGACACACCAAGTCAGGGGTCGTCATCAGCCGTGTGCCTTTTAAAAACCTACTCCTTAGCTTTGATTTCGGTTGAATGATACGTCGACCGGTCGGAAAGCAAATATACACTATTAAATTACAATATCCTAGTAAGTCAAACAACCAAAGATATTGGGGTTGACTGCAATGTTCTGTAAAAGATATGCAACTAACTAATCAGAGCTCGTAGGCCTATAAAGCACAGACGGCGTAGAAGGGAATGTCATGGAAAATAAAAGCGACATACATTTCTCTTCTCTAAAACTTCTCAAATTTGAAGTTATTTTTCTAAAACATATTATTTTAAAACATTCGTATTGAGGGATTTAGCTCTATACTTGTATAGAGCAATCTACATTCGCAAGTCTCCCTGGCGAAGTAGTTAACGAATTTCTCCGTAATCCCGTATATCTACGTGAGCAACACAGCTGCACGAGATCGGCAGCCGACCGCATCTCGTCGGTTACTTACGGGGTATGTGAGCTGGTCGCTCATAACGCAATGTCAAACTACTGAGTGTAATATCGTCAAGAACTTCAACAACAGCTGAAAAATGCTGGTGTTGACTGAACGTCCTGTAGGGGATATGCAACTTTAAAAAAAAAACTACATTCAATACATGTTGTTTTCAATATGACGCTTTCACTTCTCAGAACATTTAATGGCACCTATTAGGTCGACCAGGGAGCATAAAGCAGTCTAAACACTAATAATCGTATGTTTATTTGACGACCACACTTTAATGGAGATGTGAACACATGACCATCATCGAGAAAACAAGCCAGCTACCATTGCGCTATGGCAAATTCAAACTTTACTTTCTGTTCATATCATACTACATACATTATGTACACTTGTCCTAAATAAATACCACTGCCTACCGAGTACACTTGTTGGTTACGTTTTGACCAACACGAGCCAGCATGTTATCAATCCTACATTTAAGCCTCGTTCTGCTGCTTCTCCTTATTCTTCTTCATCTTGCCCCATTCTCTTTCTCCAAGTCCTCTTCCTTCTCGCTCTTCTCCTCTTCTTCCTGTTCTCACTTTTCTTCTAACTCTTCTTCTTCATTCTTCTGCTTCTTCATATACCTCGTATAAAATCATGCCGTATCACCATATCAAATATGTATATTCAGAACACATTTTAGACTTGGAACATTATATTCCGAAATGTCAAGGTCATGTTTTTGATGCTAACATTATCTACATTTCAACCAGTAGAAAATCTTCCTTCCCCCACCCTGACGATGTTACCTCTACCCGTCGCTGTGGGAAATAGAAACTGGTGCACATGTAAATAAAAGCAACCTGCATACAACGAAGCTGCACACTGCAGCAGGTTACCGAGGTTAGCTAGAGTTTCACAAACACGAACACTGGCAATCTTGTGTGTGACTTGGCAACAAATTACACACTACGCGGTTTAACAAAATGGCAACTTACACAGAAAAACTTGGGAGTGTGGTCACCTCCTCATTTGTCGGTTTTGCCTTGTCTCTGAGTAAAGAAACGGGAATCCTGCAAATTTTACTTGAGGCACAAACACCGCTAACGGCACAAGAGATCGCTGACAGAAATCAACTGAAAGAAAGGTTTGGATTTATGTTTATGTATATGTGGGCATAAAGACGATGCCGGTTATCTCTGTGTGTGGGCATAAAGACGATTCTGGTTATCTCTGTGTGTGTGGGCGTAACAATGATGCCGGTTAGCTGCATGTTTTGATATAGCAATGAAGTCGGGTATTTATGTGTTTTTTTTATGTTGCATATCCCTTGCAGGACGTTGCAGTCAACACCGGCATTTTTCAGCTGCCTTTGATGTACTAGGCACGTTTTTACGTTCAGTAGTTTGCCACTGCCAAAGAGAAGATGGGTGCAGGATGTGGCGGATGATCTCCATATGGGTGTATCGGACGCGGGACATCTTGATTATGGTCGAGAGGTTTTCCGGAAGGTTGTTATGGGAGCGAGGTTCTGCAAATGACGTGCTACTGAATGAATGAATGAATGCATTTGCCACTGCTTTTTGAACGATCGGATCCCATACCAGCACGTTATAACTCAACGCGACACGATCTGCTGCACAAATCGGTCGCGGCTGAGTTTCGAACGTCTGGTACCCGGCTCACGAACCGCGTTCGCAAGCCTTTGGTCACGGAGCCGGCTCTATATGTTTGGACATAACGATTATGTCAACTATCTGTATGTGTTGGTATAACGATATTGTCGGTATCTGTAAGTATGAGGCACTTCTTTCACTTCTTAGATCAGAGCAATCCTTGTAGATGATTACAATTTCGGATCGCGAATTGCCGTGGCTAAATGTTGCACCTTCCATTCAGTGCAGCATGACGGCCGATCACTGCATTCCGGATACAATGTTATTATGACCCTGCTCTGATATGACTTTTCCACGGACATTCTTACACACTCCTCTCATCTCCCAATGTTCTCAAGCATGCACAGTGCTCATATTTATGACCTCTGCCTGAGCTATCTGAGATTTTTCTCTGATCTGCCTGTGGCCCTTAATTGTGATCCAAGATTCATGCAGGAAGTAATTCGTTGCTGCAGCCACTCGAAGATATGATTTAGCCTGCAGCAAATTGCCCCTGCCTACAACTGGGGGGAAGGCTTTGGTCATGTGACGAGAAGAGAGGAATCACGACAACTGGAAATATCAAGATTGTATATATATATATATATATATATATATATATATATATATATATATATATATATATATATATATATATATATATATATATATATATATATATATAAGACAAGCTACTGTGCGGATGTCATTCGGTAGTTTTACTAGGCAAATAAATGAAACACGGATTCAGATCAAAAATTAAACTTACCAGTCACGAAATCCACTGGTATGCAAACCAAAATGAAATTTATTTAGGAAGTGTTATTTTGTAGCACGTGAGGGATGAGTGAGTTTGGAAGTGGGAGGGGCGGGGCGGGTGGAGGGAGATGGCTGTCTTACCAGTACCGACACGAGTCGGGTGGGTTAAAATCCAAAGGGATATTACACAGATTGTGGATTGGGAATTGCAGAAGAGTGAACAAAGGTTATCCACATAAATGGCGTGAATAAAACCGCCAGGGGGGTTTAAATGAACACCCTAAAACTGTGACAGAAATTGCAGTAAACATGATATTGTCTTGTAACCTGTAAATATTATTGTTATTGATGTCAGAGTGTTGTGCACATGACACCACGGTTCAGACGAATACTGTGACGTCATAAGGACAGTTTAAAGATGGCCGCCCCAGCAGGTGGTGCATAAGTGATTACAGACACTCTAAGATAATTGTTCTACATGAATTCAAGCACTTTATCGGCACTAGGGAACTTTTAATGCGGCAGTGGTGACACCATCGACAAATGATACATTTGCTCTTTACTTTTTTTCAGAATATATTCACGCAAAAATTATATTTTTAGTTTTCATATGAAGGCCCTTAGTACAATGAATTTGTGCAAATGTAAATATTCAAGCAATTGGGTTACATGATGTAAGCATGTATAAATATAATCGTTACTAAATATAAACACTTTATAGACTACTGAAAGAATGTATATATGCATTTCTGAATAAATATATCCGAAACCGCTCTTGACATTGAATAATTACATTGAAAAGATGGGATTATGAAACGATACATGAACACGGCATAAATAAATGGACAACACAAAGTCATTAAATGCACACACACCGTATCTCTACAGATATGTACGAGAGCTTCTATGCTGTCTAGCAACTGCTGAACTCATACACGCGACCACAACCGAGACCGGATCTCTAGTGTATCACATTCAAGAAGATGAGAAGCAAGCATTCAAGACTCCTTTAATGCCGTTTATTTCCTTTCTGACTGCGATTACATCGCTATACGATCGAGTCAAGGGGTTCCTGCCAAAATCTGGACCATATGGTAAATAACTGTTCCGTGTGTGTGTGTCATTTAATAGTAAAACCGTTTAATGTTTGCAAACAATGTGATCATATTATTGGATTATTACAGGCAAAGGTAGGCCTTGGTGATGTAAAGTGTTAGATCTATACTTATTCTAAACCATGACATGTGAAGTAGGATGACTATTTCCCGTCTTCACCACCTTTCCTTCCCAGACATTTCATATCATTTGATGACATTTGTATGGAACCATGTTAGGAGACTTTCTCGACTGTCGTACTGGTCGATTAAACAACAATGCCCTGTGCGCTTGCAGATGATTCAACTGTTACCGCTGTCTGTGCAGGTAAGTGCACTAACTATTATGTCATCATGGCTCCAGGTCGTCGTAGTATAGCATTCAGTGGATGTCGCGTGGACAAAAGGTTATGAACGCGCGCGCTTATACTTCCGGTGTATTTATTGATAGGTAAGGGGGTGGGGTAATATGATGGGGTGGGGGGGGGGGGGGGGTTCTCTTTCTAAAACCATAAGTTGGAGCTAAACGTTGACTTCTCGGGAACGTAAATTACAAGTACCCTCATTTACTTGATGTTGAATGGGGTTTGTCTGATGGCGGGGTACACAGATCATAGGGAACGCTGGCTAATACATAACAAATCAGCCCAATTGTGACAACGCTGGAGCTTAATTAAAGCAGGCTAACGAAAACAAAATTTAACAAACACGGCAATGCAAGAATTCGGTAGCACGGCAGAGAGTGAGTGTGTGTGTGTGTGTGTGTGTGTGTGTGTGTGTGTATGTGTATGTGTGGGAGTGGGGAGCGTGTGTGTGCATGTGTGTATATGGGTGTGTGCGTCTAGTTTAGTTAGTTTAGTTTTATTTAGTCGATGGATCAATATCACGGCACACGGGTGCAACCCATAAGTGCTCCGTTCTCCTCCTAACTCAAAACCTGAGTCTGGAGAAACTAAGCTCGGTGCACGAACTCCGTAGCACTGGCGATGATCCTGAAATACTTTGGGTAGATTTTTAACTTGAAATTCTGCCCGGGCAGCGTCGTTAGGCTACTCATTTTCGATTTCCAACTATCAAGGGATTTTTTACGTGCGCAACAATACACACTGGTGTCCGATCTCACTACCCAGAGACCAGAGAAAATTTTATTACTAGAAATCCGCGTGAAATAATCCCGGTCTTCAGCGGGGCCCGAACCCGGGACCTCCAGCATTCGAGGCGGACAATATACAACACACCAGGGTATGTGTATTTGGTTGTGGGTGGCTTCAGTTATCAGTTATCAGTTGGGGGTATCTTCATTGCACTCCTGACATGTCCATAGGTGCTCAGATCCTCCCCACAGCATATGCATCAACGTTCGGTGGCTAATAGTGCCAGTCCTGTGTCTTTCATCCTGGAAAGCCATATGGATTTACTGACGTCAAAGTCCTCTGTTCTCACCATATCTTTGAGGACGTTAATAACATCGGCACGATCCATGGGCTGGCCATCTACAGGGGGTGCAGAGCCAGCCAGTTTGTCAGCTCGTTCATTTCCCTCGACTCCCGCATGTCCCGGGACGAAGATGAAGGTGACTTTACGGACAACAGACTTCCGCAGCGACTCAGTCCACTGTCTACATACAGATCCAGCTTCGACCTTCTGAATCATGCTCATTGAATCACTTAGTACACACACGTTAGTATAATGCTGTGATTCCAGCCATATGAAAGCCTGTGTAACTGCCATCACCTCCATCGTCATGCTGCTCGTGGTCATAGAGTGGGCACCACTGGATTCTTGAACGGTTCGGCCCGCTGAACGGGCTGTAAATGCCCACGCACTTCTCCGCTGCTTTACGACAGATCCATCTGTATAGATGAGCACATCGGGGCTATCTGAGTGTTCATAGATGAGCACGTTGACCTCTGCATTGACAGCGGCAGGGTTCTGCTCTCTGCGCCGTCTGTCGAGTGTGATAATGCAGGAGAAAGTGCACTTAAAAGCTGGAGGCACCGGCACCCATTCCTTGCCTGGGTTGATACTGGTAAGACTGCAGACCTGTCTGACGACATCTTCCGCCCGACCCATCCATGATGAGCCCCTCTTTAGCCTGTCACCCTTTTCTCTGAATATAGCGTCATGCAGAGGGTGCTGCTCATCTGCTCTTATTTTTAAGTATGCACGAGCTCTCCAGATCTTTATCCTGTGTTCCATTGTCGGGAAGTCAAGGAGGTATCTCGCTGCTACACAGCTGGTGTCTTTCGTGCAGCCCAAAATGATGCGCATGGCTTCGTTTTGTACCTTTTCAAGTCTTCCAATCTGTGTAGGGCTGACAGTGAGGATGGCCAGGGCATACTCGATGCGTGAAAGCACCAGTCCTTGGAACAGAAGTATTAGCAGTCTTTGCTCGATATTGGATGTCGCCATGAGTCTCATTGCTGACAAACCTTTTCGAGCTTTCGTTATGACATAATCGACATGGTCTCTGAAGGTCTACGATCAAACCTCACACCAAGATATGTCATCGATTGGGTTCTACTCAAAATACTCCCATCCATCCTCACTGCCGGCAGGTCGTTTTCACAATATGGTTGTTTATGGAGAACCATGTAACCGATGCCTTTGCAGGGTTGACAATGGCTTCGGCATCAGCACAAAATGAGGAAATTCGATCTATTTCGCCCTGCATATTATTGGCAACCGCCTGTCTATCTCGACCCTGTCCATACACGAGAATGTCGTCAGCAAATGACAGAGTCCTACCCCTCCCGTCCAACCGTTGTTCAGTGATCGGCACCGTATACACGTTGAACAGTACTGCTGACAGTGGTGAACCCTGCGGCAATCCTGGATATATCGTTGTCGGCTCAGAAGACCAACTCCCGCATCTTAGCACCACCTTCCTTTGGAGCAGAACTGCAGCTATCCATCGTACAAGGTGAGGGTGCACTTTCAGTCTGAGGAGAGTTTGCATCAAGTGCTCGAAAGATACTCTGTTAAGTCTATGGCGGCCGCACATGTCTCTTCTCTGACCTGAAATCTTTCGTAAACATCTTGAGCAAAGACCGCCGCATTCAGCCATGACTCTTTGTTACTTGGCTTAGGGGTGGCTTATGTATACGCAAATTGCACATACTATACGTATCCCTTGGTGGATTTGTTTACCTATTTTGAAATGCTTTGAAATGGTGAGGACGCCTGGTTGGCGTCCCGCGTGGTTCCATGACCTATAACTTGGTCAGAATGTGGCCTGCTACTCCGAATGTTTAGCCCTTGTGCGAGAAGGATATACTACTGAACTACAATCCCAGAGTCAATGAGGATGTTCTATACCTATATTATTCTTATGAACATTCACAACAACCCCCACAATGAATTGAAAATTTTTACACCAGTCAGATGAGAACTGTATGCTCTATATGCCACCCGACCCCTGCCATAAGGGTGTCACGTGGTAGACCTTCACACAGCCTAAATCACGGCAGATTGAGTGTGTGATTGTATGTGTGTGATTGTTTGGCAATTAAAATATCATGTTTACACATGGTTGTGCATGAGTATGTCTACTATTACCACCCGTATACTTGCAACAATACCTAGACATGTTTACGTTTACCTCAGTCTGAAGGAATTTCAGGAAAAATATACCCGGATAATTAGTCAGCCATCTGTACACAGAGAAGAAGATATATTAAGTAATGCACAGGATGGAAACAGGAATGCATAAAAGTAAATACACGATTCCACCCATTGATGCGTATGTGGGTATATGGTGTGACCGCCACATTGTTAGTGTCGAATTGACAATCGGTGTTCAATGTGGTTCACTGGCACCTTTCCGTCTTGACAGACGATAGTTTGGCACATTGTGCTTCAAAAAGGCTTAATAACTACGATACATGGCGGTGGCGAGTGTGGCTGGTAAGGTCAATTCTTGCTGCAAATGTTTGCCCACTGTAGATGCATGTGAAAACATGGCCATTTCCACCATTGTGCACCATCTCACGTCTCTCACGCTCTGTGTGTGCTTTATCTGCAATCATTTTCTCCTTTGTCTTTAATCCATTTCTGATAGTTGCCCCCCATGCAACACGTTCAGCGGCGACTTTCTCCCAATGTGCATTATCAATGCCTGTATCAATCGTGTCCCGCTTACACACATCTTTGTATCGTAGTTTAGGCCGACTCTGAGATATCCTACCCGTCTGTAATTCACCAAAAAAGATGTCCTTTGGTAGTCTACCATCATCCATCGTCCTAAGATGTCCTATCTATCTAAGTCTACGAAGACTGAGCATGGAATAAACCGTCACACAACCTGATCTTTCCAACACTTCAGTATTTGTAGTTAACATTGTTCTATCCACTTTACACCCCAGAAAATATGATGTACTCCATTTAGCCAGTGCCAATCTGACAGCCCAATTAAATAAATTAAAACAAAACACACACACTCACAAACACACACTCACACACACACTCACACACCCACACACACACCACCCACACCCACACACACCCTCACATTCACACACACACTCACACACACACACACACACACTCACACACTCGTGCAGATTTGAATACATGGCCATTGGGACTGTAGGCAAACATGCTAGCCATCGAACTACAAGGACTGGCAAAGACCAGGTGAGCACAGACTCGTGTAATTCTCACCCTGAAACACTTGCAGGTACCCGGTATTCTGAATAAGTTCACAATGTTATTGTCTCATTCTCATCCTGAAACACTTGCAGGTACCCGGTATTCTGAAGAAGTTCACAATGTTATTGTCTCATTCTCACCCTGAAACACTTGCAGGCACCCGGTATTCTGAAGAAGTTCACAGTGTTATTGTCTCATTCTCACCCTCAAACACTTGTAGGTACCCGGTATTCTGAAGAAATTCACAATGTTATTGTCTCATTCTCACCCTGAAACACTTGCAGGTACCCGGTATTCTGAAGACATTCACAATGTTATTGTCTCATTCCCACCCTGAAACGCTTGCAGGTACCCGGTATTCTGAAGAAGTTCACAATGTTATTGTCTCATTCTCACCCTGAAACACTTGCAGGTACCTGGTATTCTGAAGAAGTTCACAATGTTATTGTCTCATTCTCACCCTGAAACACTTGCAGGTACCCGGTATTCTGAAGAAATTCACAATGTTATTGAGGAATTCAGTATGTTCAATATGGACTTGTTTGTAGACGGTCTACTGAACCGTGTGGATGGACTCAAGAACAAGCTGGGTAAGCTAGTGTGTATGTGTAAAGTATGTGTTTAATGAACAATTACATATATGTGGTTTGTATGTAGCTTCTGAAGACGATATTAAGAGCACAGTGGACGAACAGCGAAGAACTTGGGGCCCTCGTTCAAGAAGCAGTTCAACACTGCAACTTATGTAGACACATTAGTTCCTGACAATCAGTATGTTCTGGGTTATTATGAAGAGACATTAATTCGAAACTGGGAAACATCTGGCAAACGTTATGGTAATATAGCTAGAAAACAGAACAGAGAAGTATTATGTGCTTGGCTGAATAGCATCTTCGGAACAAGATCATATATGTGTTCCGAACCTATTGATCTTGTCAGATGATGAACCATGATCGCCAACACTTACCGGTATGACACATGATGAAGATGCCATGTTATATCTACGTCTTATGCAGTTAATCTCGCAAACGAGCATCGGGCTTGAACCAACACACTTCAAGCTCTCTGTACAATAGTTCACGATTGGTTGGGCATTGCAGCTAATGTTGTCTACGGGATGGGGTTGCTAGTCTCCTTAGTCGCCTCTTAGGTCACGCATGAAATATCACTGCGGTACTATTCCTTGTTTCCCTTATTGGCGCCGGTAACACGTGGCTGGCATTTGATATGGTCTTGCATTTATATTTCTCATCAGAACACGTGGGTGAATAACCCTCGTACTGCACACGCTGAAATGTTTTAACATTTCTTTCTTTAGTTCTTTCTTCTTTTTCTTTTTTTTTTAAATTATACATTGTCATCGCTTCCATTCGCTTCGTCATATTATCCTTCTTTCTCTTCTCTTCCTTCAAACCCCTGTCATTACCTCTTTCTATGTATGTCCTGTTGCTATTCTTCTGCCGTTAGTATTTCTTTCCACAGGCACAGACGTGGTCAGGCGGTACACGTTCGGAAGCACAATAGCAGTGCTAATGGTGCAGGTATACACGCAACTGTCCTTTTCGCAAACTTGGCTACATGCTGCACATATGCAATCTGCCTGAGACGTTTTTCAACATGAAACATGATCTTACTTAGAAACAACTTGTGAACACGCCATAAAAATACACTAATGTTCCCTACATCCAACAATGATAGTTTTATTTGCTTCCATTTGTTGCAGAGAATGGCATTACAGTACTTGAAGTTGGATGTGGGCGAGGAGGATTGCTGGCCATATTAGCGCAAATGTTTCCAAAAAGTATCTTTGTCGCTTCCGATAATGTGCCAGTCCTTCTAGAGCAGCTCAGAGAAGGCCTGGGTCACATTCCCAACATTAAGTATGAGAACATTGATCTGTGTGCCCTAGGTGACCAG
The DNA here is from genome assembly GCA_963921405.1 of Cepaea hortensis. Lineage (NCBI taxonomy): Eukaryota > Metazoa > Mollusca > Gastropoda > Stylommatophora > Helicidae > Cepaea > Cepaea hortensis. Next base: position 109,129,922 of record OY992881.1, read on the forward strand.
CCTGCCAGGCAATATGATTGGATATACTGTGTTGACGTCATCCACGATCTTCCCAATCCACCGGATGCTTTGAAGGTCATTAGAAAAATGGTGAAGAACCCTGACGGCATTTTCACAATGATTGACATTACATCATCTGGCAGTCCTATTGCCGATAGAGGGAATCTCCACGTGGCAGCGTTTTATGCAACCAGCACGTTCCTGTGTGTTCCTGAAAGTTTCCAGAGAGAAGATAGCCACGCACTGGGAGCCTGCTGGGGTAGACAGACGGCTGTCTGTCTCGCTACCGATGCAGGGTTTCATGTTGACGCTATAGATCTGAAGCATATCTTTACTTTATACATTTGTAAAATATGAATGACTACTATTTTGAATCTCTGTTCTTCGTATGATTCGTTAAGATGCAAGACCCAAACCGGCCATTGACTCTTACTAATCGTCTTTTATATCCTACTAAAGTTAGCTGTTACCGGTTTTATAATTTGCGTATCAAGTTGTATTTATATACCCCCTCATCTCATCTCGTCTAATCTTGTGCCTCTTATAACTGTCGGTGTCGAGGTGAAGTATAAACATCGGGAGAGTGCCCGTTTATGGGTCTCATTTATTGAGGTTCCTATTGACTCTGCTATGCCCTCAGTCCATCATTTACCTGGTCGGCCTCTTCCTCTGCTTCCATCTGGTCTTTACATTGTTAACTTATTGCGGTATACCGTTAGTTGATAACCTACATGCATGACCAAACCATTTGACTTGCTGCCTTCTAATACAATCTAGCACTGTTATAACCTCCACTTTAGTCTGATTTCTTCATGTCTGACCTTCTCTCTTTTTTATACATTGCGTATTCTTCTCAGGAATCTAATTTCTGTTGTTGTGATTTGTCTTTTATCTTTTTCTGTCATTGTCCAGGTTTGTTATTGGTAGCATATCGTTGGTATGAAAAATGTGTTGTAGAGTGTTTTCTTACTAACTATTGATACTTTTTGTTCTTTGGTTTTCTTGATATTTGTCCAATACGTTGATTTGCCTTACTGCATCTATTTTCTATCCCGTCTTCTGATTTGCCAATATTGATATTATACTTCCTAAGTATGTAAAGCACTTTACTTGTTTCAGGGAATGTTCTTATAGATGAATTTTTTTTTTTCCTTCTTTGGTCATAGCCAGTACCTCTGCTTTAATGGTGATAATTTTCATGTTATGTTCCTTACCCACTTCTTTTAATCTATTCACGTGGTCTTGTAATTCTGCTTCTGATATTGAATGTATATACCGCATTTATTTATAGTAATTAGCTTAATCAGTATTCATGTTATTTGTCGCTCTTTAGGTGTCCCAAATCTAGCGTTACAGCAAGTAAACGGCTCACTTACATACCTTACGTCGCATTGAACAAACAGTGCTAGACTCATAAATGTATAGACCAATGGGGATCAGCGGGCGATGTGGACAGTATCCTGTCGGCTGTCTTGTGTTCCTAAATCATTATTTGTACTCATTTAAGGCTAGTTCGACATCTGATCAAGGTCAGTTTTCAAACTCGCAATACATCATCTGTGAATCGGTCCCATGACCACCAGGTCGGCAGACGAGCATAAAACACTACGCTACTATTACAGTACAGATGACACGACAAGGCTGTGTATAGTGGATGGCTCGTGTCGAAATAGTTGACAAAGTCCCGACTATGATATAGATATAAGTTTATTGAATGAAACAATACATCGTCAAACTGGTGATGTTAATTTTCAGACATCGTTGTTGTTCTTCTCATGGTCGAATCCCCAGTGACGTGTGTGTAACCCCTGGATACCTAAACCCATTCGTGCTCACACGTTCAATAACTTTATTTCCCCATTAGTTAATGAATGCGCAGCATTCATTAACTCTCTAACTACTAACCTAAATCCCTTACTGTTATATACCTCCCCTTCTTCAAGAAGACTTTTTCTCTGGAAAAGTCTCAACCCCAACCTTTAAACACTTAACACAATACTGAAATATTTCTTCTTCTATACCACATCTGCAAAACAATCCCTCAACATATATTTCATAATTCAAATCTCATCCTCCTATCTCATCATAGCCAAACGCTAACCAGAGACATACTTTATACAATGTCAGTAATACAAAACACCCTACTATAAACTCTCTACAAAACTCTCTACAAAACTCTCTACAAAACTCTCTATAAGCGAACCGCTTTTAAAGTGTCCATCTAAATTATGATTGACAAAAATTGAAGATATTTTCCTTATCTTTTTCTCACCTAATCACATTCTCACTATTCCAGGATAGACAGAAAAAAAGTTTAGTTTAGATTGGTTTGGTGCGCACCGAAGAAATTTAGAAAGTAAGAAAATAGTAAGAAGTAATCACATTTCTCTTCCCATGCATTCTCTAAACTTTATAAAGTTTTCAAAATTTATCTTCATTGCCGTCAATAATAATTTTTGTTATCAAAAAGTTATGTTAATCCAAAACTACAACCTTTTCTATTATTCACCTCGTCAAGTTCAACCATTCCTTCAAAACCTCCAGAGTCCACTTATTTAAATGCCAAAATTCAACCTGGCATTCCCCCCATATTCTCCCATTAAACGCTGTTCAACCCAGCTCCTATTTCAACCCCCATCTACCCAGTATCGCCCGTCATTCCCCTCATCCATGGCTTTCAATCCATGTATTTACATTACGAACCGTCTAATGTAGTCTCTAATTCAATCCCCCAAACCATTTTTAACCCCCATGTAATTATCAATTGTTGCTGACAACCCCGGCCACTTTTAAATATACTCCTCCACTATATACTGAGTTATTTCGCTAATCACCACAACTTCCCCCTTAACTCAATCATGTTTCACCCTCAATTTCTATTTATAAACGTTATACACGTTAAGCAACTCAACTTCAAGTCACAAAATTCATAAAACGAAGCATGGCCCTACTCCATGTTTCATATTTTCTGCAACCCCCAAGAACAACTCTTCATTTTTCCCCATAACTGAACGTCAACCTAGAAATTATTTTAAATACACCCAGGGTAACTCAAAAAACAAAATCAAAGTTTTGTAAAAATAAACCGCTAAGGTACATATCATCACATTTTATAAAGAACAACTGAAGTCAAAACAATAGGGAAAACAATATCAACCCCCTCATTCTTTGACATCATTTTTATCCCCACACATTATTCAAAATAAACATATGTGATGAAATGAAAAATCATATATATATATATATATACATACACCATAATATATTATAACTACTAATCAATCATTTCCCGTCTAAGAAAAACTCAACACTTTAAACTTAAAAATCAATATGATAATAATGCATATATCAATCACTCCTAACTTAATACAATATTATGTCTACTCATCACGACAACTGTCAACAACTCTTGATTAAGTTATTTGCTAACCTTCTTCATTTGCAATTCACAATTACCGTGTCCAACTTCTTCTTCTATCTGCAATCTGCAGAATATTCTACCAAGCTATTCATCACTTCTCCATTTTCTTAATAACTCCAAATTATATTCTATAAGTGCAATCTCTACATCAATATCGTCATCTTCCCGAGGAGAAATATCTTCTTTCATAGCAGCATCCTCATCAGTTTCTGACTCTTCATCCATCTCTTGTTCCGCGTCTGTATACCCATTACTAGCAACTGCTAATCTTTTCCTTTCTAAATCCAATCTAATCTTTCTACCTTGATGTCTTAATGATCTTTCAAATAGTGGCATATCTTCATCACTTGAGGAATTTTCTCTAAATTTTCTTTGCTTCTTAATTTCTCTTTCTTTCTGTCTATCTAACTTTCTTTTTACTGCCTGTCTAGTATTCATAAATGGAGCGTCTATTTTTTCTTTGATTGATTCTTCACTATTATAACCGTCATACATGTTGTTTTCCTCTGTCACGATCGTTTTTGGTATTGTTTCTTCTTGTTCACCAGTAGTAGATGCTGTTATTATTTGTTTTTGTAGCAATTCTCTCCCATTATCTATAGGTATCGGATATTCCGTTTGTCTGACAATCTGTCCATCTGAAAATAATTCTTCTGAATAATAATTCTTATTATTGTCCTCTGCATCTTTTTCCTCATTATCCCGTCTTAAGTGCTCTACATGTGAACGTGCAACATGCCCTGTAATTTGATTTTTATAGTATACTAGCTGACCCTGCCCGGCTTCGCCCAGACCCTGGTGGGGAGCATCTCATTTAATTCATATAAGTAGTCATATAAGTTCTCGTTCCCGTTACCGACTGTCTGTCTGTCTGTCTGTCTGTCTGTCTGTTTGTCTGTCTGTCTGTCTGACCCGGCCCGGCATTTCCCAGCTCCTGATGTGGAGCATCTCATTTAATTCATATAAGTAGTCATATAAGTTCCCGTTCCCGACTGTCTATCTGTCTGCCTGACCCTGTCCGGCTTCATTAAATTCATACAACAAAAAAAGTAACTTAAAAGAACGTTCTTCTACACACCATCCATTATTTTTAATGAAAACTCTTTCTAATCACCTGCATGACTACAGTAACTTCTTAAGCAAAAAAAGATGAGTTACAATGTTATGCATTGTGCATCATTTTTATGAAAACTTTGAAAATGCCTTACAGATTGTATCATTATTTATTATAACTCATATGCCGGTACATAACTATGGACAAAGAGTTTATAAATCTTTGAAAACGATGCCACAATATGACTATAAGTTATACAGAAAAGTTATGCCCCTTGAAATAACTTTTACAGAGTTAGGTCCCCTGAAATATATGAAATTATGATGAAAAATGAAAAATGAAATAATACTGAGTAAGCAGGCGATTTCACACTAACAAAATATCACAGTTGTCAGCTCTGGAATGAAAGGAAGGCGTGTAGAAAATTTCATCTCAATCGGATGGGCCGTTCGCGAACAAATAAAGGCCATACGGACAGAGATACATAAATACATACAGAGATACATACGCACAAGTCTTTTTTATATATAAGATGATCCTGGATCCTTTTTTTCTAAAATATAATATCCCGGGACCCAATGAGCATCAAACTTAGAGTTTCTCCTTTGTGTTATGTAATAAACTCTATCACCTATGTTAAACTCCTGTAAGTGTGCATTTTTATTTGTGTATTTCTTCTGTCTTTCTCGAGCCTTAATTATATTATTTCTTAAACGTATATGTGCTTTGTGCATTTCTTGCAAAATCAATTCCTGAAAATCATCCCCCATATATTTTCTTCTAGGCTTCAATAAATTGTCAATCGGTAATATTGGTTCTCTTCCATGTAGTAAATAAAATGGTGAGAAACCTGTTCCCTCATTTTGGTGTGTACGGATCGCCCCTAGTGCTGTTCCCAAATAAAGATCCCAATCCATATCGTGTTCTTCTACATTTTTCGCCAGTATATTGTATAATGTCCTATGTTGTCGCTCATTTTTGGCATTCGAGGATGGTCTGTAATGCGAAGTTTTAATGTGCTTTATATTCAAATCTTTTAACAATTTTTCAAACTTTTTATTTACAAATTCTTTCCCATTGTCTGTAAGTATTATCTGTGGACACCCAAACCTTGGTATAAATTCTTGTAAAAACATATTTATAACAGAATCAGAACTCTTGTCTGGAATTGGATAAACTTCTGGCCAGAGACTATATGAATCTATGATATGTAGTAGATATACATTTCCCGATAATGTTTTTGGATGAGGACCTGAAATATCCAAAATCACTTTCTGCATTGGAAAATGAGGAATATCTGTATCTTGTAAGGGACATTTTATTATCTTCATGTTTCTTAACCTACACTTTTCACATGCATCAACATATTCATATACGCTTTTAAATAAATTCGGCCAGTAATATTTACTGCTAAAAGCCTTAACTAACTTATCTCGTACAAAATGACCATTATTATCATGATATGCTTTTAAAACTTCCTGTTCTAAATGTTTCGGAATATATTTTCTTAATCCCTCCCCTTTTTCAACAACATAATATAATTGATTGTCTTCTTGCAGCTCTAAGAATTTTCTTTTAAAACTGTTTTCCCCTGTTTCTTTCAATTTTTGTTTCATCTGTATTATTTTTGGTTCTAATTCCTGTTCATTTTTCATATTAAAATGCACCAACTGTGTATCTTCCTCTATTGATTCATAATCGTGTTCTGTCTGTGAGCTTTTACAATTTATTTTAGCAGAATCTAATATATTTACTTGCCAATTCCTGTCGTCAATTTCTGGTTCTCCCTCATCTTGAGTAGTGGTTTCAGATATTGTTGTATGTGGAATTCTAGACAATAAATCAGCGCATGTATTATGTTTTCCTGAAATATACTCTACTTTAGCATTGTATCCCTGTAAATTTAGTGCCCATGTTTGTATTTACCTATTTTGTATTGGTGCTTCTAATATAGACTTTAATGGCATGTGATCAGTTTTAATAATGAAATTGGCGTTATGTAGGTAGTAATTTAGATTTTGGAGAGCATAGTGTATAGCGTAGGCCTCCTTCTCAATAGTCGCCCATTTCCTCTGAGATTTGCTAAGCCTATGTGACAAGAAATAGATTGGTCTTTCATTTTTAACTCCTGGTATTCCTGAGTTTTCTCCTTCATACGGTTGTGTTAAACATGCTCCTATGGCATTATCTGAAGCATCTGTATACAAAACCAATTGTTTATTTAAATCTGGATGTGCCAATAGTGGAATTGTTGTTAAGCTATTTTTTTTAAAATCGAACGCCTTCTGACAATCTTCAGTACACTTAAACCTTGCATATTTACAGGTCAATTTTATAATAGGTTCTGCTATCTGTGCAAAATTTGGAACGAAACGTCTATAATACCCGGTCATACCTATTAAAGCTCGAGCTTCTCTCTCGTTGGTCGCAGAAGGTAAATCTCTAATAACTTTAATTTTATTTTGATCAGGCTTAATTCCCTCTCTATTAATAATGTATCCTAAATATTTGGTTTCTGTTTTTAAGAATTCACACTTACTCAATTTCAACTTAACATCGTGTATTCTTAGCCTATCAAATACCAATTTTACATGTTTTAGATGATCTTGTACGTCTCCTGATGTATATATTAAAATATCATGTATATATGCCAACGCAAACTTTTGAAACCCACGTAATACTTCATTTATTAATAACATGTAGTGAGATAGAGCTGTTCGAACTCCGAATGGCATTCATAAAAATTCGTAAGAACCCATATGAGTACAGAAAGCACTTTTCTTTTGAGCATCCTCCGACATCGGGATACACCAGAATCCTGATCTTGCGTCTAGTGTAGTGAAGAATGTAGAGCCATTAAGTAAGCCCAAAATATCATCAATCACCGGCAATGGGTACGCTACATTCTTAGTGATTTTGTTCAACGCCCGGTAATCGCAGCAGAATCGATGTGAACCATCGACCTTGGTCACGATCACGATCGGAGATGACCACTCAGACTTCGATCTTATTATTATTCCCGCTTTTAACATATCTTCAATTGCCCTCTCTACAATCTCTCTGTTTCTTAAAGGAGTTCTATATGGTTTTAAACTAATTGGTGGATGATTTCCAGTGTCTGTTTCCATTGTAACTGTACTAGTTTTCCCCAATTCTAAATCATTAATTGCAAAAACGTCTTGGTTTTCTTTCACCAATTGTTCTAATATTTCTTTATTTTCCGGTGGGGCTTTTAACTGTGATAACAATTCTTGTTCTCTTGTCCTTTTGTCTACTGTATCTATTTGAGATGGATATTTGTTGAATGTATGGATCAATTCATCATTCCGTCTTTTCCAGCTTCTTTTATAATTATTTCTAACATTATTTCTGACCATGGGAGTTTCTGAATAATCATTTCCCAACATGTTTTCTTTTTCTGTAGTTAACATGTTATCATTATTATACGCTACTTTAGCGATTACACAGCCTCTATATAATTTAATATTTTTTCCTGTATTGTTTAGGAGCATCACTGGAAAGCTGAGATGTTTATCTAGTATTATTAACCCATCGGTGACTTCCAAGCCAGGTTCATCTATTATTTCTCTCTCTAATTCCGTTATTTTAACTGTTTGTCCAACCGAAAAGTACGGATTTTTTTTTCCTTTTTGCCTGTATTAAATTGACCGTTTGTGGTTTCAAATTCATGGTCGTTTTGACTCTAACTAGTGTCGACACATGCATATCCTCTTCTAAATCCACGTAAACATCTTGGAATTTTAATTTATGTAAATCAAAATAAAGTCTCACCCCATTTTTCAATAAAAAATCTCTACCCAATATCATATTTCTATTTAAATCATTGACTACATGGAACATATGCCTAACATTTATCCCTCCTAATTTAAAATTTATCATCGTTTGACCAAGCACTTCTAAATTTTGTCCAGTTACCGAATGAAGATTATCCTGAATTCTAAATATTTTGAAATTTTTTAATATTCGATATAAAAATGTTTCTTTAATCACACAAACTTGCGCTCCCGAGTCAACTAATGTTCTAATTTTATATTTCCCTATTTCTATAATACATGAACTAGGATCAATCATATTTAGTGACAACTGTTTTATCTCCCCAAGTTGAGGCCACTTCTTGTGTTTTTTATTTCTAAATGTCATCTTTTGAACCTTAATATTTTCCCCCCTACTGCCGATCCTGTTCAGTAAGCGGGATGCCAATTTCCCTGATCTCCTGACCTTATAAAATTCCTCTGCACCTCTCCATAATTCCCATTTGATGATCTACCATTTACAGTTCTATTCTGTGTACTAGTCTGAGCACCTCTATTATTTTGTGTATTCGATTGGACACGTCTGTTACCACAGAAGCGAAAAATCTGTCCACGTTGGTGGCACCCCCAACAAACCACATTTGTATTATTTGTGTTATCTACCATGTCTCTTACAGTATTTCTCACTTGTCTTTCTCTACCTTGATTATATACGTTACTGTTTCCTTGTAACATCTGTATATCTCCTTTTCTTCTTCTCCATCCATATCTATACTGTCCTATTTCCATTGGTTCTTCAATTCTATCTTCCGAACTACTACCTAACTCTCGTCCTACCCTCAATCTAAACCTTCTTCTCAAGCTTTCCTCTTGTATAGCTATATCTACAGCTTGTGACAACCTTGCAGGATTCTCTCTCATTAATTTAAATTTCAATCCATCTGACCTAATCCCATCAACAAAAATCCCCACCAACATCCGTTCCACTTCTTCAGCTCGTACATTCTGACCCAAAAATGACTCTTCGGCTAAATTGATCAACCTATCACTGTATAGCTGCACACTTTCTGTAGTATTTTGTCTCGTCTGTCGCAACACTGAGAATGCGTGTTGAGGGTCAGTAATCTCTGCATATTTATGAGCTAGGTCGTCTTTGAATTGTTCCCAGGTTTCACCTCCTCCAGCTTCTAGCTTTCTTCTTATATGATCAGAAACAGGACCTGCACTAGTTCTATAAGCCAAATTCTTTTTATTCTCATCTGTAGCGTTCACTAGATATGCATGATTCTCAATGGATACAATCCATTTCTTAAATTGACTCGCCTGTCCATTAAACCTCTCGACATCACTGACTACACTTTGCTGTCTTAACACCGAGTCCAACTTTGATATTGCCCTACCAACTCCACCAAGTACTTGTGAAAGATCTTGGGCTTCCATTCTAAAAATAAATCTGAAATGGAAACTACAGCAGTACCAACCAATATAGTATACTAATATATTAACACAATATTATCTTAAAGCAAACAAGAAATACCCTGTTCAATTGGGAATGTTGTTAATATTATTAATCTAAAGTAACTAATTTCAAAAGTTAATGATTATACTTGCTGTAGATCCTCCATTACATATACTGCTGTGTTGTTTGTCCTGGGTTTACCAACTGACTAGATGCCTGTCCTATGTTTATGGGTGAAATTGAAGTACAATCCAGCATCCAACGAAGTATGGCCCAATCGACAAAGCAACGAAGTATGGTATGGTCCAATCGACAAAGCAACGAAGTATGGTATGGTCAAATCGACAAAGCAACGAAGTATGGTATGGTCCAATCGACAAAGCAACGAAGTATGGTATGGTCCAATCGACAAAGCAACGAAGTATGGTATGGTCCAATCGACAAAGCAACGAAGTATGGTATGGTCCAATCGACAAAGCAACGAGGTATGGCCCAATCGACAAAGCAACGAGGTATGGTATGGTCCAATCGACAAATATTTGACCGTTGGTTATCGAGAAGTTAGATCTATCTTCACTGAGAATTCACCTCTTAGATGGCCTCCAATTTAAAAACGATTCAGTTGTATTGGTTGTAGTTGAACGGTCAGTTCAAATCAATTGTCATCTCTGATTTGAGACAAGTTGAACATACTCAAAATTTTCACTGACCTGCAGTGACTATTGACCTTGATTCGAGAAATTTAGTAGTCCGAAAAGTTAAAGTTGACCTTGATCATATAATTTATCATCCTCGAGACTTTGCTGTTCAAGTTTATGCTGATCGTTCGGCTGCAGACTTTATTTCCAGAGGGTTACAAGGTGGATTCACAGGTTGTATGATGTATCCAGCAGTGACGACATCATTTAAAAATTACGATGCAAAACAGCAATTCAATTTATCTTGACTTCAATAAAAAGCAGCATATGTCACCGATCAAGGCACTGTATACTGCTGAGTCAGGTGTATCAAAAACAGCGGTCTCTCAATTAAGCAAGATTAAGCAAATCTCCCGACCTTGACTAAGATCCACTTAGCAAACACCGGGAAATCACAACAACTACCCCTGGGCGGGCTTTCAGTTGCTGCGTCCCTCATAATTTACTTGAGAAAACCAATAAACATCCATCTCCAGACGCAGATAAAACAAATCTTCGCTTGTGTCAATAATCTCCGCGACGACCCATGCTGGAGATCCTGGGGTCGACGGCACCAAAACAGCCTGTATTACAGTACAGATGACACGACAAGGCTGTGTATAGTGGATGGCTCGTGTCGAAATAGTTGACAAAGTCCCGACTATGATATAGATATAAGTTTATTGAATGAAACAATACATCGTCAAACTGGTGATGTTAATTTTCAGACATCTTTGTTGTTCTTCTCATGGTCGAATCCCCAGTGACGTGTGTGTAACCCCTGGATACCTAAACCCTTTCGTGCTCACACGTTCACTAACTTTATTTCCCCATTAGTTAATGAATGCGCAGCATTCATTAACTCTCTAACTACTAACCTAAATCCCTTACTGTTATACTACGACGGCTACTCGACTTGACGTGGCTACATGCCATTTCTCTGATGGTGTATGCAATAGCAAGTTGATAATATTTGACAATATTAACAAAAGCATGATATGTTTACTACATGACTAATGCTTGGGCACCAGTCCTTTATAACTCAGTCCGTGAGAGGGGGTGGGTGGGGGGACCCAACAAACACAACCTCGAGACACCCATACACACGTGCACAGCCAATGATACGAATACCGTAATAACATCAACAGTCTTGCCTTTTATATAGGAATGACACGTCACTGGGGTCCGGCACGATAGCAACAAACAGCCCACATTACTCTATCTGCCGCAAATAGTCATCAGAGGTTGCAGAACGTCCGTTTGTCTAAAATTCATTTCGTACCAACATGTTCCAGGCGCTCCAGTTTAAAGACACCTTACATTTCCAGTTCTGACAAAGAAAGGCAACATTCCAACAGGAAGCAGAAATTGTAGTTTTTTCAATAAGCGACTAAGCTGGTATCAATACCATAAATACTGCATTCCTTAATATGACATGAGGTGGCTGGAACGCTTTGACACCTTCTTGTTCTTCACAGAACTAACCACATTCGAAAATTAATCTAATTTGGATCTGTCGAATACATGCATAGCCCTGTTAAAGAAAGTATCATTGCCATGTCTACTTTATTGTAAAAATGTTGTATTTCGTCATCACTACTGCTTATTATTGGTGCGTATACTTGTACAATATTTATATCTATTGGCTGTCTGAAATACACCAGTAACCAATACATGATTTGGCTGTTTGTTATGCATATATCATTTCACTATAGAGTTTCATATAATTTTATTATAGTGTTTCATTCACGTCTTGTTATTAAGCCTACACTTTTTGCATTAAACATTATTAATGTTTTGCCTAGTTTTCAAACATCAATTTGTCCCTAAAGACGATGGTCTTTGTATTGAAACCTATGGCCATAGCAACTGTGTCTTACTATGCCCACACTTATTATTTTGTCAATTCTCCCATTGAAAATTCTGAGACGTTTTAAAGACAATATAGTCAAGTTGATATATTTAATATCTAATAGAGAATGATATTGAGAATGTACTGTTTGAATATGCGGAAGTGTACAGTTCCCTTTAGTCAGCAGAAACGTGCAGTCCAGGTTATGCCCAGTCATGTTAAACCGTAAATATGTAAAATTCAGAAATAATACCGTCTATAACACCATTATGCCGGTCTCACTGGCCGAGGGGTTAGCAGCTCTTTCCGTAACCCCGAATACTCTCGTGGTTGACGTGAGCGCACGAGAATTGGAAGTGGTTCGAGTCCCGCCAGTGACTTATGAAAGTATGGAGCCGGTAGCTCAGAAAGTCGTGGCGTGCTGATGAGCTTAATCTAGCCTAGGAATCAACATACAGGTGAAAGATGCTGATGTTGACCGTAATATCCTAAAACATGTTGGAAACGCGGGAATAAAAAACAGGTAACACCATTATATGAATTGGTAAAGTCATAGTTCTGTTGTCCGTATAGTCCATGCCATGCAACATTGGTAATCATGTCTGTCTATTGTCTTCGTGCTTGTACATTGTCAATCATTTCTGACACTTTCGTGCCTCTATGCCATGGTGTCAAACTGTTCAGCAGCCTCTCTGACAGTCTCCCCATGCCTCTAACCCTCCCCCGTTTAACCTTCCCGCCTTGACGATATACTCCATCTCTGCCTTTCTCTTGACATGTCCAACAAATAAGTCCCCGTCTGATGCCAGCAAACGATTTTCTTTGTGAATTAACTTCTTGTAATATATCTACATTACTCTCTCTCTCTCTCTCTCTCTCTCTCTCTTTCTCTCTCTCTCTCTCTCTCTCTCTCTCTCTCTCTCTCTCTCTCCCTCCCTCCCTCCCTCCCTCTCTCTCTCTCCTTCCCTCCCTCTCTCTCTCCCTCCCTCCCTCTCTCTCTCTTTCTCCCTCAATCCCTCCCTCCCTCTCTCTCTCTCTCCCTCCCTCCCTCTCTCTCTCTCTTTCTCTCTTTCTCTCTCTCTCTCTCTCTGTTTACGATGTGCTCATCATTCTTCTATAAAGCCACATCTGCGCAGATTCCACATAATTCCTCGCTTCTCTGCTACATATTTATGATTCACTTCCTACAGCAGGACTGGCTCAATATAGCTCTAAACCATTCCCCTTATATTCGATTGATAAACATAAAATGCACGACGCAACATGCAAACCTTGGATTGTAATTGGAATGTTGAAATAAATATTTCAAATGACAATGCTTAATCATGTTTCAAGTTATGCCATCATTTTACGTGTTTCTATATCTTATTAGGTATCTAATGAGTAAAGCACGTAATCCCGTTTATCCACGTACGGTAACGCTGAGCGCGAGAATTGGAAGCGGTGTATGCCGCGTTGGTGATTTGCGGGATACGTGAGCCGGCAGCGCAGAAAGCAATAGTAAAGTAATGAGCGTAATCGCATATCTTAGGGCTTGTGAACGCGGTTTGTGAGCCTGTATACCCGGGTTCGAAACACGGCGGTGCTGGTTTTTTCGAAAAAGGTGTAGGGGCCGGTCGTTCAGAAAGCAATGGCAAACTACTGAACGTAACACTTGCCTAGTACATCAACAGCAGCTGAAAATGCTGGTGTTGACTGCAACGTCCCGTAAAGGATTTTTTTTTTTTTTAGCATATCCTTTACAGGACTTAGCTGTCAAAACCAGCATCTTTCAGCTGTATGTTGATCTCTTGGCAAGATTACGCTCAGTAGTTTGCCATTGCTTTCTGAGCGGCCGGCTCACATACCCCGTAAGTTACCGATGCGATTCGAACCACTGCTGATTTGAACCGTCATCACGTTACCTGACGAGAGTATACGAGATTACGGAGAAAAGTCATAACCTCTAAGCCACGAAGCCGGCCCGTAAAGGATACGCAACAAAATTTAAAAAAAAAAAAAAATCTTAAACTTGAAGTGTGCTGATGCCGAGGTATCGGGTTCAACCCCTTCACCTGTCATTTCGACTAAAATGTTGAATTATGGTCCTTGACTTGGGGACGTAGATTACAAGTACATCAGAAGTCGGAGTGGGTTCGCCTGATGGCTAATACGCTAAGCTACTAAGCTAAGAACTCTCTTTCCCAAGTGACTGAGTCTGCGGAAGTGGAGCTGAATATTACACGTAAGAAGCCTTTTATACAAGCGATTACTAAATTTTAGCTAACAAACATCGGAAGAATGGAAAAACATTAAGGGTCCAGATGGTATCTCAACAGAGGTTGTTAAAGCCAATGTAACACATCATCTTAATTACTGCTAAACAAACGTAATAGTGTATAACCTGATATCGACTGTCTATAGTACTTTGCAGTGTAGGAGTAGGGGAGTCTTGAGCCTGAGAAATTTAGCTGCACATCCTTTACAGGACGTCGCAGTCAACACCATCATTTTCCCTGTTGTGATCTCTTGGCAGCTTTCTGAACGACCAGCACCCATGCCATTTCATATAAAACCAACGCAAGGCTGTCTGCTGCCAAATCGTCAGCAGCTGTGTTTCGAACGCGGGTATGTGGGATTACGAACTGTGTCCGTAACCCTACGCCACGAAGCCGGTGGTAGTGTATATACAAACAGAGCTATAAAAACACATGCAGAATGAAGTAAAGACATTATGTGATTCTCAGAAAAGAAACAGGACTGTCACAGGATCGCAAGAGATGCTATGACCAACCCCGGATAAGTGAATATTTCCAAGAAATAGATGACAAGATAATTGCCTTACTGTATCCGTTACACTCTAAGACAATCAATGACACAATGTCAACACCGAGGGGAGTGTTGCACGTTGATTAGAGAAGTGTGGAATAGAATGATAGATTAGACAGACACATATAACAAGATCAGAATTAGACTTAAGATAGACCCATAACTTCACAAATCCCTATTCGTTCAGCGAGTTTCTAAAATAGTATTTCAACATTATAATAATACTAGTTTAAAAACGAACAACTAGACAAGTCTGAGACTAGCGGTGAAGATCATAACTGAAATGAGCCTTGTAAAAATAATGTCTGATTTAGCATTGTTGATGTCTGGGTGTTATCGTCATCTTCAGGTGATGGATTAAGTTTAGTGTTGTAAGGGAATGTTTGAGGGTGTCTGAACTTTGTAGTACCTGAGAAACGGAGTCGCCGTCTGGGTCTCCTTTCCTTTGAAATGACGATATTCAGGCTTACAGACAAAGGTTGGCGTTTAACCAGCACACGGAACAGTCTTCAACTCAGCCACTAGTAATTTTCTCAGGATACTGACCAATCCTGCAATCAGGTCACATTGATTATACACTAGCTGAATGTTTAATTTATTTTGGAAAAAAAAAATTGTTATTAAAAAAAAACCCGGGGGAATCCTGCAAAAGGCAAACGGAGAACGAGGTGAATACATCCAGCCATACTCAGACGTTCATCCTTACCCCTTATTATTCACTATCATTCAACTCTAGTCCTCCTTCAGATCAACCAGTACAGATCAACAGATGATCTGCCACAAGCAGATCCCTTTCCTCCTGACAAGAGGTAATTTTCCAACAATGATTAAAGACAAAGAACCATTGGCCTTCAATAGGAGTCCTACATAGAATCTAAACTGTGATTCGCATCCTAAGAACAAGTCCTCATAATATGTTTTAGCCAAAATAAGGACAAAAGATACCACCGTAATCCAAGGAAACAGAGTCTACAGAAAGCTCCTGGTTACGGCACGCCACAAGATGACGAGAAGTAGCATTTCATTAAACACCCAGAGAAATGAATCAATCGATTTATATTTGCCCGTAGAGTTAGATTTCAAGAGAGTTCTTGCGATAGCCAACCTCTTACACGCTTCAGGATCCGGAAGAGCCTAAGATAACTAATAGAACAGAATGTTGAAATGCACCTAGCCATTTTTCAACCCGGCTTAACTAGGGCAGAAACAAAATGATAGCACTTTCATGTTTCCGATCATTCACAGGAAAAATAATTTTAGATCTGGATAGTCTAGCGGTCTCGTTGGCCAAAGACTTGCGAACTCGGTTCGTGAGCCGCTTACCAGGCGTTCGAAACGCAGCCGCGACCGATTTGTGCAGCAGACCGTGTCATGTTGTGTTATAACGTGTTGGTAAGGGAGCCGGTCGTTCAGAAAGCAATGGCAAACAACTGACCGTTAGAAACAGCGAGATAATTCTGGTGTTGATTGCAACGTCCTGCAAGGGATATGCAACATTAAACGAAAATAGTCTCTATGAGACAGATTATGTGCTTATCTGGCTAAAAGAACATGACTCCTAAATGGAACTGGTCAATTTTCCAGAGAAAGAATCTTCTAGGATTTTACATAACACACAACCCATCTGTTCTTTTCCCTGACCAAATAGCAACTGACAATGGTTAGCAACCTAACGTATAACTTTGACGTGCATACCCCGTTCAGTGAAGGGGAGAACAACGGAGATTCCCTACTCCAGCAAGAAGCACACTAGCCAAAAGAAAACATACCAGCAAACGGTATTATGTCAATGCAACAATCATAATGTATCAAATAAATATACATATGTTTTATTATTAATCACCAGGGACAAACATTAGTATCTCTGGTAAGTTATGGTACAGCGGAAATCACTGCATAAATGTAATTCAGCAGATCAAGAGTGACTGATTCATTGATAAGAACAAGCATGGGTGTCACAGAATTCTGGGAAGGGTCGATAAATGAAACACTGTTGCGGTCTTTGTCTACAAGCGCCGGCATTCTTTGATGTGTTGGCGATCGAGAGAAAAAGACTGTTGCGTCAGTTGTTTACGGGCGGCAACCATTCTTGTGAAGTAGGAGACAAATTGTCTGGCGGGGGAGGGGGGGGGGAAGTCGGCTAGATCTTTGTTGTGGAGAAATGAATTTCTCTAGATCACAGGCCGGAGGGACTTTTGAAGTACGGGAAACCAGTCCCGAGATGGAGACGGGAAAGCCACCTGTTGTTGACAGCTAGTGACGTCATCTAGGCACAATATTAAAACTGGCTGGGTAACCAACTTTTAGGAAGTCGACCAAGTGTTGTGAAAACTTCACGGACGTGTGTGTGTAATGTTCCTGGCTGGATTATAAAGAGAGGCTACAGTGTCTTGTGTTAATTTACATTGGCAGACATTTACCCATTGTGTGGTTGAGTAGTCTCAATTTTAATGCCAGACTCAATATATGGTAATTGAGTGATTTAGACCCAAATGTGTTTATTCTTAGGAATCGAGTGTAGTAATGTGCATTAGGAGAATGTAATATAGGAGTGTCGGCAACAGTAGGCAATCGCGTTGTTAAGCTAGCTAGTGTAAGATATCAATTAACTCAGCTGGTTGAGAATAATATAGTGGGATGATGTTTAGAGAGATTGAAGATTGTTGAGGAATCGGGGCAATGTCCAATGGTAGGATCTTCCAGTGGGGTGTCTACTGGGTTTCTGCACTTTGCCTTTGGTCTTTGCTTGTCTTACCATGACTCAGACCGATGTGATGAGCTCCTCTGCACTATGACAGAGTTTAGTTCGCTGTTATATATCTAAGTGAGGCCATCGGCCTGCACTCACCTAATAAAGGTCAGTATCGGGTTGCTCTCACCAGGTGTGTTCTCTCTTAAACAGGTTCCACTCCGTTCACCAAGTGAACAAGCTGAAAAGTCATTGACTAAGATTATGGCTAATTAATTGAAGAAAGTTTTACTCGGTGGCTTTTGCACTGGGCCCATAAACAAAAGGGTCTGCAGGAACATGGCTCTGCTGAGCAGGAACCGATATTTATCTGGGAATGAATCCTCAGAGATAGGGTTCACCAAAGTTGAGTGACATTATTTTCCATACCACATGTAACAGGAACACAAGTAGTCATAGAGGGAAGTTGAACACCTAACATAGCGTTTTCTCAGTTAGTGGATTCCTGTGGAACTTTAAACATTAACATTGTAATCGTGAAAATCCATGACAATTACCAATGAACATTTCTGTTTCAGGTGACTGTGATCCGTATTTCACGATACAAGGATGGTTAGATCGCAGAACTGTAGTGACATTTAGATACACGGTGTGTGACAGATTCATAGTCAGTATTGGACTATATCCATTTGTGGTGACCAGATATCTGGATTATCAGGGAGCTACTGGAGGAAGTCCACACCTGGCCGGGATAAAACATCTTTTGGTGAGGTCATTGTGTACTGAGCTACGGTGATGTAGTGTGGCCATTACTGGGATGATCAGACTTTGCTCCTGAGCTGTTCGGGATGACTCTGCAGAGACACTAGAGTATACGACATACATTCTACACCTGCACTTCGCACATACATACACTTTTCTTCATTAAATTAATTTATTATTAATTTGTGTAAGCTACAGTTGTGTGGTATGTTGTGCTGGAGAAGAATGAGAGGGGGCATGGTCCAGTGGTGAGAGAGAGAGAGAGAGAGAAAGAAGGATCCAGTGACTGACGGGGTGTTGTGGACGGAAATCTTGTGGATTCTCCAGAATAATGATATGGGGTTAAAAGAATGTGGGTGTTGATTCCCCTCACCCCAGGGACGACACTAAAGAATTACAACATTATTGGGGGATCAACAACGGGATCTTTTGACAGCGGGATCTCTCGACAACGGGATCTTTTGAAAACGGGATCTTTCGACACGGGATTTCTCGACACGGGATCTCTCGATACGGGACGGTGATAACATATTAGTGAGGATCCAGCTAGGGTGAATGTTGATAGGAGTTAAGATACATATTTTGCCTGTTCACACTTCACACGTCTGCATAGGTCCTTGGTCCTAATTCTACTCTTGTCATTGAGAGATTGTTTTGTGTTGTGCTGTGTGGTGTTAAATATATAGATAAAATTTAACTAGTGAATATCTATATATTGTTTAGAGAAATTCACACTTAACCTGCTGACTCACCTCTCTGAAATATGACCACTCCTAAATTAGATTTGGCAGAACTAGGGGCAAGGGGGGAAGGAATGGGCTGTCGGGTTCTGCACTAACGGATTATATACAGGAGGTGGAGAGGGATTTTCGTCAAGCAGAAAGGGAAGATCGGAAAGCTGAGATGGAATTCAGAAAGATGGAGTTAGAGACTAAGAGAATAGAGGCTGAGCAAGCCACTAAAAGGCTGGAACTTGAAGCTGAGCAGGTTGCTAGGAAACTTGAAGCTAAGCAAGTTGCTAAGAAACTTGAAGCTGAGCAAGCTGCTAAAAAAATTGAAGCTGAGCAAGCTGCTAAGAAACTGGAAGCTGAGCAAGTTGCTAAGAGATTGGATGCTCAAAAAGAAGCTCAGAAAAGGGAGCACGAGTACCGAATGCGGGAACTCGAGCGTAAGAGGCAATCTAATGGGGAAACTGAGGGAGCAGTGGGAGGTTCCTCTCTCCCTTGCTCAACCCCAGTAGATGGACATAGTTACCATGCTATGAAGTTTCCTCTAGCGGTCTATGAAGAAGACACAGAGAAGAGCGACAAGTACTTACAACGCTTCGAGGCCATGTCTGTTGCTATGGGTCTGGATCGTGACAAATGGTGTCTTAATTTGTCCCAGGGATTACGTGGGACAGGTTACGAGGTTTATTCCCGCCTGCCGCCAGGACACGAGAACAATTACGACGATTTGAAAACGGCTCTGTTGAAACGTTTCGAAGTTACGTCACATACCTACCGAAAAAAATTTCGAGCAGCGAAACGAGAACCGGGAGAGTTGTTTGCCACCTACAGTCTGCGTCTGAAATCCTATCTCCATAAGTGGATGGATTTGGCTGGGTTCGCACATGACTATGAGAGTCTGGAAGAGCGCATGATAGTCGACCATTTGCGAAAGCAAATGTCGAAACCTCTCAGGACATTCTTGGGAGAACAAGGGGCGGAACGTATTGACATCGTGACGAATTTGATAGAACTATTCGTCGAGGTACATGGGGAGGCGGGGGAAAACCTGTCCACAATCACCAAAAGTCTGGAGAAACATGACCGGAAGAAATCCATAAGAACGGGAACGAAGAAAGTGGAACCATATGTTAAAACTTCAGAGGAGAGTTTGGAGAAGACCAAGGAGGGAAGCAAGAGCAACTCGAACTCTTCACCAAAACGACAGTGGACGGAGAAGTGATTTTCGATTTGTAAGTCGCCCTTTCACAATACGAAGGAATGCAAATCGAAGGCTAAGAGCCCTCACTTCGCGGCATGTCAAGTGACTCCAAAAGAGGTTGTCACTGAAAATGCTGAGGTTGACAAGGAAGCTCACAACCAGGAGAGCTCAACAAAGTCCGGCGCGAGAAAATCTAGGACAGGGAAATGGTGCAACCACTGCAGGTCGAACACGCATAATGCTAAAGACTGCAGGGTTAAGTCAGGAGACTCTCATTTCGTCGTGGGCCCAGTGGAACCTAAGGTGGAACTTCCACAGCGGCTCAGTCCACTGTCTGCGTACAGCTCCAGCTTCGACCTTCTGAATCATGCTCATTGAGTCACTTAGTACACACACGTTGGTATAATGCTGTGATTCCAGCCATATGAAAGCCTGCGTAACTGCCATCATCTCCATCGTCATGCTGCTCGTGGTCATAAAGTGGGCACCACTGGATTCTTGAACGGTTCGGCCCGCTGAACGGCTGTAAATGCCAACGCACTTCTCTGCTGCTTTACAACAGATCCATTTGTATAGATGAGCACTTCGGGGCTGTCTGAGTGTTCATAGAAGAGCGCGTTGACCTCTGCATTGACAGCGGCAGGGTTCTGCTCTCTGCACCGTCTGTCGAGTGTGATAATGCAGGAGAAATTGCACTTAAAAGCCGAAGGCACCGGCACCCATTACTTGCCGGGGTTGATACTGGTAAGACTGCAGACCTGCCTGACGACATCTTCCGCCCGACCCATCCATGATTTGCCTCTCTTTAGCCTGTCACCCTTTTCTCTGATTATAGTGTCATGCAGAGGGTGCTGCTCATCTGCACTTATTTTTAAGTATGCATGAGCTCTCCAGATCTTGTTCCTGTGTTCCATTGTCGGGAAGTCAAGGAGGTATCTCATTGCTACATAGCTGGTGTCTTTCGTGCAGCCCAAAATGATGCGCATGTATTCGTTTTGTACCTTTTCAAGTCTTCCAATCTGTGTAGGGCTGACAGTAACGATGGCCAGGGCATACTCGATGCGTGAAAGCACCAGTCCTTGGAACAGAAGTATTAGCAGTCTTTGCTCGACATTGGCAGTCGCCATGACTCTCATTGCTGACAAACCTTTTCGAGCTTTCGATATGACATAATCGACATGATCTCCGAAGGACAGGCTGCGATCAAGCCTCACGCCAAGATACGTCATCGACTGGGTTCTACTCAAAATGCTCCCATCAATTCTTACTGCCTGCAGGTCTGTGTTCACAATATGGTTGTTTAGGTAGAACCATGTAACCGATGCCTTTGCAGGGTTGACAAGGGCGCCGGCATCATCAGCAACCGCCTGTCTATCTCGACCCTGTTGGTACACGAGAATGTCGTCAGCAAATGACAGAGTCCTACCCCTCCCGTCCAACTGTTGTTCAGTGATCGGCACCGTATACGCATTGAATAGTACTGGTGACAGTGGTGAACGCTGCGGCAATCCTGGTCGTATCGTTATCGGCTCAGAAGACCAACTCCCGCATCTTAGCACCACCTTCCTTTGGAGCAGAACTGCAGACAGCTTGCTCACGGGAATCTTCTGTTTACCACCCCCTCCCCCCCCCCCCCCCCCCACCAGTCGCTCCCTTCCCCTCATCTCAGAAGACTCGGTATCGGATATCACAAACATAAAATTCAGACATGTGCTATTGTTATAAATCAATGGTTTATATCCACAATATCCAATTTTATTTGGGATTCGAACACGGTATCTTCTGAGCTGAGGTGAACACTGCACCCTCTCAAACAAATGTCCACGTTTAAAAAAAACGCATCTTACATGGCTATAACAATTGCTCACACCAAGTAAACGAATATTGACCGGATCCCCGAAGCCTTGTTTAACGAAACAGATTATGTTGATGACATTTAACACCGCCCCAACAATAGCTACGGGCTGACAAGTAGCACACAGCAGAAACCATTTAACAATGATTTTGACTTTGTCACTCACGAACTCCGACGAGGGAAGTGAAACAGAAACGTGGTTCACACGCATGTCAAAAGAATGGCTGTTTTCAATCAATCTCATGCTAC
This sequence comes from Cepaea hortensis, assembly GCA_963921405.1. Classification (NCBI taxonomy): domain Eukaryota; kingdom Metazoa; phylum Mollusca; class Gastropoda; order Stylommatophora; family Helicidae; genus Cepaea; species Cepaea hortensis. Next base: position 109,152,450 of record OY992881.1, read on the forward strand.
TTTGCTGTGATTTCAGAATTGTTTTAACAACAAGGGGGAATTGTCCAGACAAGAAAACCGCTGATTACGTTCCCCACCAGCCATAAGCGATCTTATGAATCACATGTGCCTTGTCAAGAAAGAGACAAACAACACAATGTAGGTCACGAAGGAATGACGATGTTGATCGATGGACTATCTGCATCCTAAAAATACACTGGGTTTTGTTTGTTTGTTTTATAATTCGAAGATTGTCGAGAAGGAAGATGCAAATGTACAGCAGCTTGGCGTAATTTTATGTAATTTTAATCAGAAAGAGCGGACTAGCAAAAAATTGAATACTTCTTGTGTAAGATTCTTCGCTACATGTTGCAAGCGGTGCCATCCGGTCGCATGTCTATGAGCTAAATACACAAAACCCTTAAATATATATTTTTTCCCTTTGTTTGTTTGTTTATTCTCTTTCCTTAGGTACACATTTTATATTATGACAAAACATTAAAGCAATGGATCGTAATGAAATGCTACAACATTTATAAATTAGTAACACTGATATTAATCAACAGACTTTTGGACATAAACGTAATTCAAATATATGTCCCAACAGGAGAAAGAAGTGAAGGCTGTGACCAAACAGAAATTTATGGCAGAAAATTGGAACTAGGGGTGTGTTACAATAATGCTTTTAAAATGGTTAAGATGGTAGCAGATCTATTGTATTACATATCAAATTAAAGAGGATTGCACAAGGAACATGACAGGGTTAATAATTAATTGATAGGTTACAAATATTATGACAATAATGAGAGGTTTAATAATAACAACTGAAATTAAAGAGGTAAAAATTATTTTAAAAACTGCACTTATAAGGTGTTTTCTACACTCCTATACTGCTAATCATGTTTAATTTACTGAATAATCAAACAAACACCAATTGTCTTCAAGAATATAAACAGTATTGCTCATTAAAGTAACCCAAAAAGAAGTTTTGGTTCATATTCTGAACCATGTCTTTTTAACAAAAAATGACAAAAAATAATGGCTGAAATCTGGAAGGTGGGGTCTCTCACAGTAAAGTTATGAAAATGGTTAAAATTGTAGAAGAAATGTTGTATTATATATCAAAATAAAGGGGATTGCACAAGGAATATGTTGGTAGGAGAATTTCTGCTTTAGGTTGTAAATAAAATAAAAATAATAATATAATTTGTAAAATAATTGGACAAAAGTAGGTAAAAATAATGTAAACATTGCACTTAGAATGTGTTTTCTACACTCCTATACTGCTAATAATGTTTAATTTACTGAATAATCAAACAAACACCACTTGTCTTCAAGAATATAAACAGTATTGCTCATTTAAATCAACAAAAAGGAAGTTTTGGTGCATATTCTGAACCATGTCTTTGTCACAAAAATGAAAAAAACTAATGGCCGCAATCTGGAAGTTGGTGTATGTCGCAATAATGTTATGAAAATGGTTAGAATTGTAGCAGAAATGTTGTATTATATATCAAAATAAAGGGGATTGCACAAGGAATATGTTGGTAGGAGAATTTCTGCTTTAGGTTGTAAATAAAATAAAAATAATAATATAATTTGTAAAATATGTGGACAAAAGTAGGTAAAAATAATGTAAACATTGTACTTACCAAGGGGGCGTTGTTATCCAATATCCTGATCACTGCTAATCCTGTTGAATTTACTGCACAAACAAAACTTTTCTAAACTATAAATACAATTGCTCCGAATCAATCATCCGAAAAGAAGTTTTGCCGCAGATTCTGAATCATGTATTTTTCTTTTTTCAGACAAAAGTTAGGAAAACACTTGGCAGATTTACATTTAATTGTCATGTCTGTTTGTTTTTATTTACTATATGTGGCAGTCTATTTGTGATAGACTGCAAAGCAAACTTTGGCGCACAAGTCTGGTCTATTAGTGCAGCCGGAGCAAACAAAAGATGATATGTGTCGTTTAGTTCGAGTGCTACAAAAAACACAGTCTCTATTGACACCGACAAATTCTATTATTTATATTATATTATTTCTATTATAATTCATTAAATTAAATGCTTGGCTCATGTAAATCTTTCGGCATAATTTCCTGCAACAGACTGAAATTCTTCGGCAGGCAGAGTGTCAAACTTTCAGGAATACTCTGAACTACTTTGCGATGAGCACTTTCCTTTACTTGAAATCCTTCTATAACAATTTTTATCCTCCTTTCTCTGTTTGCCATATGGAATGTAGGATGTGAGCATTGATCTGTGCAATTTCAAAGATCTAGTAGTAGATCTTCTTCCACCACTTAATGGTTTTCCTATCATGGATATTATAATATCCAACCATTTGGTCCATTCTGTCGCAGCCATTCATCGCCGTGTTATTTTCATGGAGACCATCTTCGGCTTGCTTTGCGGTTTTCGCAATCCACTCTCAACAGTTCTAACTACAGACTTTGTAGAGACAACAATGCATGTTTGTTTTTTAGCTTTATTTAGCCCTTCCACCAAATAATCATTTCATCAATGGACACATTTTCAAATGGGTAAAATGCCTCCTGGATATTCTTCAGAATCATGTCAACAAGAGGATCCATTTTTTTTTTTTTTTTTTTTTTTTTTTTTTTTGTGGGTACCCTCAGGTTGACATACATGAAACATGGTGTGATAAATATATTATAATTTTCTAATTGATTACTGGGAAACGTAGTGGCAGTGGCATACCAAGGAGTATATAAATGTGCACTTGTACACCAGTAGTCTTTGATACATGGTCTTGGATCAAGTCCCATAGCAATAATGACAGACGTAAACTTCAGCCATTCGTGCTTCGTTGTCAAACACTCAGCTGTTGACGAACATTCACTGGTTTTTCTTTATCACCACGTGCTAAAACTTTAGACACAACTAAAAATTCTTTCTAAATATTCACTGATAAGGGAATCACTATTGTTTAAAACAGTTATAAACAATAATCTAGCTTGATCTCAAGTCATACTACGTGGACGCAAACTGGTGGGCGTTTCCATTGTGAAAAAACAAATTAACACTACCTTAAAACTGAAAATTCACAAGAATCCAAAATTATAAAACGAATGACCGCACCAAAATGGCGTAGAGATCTTTCGGCTGTACGACTTTTTAGTTTACTGTAACTTAAAATTCCGAAACGGAGCAGAAATATGTGAAATAAACCACTGATCATTTTGTGGCACTAAAACGGCGGACTGCCATCTCGGGAAATACATCGTGCCCATAGATGGGATCACGGTAGCGAAAGAGTTAAATATATATTTTTTCCCTTTGTTTGTTTGTTTATTCTCTTTCCTTAGGTACACATTTTATATTATGACAAAACATTAAAGCAATGGATCGTAATGAAATGCTACAACATTTATAAATTAGTAACACTGATATTAATCAACAGACTTTTGGACATAAACGTAATTCAAATATATGTCCCAACAGGAGAAAGAAGTGAAGATTCTATAGATACATTTTATGACATGGAGACTGATTTGGAGAAATGTAAATATTCAAAAATAAACATCATAATGAGTAACTTCAGTGCTAGGGAAAATCAAGGCTATGGATACACAGTAGGCAAACATGGTTTGGGAGAACGAAGCGAGAGAAGATACAAACCGATTGTCGAAAACACCTGGTTTATGCAGTATCCAAGAAGACAAAGATCATGGAGGGGTCCTGACAGCAGAATTAGAAACCAGTCTGATCACATACTGATTAGCAGAAAGTTTCGAAATGCGTAAGCAATAGTAAAAAAACATTTCTAAATTAAGATTGTTATAGTGATCACAGATTGATTACAGGCACATTGAAAGTAAAGTTAAAGAAAGTCAAAAATACATCAGAAGACAATAAATATGATATGTGTACATTGAAAAATGACAAGGAAATACAAGCCAATTTTAACATAGAAGTAAAGAACATATTTGATATAGTGTCTGATATAGAGATGGTATTTCAAGATGTGAATGATTATGTGAAATGTTGAAGAATTCAATCAGTTTTTCTGCAGAAACAACTATCCAAAAATTAAAAGAAATCGGTTGTAAGAAATGGGTGACTGGAGAAATTTTACGACTAATGGAAACAAAAAGACACAACAAAAGAAGCATGGATTGAGAAACAATTGCATAGATATTGAAAAACAACACAATATTTTAAAAAAAATACAAAATTAATGCATACAATGATTCAGGAGCTTATTAATCAAAGAACACGTACATCAACAGTCTACCTGAAAACAAAAGATAGAAACATAATAATAAAAAAGAGATAAGACGTTACATGCACGTTCAGATCAAGAGAAGAACTTGTATAATGATACAAGAGACGAACAGTATGATATTTTGAATAATAATGAAGGACCATCAATTTTGAAGAGGGAAGTCCCGAAAGTTATAAACCACATAAAATCTGGCCAGACTCCCGATTCAGACAACATCACAAAAGAAATTATCAATACCTTAGAAGAATATGGAATAACCATGTCACTAGACTGCTGAACACAATATATTAGATATACCTCCTGAATTATATAAATCTATATTTATTGCAATCTCAAAGAAATCAAGAGATTTAAAATGTGATCAACATCGAACAATTAATATAATGAGCCACATCACGGAGATTCTGCTAAGAATTATATTGCAAAGAGTTAAGAGGAAAATACAATTTGAAATAGGAGAAGAACAATGTGGGTTTGTAGACGGCAAGGGTACAGTAGATGATGTGTATATGCTGAGAACATTAATTGATCTTTCTATATAAGTAAACAAAGGTCTACATATTTGCTTTATTGACTACACACAGGATGTCGATAAAGTAAGACACGTCAACACGATGAAGAGCTTTCAAATCTACACATTGATGGGAAAGCCCTTAGGCGTGTAAAACACAATTATTGGAAACAGCAAGCTGCTGTAAGGATTTATAATGATGTAGGTCAAAATCAGCCTATTAGGACGAACACAAAATCTACTTAGCCCGAGATAGAGGGTTCGACAATTTCTCTTCGAATAGACCCTACTTCCCAGTGCTAATAATTGATGTGTGAAAAACAATATGTGACATCTCATTCTGATGAAGTCTGTATGGCACTGCAGCTTTGTGAAATTCAATGTATTAAAGTGTGCACCGACACTCTATCGTGCTGACAACGCGAATGTCGTTTGCCTGTCTCCGTGGCCAAAGGCGTGCGAACGCTGTTCGTGAGCCGCTTACCAGGCGTTCGAAACGTAGCCGCTACCGATTTGTGCAGCAGCCCGTGCCGCGTTGTGTAATAACGTGTTGGTATGGGAGCCGGTCGTTCAGAAAGCAATGACAAACTACTGAACGTAAAAAAATAAAACTTGCATAGTACATCAACAGCAGCTTTAAAAATGCTGGTGTTGATTGCAACGACCTGTAAGGGATATGCAATATTAATAACAATTTAAATAAATAAAATAAAAAAACTAGTTCTCCTTAATCAATAATATAATACCGTGCATGGATGGTTCAACAGCTAGGGTCAAGTTGTCAATTAGGCGGTACACTATCATTTGATACTATTTGTCTAATTCACTTAACATTTTGTAACACATTAACACATAATTATTCTGTAATAGCAATGTGGTTCTCGCGGCGTTGGTAACTTACGGGGTAAGTGAGCCGGCCGCCGAGAAATCAATGGCAAACTACTGAGCGTAATCTTGCCAAGAAATCAACGACAGCGGTAAAATGCTGGTTTTGAGAGCGATGTCCTGTAAAGGATATTTTTTTTTTTTTTTATTTTTTTTTTTTTCGCTTTTCCATCCTGTTTCAGGATATTGCGGTCAACACCAGCATCTTTCAGCTATATGTTGATTTCTAGGCTAGATTACGCTCATCAGCACGCCACGACTTCTGCCTGTAAAGGATATGCGAAAAAAAAATAAAAACAATGTGCAAAGCAAAAAAAAATGGTAAAGGACCTGTGTCCAGACTTTTACTAGTAATTGGTCGACGCTGCTGCTAATTCCTTGTGCGTAGAAACCACTCAGACAATCGATGTCATTTCACGCCAGAACATATGCCGACGCTGGTTGGATAAGTTGGCCCGGGAGCCCAGGTCAATTTAAAACAAACCCCGCCCCTATTGACGTCTATTAACAATATCATTGGGTGGGCAGGCAAGCGTGCTTAGTCACTGAACTACCGCAGTTTCCCATCAACAATGTGAACTGAAGTTAATATATTCAGGTTACGTGTGTTGTTGCCGGAGGCTCAGTGACATCTGAGTAAACGTTTACAACTCACTGTTCAAGTTTTCATTTTCTGTCCATTGTTCTTATATTTTCATCCTTTTATTCTTCTCATCGCGTTCTTTTATGCCTTAATTGAAAGCCTTCTCCGTGATTATATGTTGTGTCTTGTATATTTATTGGGAGAGATTATTCGCAACCAAGTTGCGAATAAATGAAGTCTCTATTCGCAACCAAGAGTAGATACAAACAAGCTGTGGGAAATCCTTAAACAATATGGAGTGAGTACACATCTAACAAACCAGTGTAGAAGCTTATACAATTAAACAGCCATGTGCGGAGAATGCCCAAGTCTGCCCCTGCCTGAAGTCTGAGTGAGTTTACCTGATGGTGAGGGACAATGGTAATATGAAAAATATTCCAATGCAAATATCAGTCCAGTGCACTCTCCAGTAGTGGCAGCTATTATTGGTAGTAGCACATATATTGGCTACACTTGCGTTCAAAGCGAATGACCAAACAACAACAAATTCAGATATCCAATAAACCTATCATGATATATTTGATATTTCCGTGAATTAATCATGACACTATGATGTATGGCTTGGTTTTGCAAATCAACAGAATGTGTGTGTGTGTTGTTTTTTTAAATTCACGGGCATGTTTACGTTCAGTAGTTTGCTATTTCTTTCTGAACTACCGGCACTCATACCTCTGTATGAAAACCAACGCAAGACGGTCTGCTTCCAAATCGCCGCAGTTAGGTCTCGAACACGGTATGCAGGATTACGAAATGCATTCATAACCACTTCACTACAAACCCGGCGACTATTCATGTTTGTTTCAGAAGGTACAGTTAGTTGGATGTCTTTTACAGGTCATCGCAATCAACCACGGCATTTATTCCAGAAGTTGGTGTTGTTGTTGCCTTCAACAAATGCCGTTAGGCGTCGTGGAGAAGGTTAATTGAAGCTCCAGCGCCTGTCCTCCAGTTCCCTCCGGTTTACCGGATAAATAATTACTATCAGTTACCAGTAAGTTAGCTAATTTTGACAAATTGCTGAATAACTGTCTTTGTACATAGTTATCTTGTCGCTTTCACTGAATAAATTTCTGAAAATAAGACAAACAAAAAAAAATTTCGCAGGCGGAGAATCGAACCACGGTAACCACGGTAACCACGGTTGCAAGTGGAGATACTCACTGTTACGCTACTGGGACCACGATGACAGTGTAACACAATGTTTCATATAGTCAAACACATGTCCCGATGACGTCACTTATGTCACTTGACTAGATTTTGGTTGCGAATAAAGACTTCGTTTATTCGCAACTTGGTTGCAAATAGACACTTCGATATTTATTTGTTTGCAATGAAGGTTAGTCGCCGCAACGTCCTGTATGTTTCGTAATTCAGTTCTGTTAAGCTGCATTACATTGTGTTATTTTATGTAGTTTGTGATAAGCTCGTTATAAGCTTCAGCGCAGTGACTAACAAGCTTGTTTTCTGGTTCGGCTGTCAGGTATATCAATCCCCAGCCAGACGTGGACTCTTCGACTCGACTATCTATCGAGAAGCAGATCGCAATCTGACAGTGCATAAGTTGACTAGCACCAAAATAGCCGCGAAAAATCTCGCAATGTATGCAGCCGGGAAGAAGATGGCAGAAACGATGAAGGCCACTAGGGTTGCTGATTCTGTGGAGACACACAGCAGTCCAACTCCTACACCAGCTGAAGCTATTGCTGTCACTGAAGCGACACCAGAGACTACTACGACTATAACTGAAGCCAGCAGCAGCGGGAAGTCCACAACAACACCAATAAGACGCAGAAAAGCAGCTCACCAAAGAACTCCACATGAGGAAACCACAACCGAGGACTTCACCGACAAAATTCTGCTGAAACAAACCAGCGTTTGGGAGGCTAGACTGTCGGCGCTACCAACAGACAGGATACTGACTCTGTTAGAGAACGAGCTGGAAAATCACATCTTCGCCCAGCTGCGCAAGACACCTGATGGAATAAAGGTCTCAATCAACAAGAACTCACAGATCACAACACTAATGAAGAAGATATCACAACAAGAGAAAACCGACATCAAGCTTCCATAATAGAATGGCACAACATCCAGCACATGTCCGAACCGAAAGCTCGCTGAGTGGACGCCATCTGCAGACCGACCGTTCGTGGTTTGTGCGTGGAGCGGCTTGTGGCGAACGAAATGCCCAATACATAGAAGTGGGGAGTTAAAGCAAACATGTGCAGGACATGGCGATTTCTTGGGTGAGCCCAGTGCTAGAGTACTATGTATCGGCTCTGCAATTATGGAAGCCTCCTTAGATGGCGGTAAATGCCCATGGACTGCCCCTGTCTTCCCTTGAGGGCTGATCGTGAAGTCTTCGATCGTTCTAACTTGACCAGCTCGGATGTAGACAGCACCACAGCAGTGAGAGTCCCCCAGGACGGCTAACCTGATTAAAAAGCGCCCTCTAAAGTCGGATGTCTTGGTCTAAGGGTTTTGGCCCAAGAGTGCATAACGAGACACACGGTAATTACGTCTGAAAAACAAAATCACACCAGATGAACGTAGAACAAGAAGATCAACAACTAAAGCTAGTACAGTAGAAGACTGAGCAGGATGTCGCTCGATTGGTTGGATATAAAGTCTGAGATGGAAGAAACTCTGTGAAAAATACAAGAAGAAAGAGAAAAGATAGAGCAATTAAATTTTAAGAACGAGACATCGGAAGCAGAAAATATAAAGTCCGAGACAGAAGAAGAAGCAACAGAAGAAGTAGAAGAGGAGGAAGAAAACCAGAACAAGTCCAGGATCAAGTGTGGACAAAGGCCAGGAGAAGAAATTACTCTCCACCAAGATCGAGCTACCAACCCTCCACGAAACATGTTACCATAGACGACGAAAAAGATTCGAAGACAGACCAAGACGAGGTAATAGATGGAACCCCAGGAGAGACAGCTGGTAAAACTCCCTGAAGGAAACAACACCATGAGACGGGGCCGTTACACTGTTATACCAGGCCTTAACTAGTGTGCAACTCTGTCGAGACATGTAACACCACAAGGATGAAACGAACACGATAACAACAAATCAGAAGCCAGAAAGCAGATATACGCATCTCTATTTACAAAAGAAGAAGTACGAGATACACTATAGCCAAATCGATAAGTCGATTGTTGAACGGGTCCATTATCCTCAAGATTTGGAGTTGGAAGGGGATGTGGCTTTCTAAACTGACGTGGGCTCTAACGCCAGTTCATATTAACTTCTGTATCAGGAATTGGTCTGGGAAGTAAACGTGACTGTTGTAATATTAATGACATGACTCATCGAATGCCGATTGATGTATACGTTTATTTATGAAGCATACACACTTTACGTAATACACATCAAGGCGTGGGAAAACCATATCCATTACTTTTATTGTTGTTTCACTGTATTCAGAAATGTAGTTGTAACAAAGTGACGCTTACAAACATATATAAATAAACGCTGATCAGTGGCATTTAGGTGCAAAATTACAAAGACTGCTTCGTTTTATTATGTACAATATCACTTTCATGACACTCAAGATATTCAATAAGCAATTGCTAATAATCCTTCCTATAGATCACAAGGGAAATCATAGGCAATGAATGTATCACCAATAAACTAGAAGTAGATTGTGAGCTTTGCTGATACACGATTACAGGAACAAATTGTAATTTGGGAGACAACGCCTTCGTCAGCACAGAACAAACAAACGCAAACCGACACAAAACTATATGAAACACCCTACATGACAATATTAAAGGTACTTATCTGAATCTGTATCATTGTTTGGAGAGACTGACGAGTTAGACGACTATCAGTGGATTGTTTGAACCGGATGTATGGTCAACGGGTCAAATGTTAATACCGTCAGAAGCTCAGGTATTGGCTAAGCCATCCGGCAGAAGGACATGCGGGATGGGAGTGGGGGTGGAGAGGCGCCGATGTGAGCGAAAGGTAAAAAAAAAAAATGGGATTGACGAAGATGTCACAGACGCAGTTCGCAATTTATCGTTCCGTGCTCGAAATACTGTTGCGGGCTACCTGGATGTAGACTGCCATTGCGTTGGTCTTCACAGAGTGGCATGAGTGACCACCGAACGCAAAACTGCCAAGAAATCCCAAACAGCAAAAATAATGCTGTGGTTGACTGTGACGTCCTGCAAAGGACATGCAACTACCTTTTCAGTGGACTATACAACTAGAGGGTGGGAGGGGGTGGGGGTTTGGAAGTTAAATAGATCTGTGTTGGACATTGAGACAGTTAGGGGTGAGTGAACCCAACTGGAAGATGAGACGGTTTACCAGTGTCTTACGATCCCATTCGTGGGACGCGCATGATTTGATCGCCGTGACCTGTATGTCAGCCACGCCACATTGGTCAGGACTGTTGAAGTGCATGAATATTGATTTCTGGGCACTACTGTTGATATCAGAAAGCGATTTAAAAAGTAATTTAAAAGGTTTTTATAAGGAAAATCATAGCATAATTCATGGACATTTGTTGCACAAAGTGTGTTTTCTAATTTTGGACAAAGGCAACTCTATTTAAATTGCTTCTAGTGAGTGAATAACAATCAGTGTGTTTGATTCCCCTGAGGATACTTCTGCTGAACTGCCTCTTCTGCTCAATATGTGCACTAGCGAGGTGACGGTTGTTTTGACTTGGCGACGTACATTGCAAGTACCTCAGAAGTCGGAGTGGGTTCGTCTGATGGTTGGGGACACTTATAACATGGAGAGCTGATTCACAAGCAGACATCAGTCAAGTGCACTAGAAATAGTAGCACGTGTGTATGGACTATGCATGAGTTCAAAGCGAGAGAAAGCACTAAACAAACACAAAAACAAGATAAAGTTACCCCCCATAACAGGCATTGCAACTGGGTGTGTGCATTTTCAAATATCACATAATTTTTTAAATCACAGCTTACGCCATGGTGGTGAGATCACTGCCTGGCTGTCTGTTCCTTTTCATGTAATTCCTAGAATTGTATGGCAACAATCCTCTACCCATTTTATGATGGATCGAACAGACAGAAGTACCGAATACAGAAATGTGTCCTGGGTGGCTGGAAATCAGGAGACCACAGTTTTGGTACGCAATGTATTAACCACTATACTAACGCCCTCTAAAATGCGATTGCTGTGGGTAATTGTTATCGCATAGCCGCCACAGCCATATGTGTATGTAATTCTACGGATGCTTGAGACAGGGTGACATATCGTCAGCTACTTCTTTACCTCATGTTCTTTTACAAACTCTAGGAATGCACGTTCAACGACAACGTTGGAGTAATGGATTTCGCAGGCAAGTGATTAATACTGCATTGCGTACCGCCATAATGGATGGTTTTCAATAGCGGTACAGAAATGTTCTTTGTGTTGAATGAGATATTCTTCATAAGTGTTAATTACAATAAGAAAGTTAATAGCATGTATGTAATAATTATGGCTGGGCACAGTTATACAAACTGTATAACTGCCGATGGAAGGGAACAATTCAGTCAATGGCACGGGCTAATTACATGTCATTACAATAAGAGTCGTATGCAGCAAGGAAACTCGTTATAATTGATGGCGAATGTCGACTGTAAAGAAATGTTATTGCTCTATGTCTGAGATGGTTCATTACAGACTGTTATTATATCCAGAAACATGAGGAATATGTTGTAATTATGGGTAGACCCTAGGGAGAAATTAGTTAAAAGTGTACACCGACTAATAAACGGTTACGGTTAGGTTAGCAGGACAGGCATATGTTGTGTCGTTACTATGCAAATTAGGAATATAACAGGCAGTCATGGTGAGATTAATTTCTCAACCTGATTATTTTGCCATGAAATTACTATTTTAACTGTTTTAAATTATTACTTCTAGCTTCAAGTGCACAATAATAGATTACTTAAGTATTGTAAAGTTTGAAGTTTGACTGCCACTCACAATTCTACCAGTATGTCCATACAAGTGACTGATTAAAGGTATGCCCTGTGCATTTAGTATGTAAAAGACAAATTCAACGGCAAATGACAGTCCAGTATAGTGATACATGCCTGTCAGTCACACAACTGTATGTGTGCAGTAGGACGTTTCAAAACAGCGTGACTTCTGTGACAGACTGTTCAAGACTGGGTCAGGCACACCGATTACTGACCCCAGAGTTGATTTTCCTACAGGAATCCAAGCACATTTTTTTTTTTGGCACAAGAGAGCTTGGCATTGAACGCAGTGGTGACTGCATCGAAAAAGGATGCATTTGTTCTTTACTTTTTTAGAATATATTCACACACACACACACACACACACACACACACACACACACACACACATACACACACGCACGCACACACACCCGCGCAAACACACACACACACATTTAAGGTTTTAATTTGAAGCCCCCTTCGTGCATATGCTCTATTTGGTTACACATACACACACACAATATATATATATGCCCGCTCCGTGGCGAAGTTATTAAGGACGCAGTTCACAATCCGGCAAACCCGCGTTCGAAACACAGCTGCGGATGATATGGCTCTGCCTGACCGCCATGTATTGGTGTTTTACGAAATGGTATGGGTAAGGGTTGTTCAGAAAGCGAAGGCAAACTACTGAACGTACACTTGCCAAGAGATCATCATCATCTCATCTTCCACTTCTGCTGTCAAGCGTCGTGGGGAGGAATAATTGGCGTCCCAGCGTCCGATGGGTGGCATTGGATAGTGGCATTCCGTATGATTTTACAATGTCGTTGATGCCATCAACCCATTTACTTCTCGAGCATCCTCTTGTCTCGACGCAGATGATCTTTGATGTACGGCGAGATCTGGTTGTTGATGGTGTTGCATTCTAACGAGATAGCCAAACCATTTGATCTTCTGTCTTTCAATAAATGTGACACAATGTGTTGATTCCATTATCTGTTTGATAACAACATTTCTTACTCGATCTCGTATTGTTAAATTGCCAGCTCTTCTCAGGCATCTCAGCTCACAAACGTTAATTTTGTGTAAGTGGGATTTTGATAATGACCAAATCTGAGATTGGCAGCAAAGGGTTGGTGTGAATATGTTGTTTATTATATGTCGTTTTGCGGACATAGGTATGTTTGGATGTTTCAGTATGGGTAGTAGTTGATATGTAAGTGCACTTGCTTTTTGATATCTGTTCTCGATTTCTCTATCCAATCCACCATCGTCTGTGATCATACTTCCAAGATATTTGAATTCTTTAATTTTTTTCATAGATGTGCTATTTATCTGTATATTTAGTAGTCCAGTAGATCTGCTAACTTGCATTACGTCGGTTGTGGCTGTATTTATACTCATATAGTACCTGCGGCATGTTGATAGTACATAATAGCATGAACTTAGTGTCAGGTCCTTGTCAAATATGACTAAGCTACCGTATGACAGTAGACGGTACTACCTGCTTTCTGTCAACGCCGAATGTTGGACGGCGCTTACCAAACCCGACACTTCACATTGTGCCAACGGCTTCAGGCGGAAGAGCGCAATTGGGAGGGTACAAGCCTTATCCCGGTGCGAGGAGATGCAACCTAAAGACGAAATGTCATGGCAGGGCAGACCAGGCCCTACTCCTTGGTTGGCAGCTAGTATAGAATCGAAGCTCCAACAGGCGGACAGTTAGAGCATTGCTTTGCTGATCCGGTAGCTTCTGTAAATTGTCTTGTTCCAGATGTATTGGTGTTAGCATTCCTCTGGAGTGAACTAGGCAGGCCGAGAGAGGGATCATGCTGCATAGGCTACACATGGTCTCTATATTTTAGCCAAGGCTTTGTGCTATGGGGCGGTATAACTTCCTCCCTGGTCTTAACCGGTCTCGGAATCAAAGCGAGAGTTAGCAGGTACGGGTGATAAGTCCTTGCCAATTGTCGTAGACACGGGGCGCCACTGGGTGCCTCTGACGGTGGGAGACATCTACATGTGTCACTTATCAGCTACCGCCCGCCTTAAGCTGGGCAGCCCGCAGCCAGTTGGGTGCTGATCCGCCACAGCCTGAATGCTTCATTGGGTGCTTGGGGCTAGGACAAAATCTGGATCGCAGGCTGTTAAACTAATGTACCAGGCACTAATAAAAATAAAAATAGAAACCTCAAGCTACGACTTGCAACTTGGACCATAAGAACTATGTGTCCAGGATTTTCCAGCGACCCGACGAATATTGACGATGTGAAAAAAAACACGTTTGTGATTGATGCTGAACTCAATTGTCTTAACGTTGATATTGCTGGCCTTCAGGAGACTCACCTCGCTGAGGAAGGGTCACTCATGGAAAACAATTAAATCATTTATTTAGAAAGGTAGAGTGTATGCAGAAAAAAGGCAACATGGTGTTTGATGTGCAGTGAAGAATTCGCTACTGGGACTTATTTAAATTCCAGCTGGAGGTAATGAAAGACTATTATCCCTGCGCTTGGCAACCTCTTGTGTTTTTGCCACCATTACCACTGCATATGCACCGACGCTTGCTTCCCCTGATGATGTGAATGATTCGTTCTATGGGGAGCTAGACTCTGTGATCAAGGCAGTTCCAAAATCCAGCTACATTTATATGCTCGGTGATTTCAATGCTCGTGTGGGCAAGGACTCTAGTTCATGGCCAGTGTGCCTTGGAACGTACAACATCGGCCGCATGAATGAAAATGGGCACAGACTGTTGAAGCATTGCACCAGAAATGACCTATGTATTGCAAACTCCTTCTGTAAAACACAAGAGCTGCATACGGTCACGTGGAATTTTCCCAGATCCATTGGCATTAGCTGGACTTCATCATTACACGGAAACAACATATGAACCAAACATCATTAACTCGAAGTTACTACAGTGCTGACTGTGATACGGATCATTCTTTGGTTGTTGCAAGATTTAGACTCAGACCAAAGAGAATCTACACAGCTAAACACACATCTAGCCTTAGGATTGATGTTATTAACACCCACGATCCTGATAAGTGCCTTGAGGTCCAAAAGCAACTTGAAGACGCTTTCACTGAAACATCAGAAAATTGTACAGCAAGTAAAAAGGTGGGGTAAACTTAAGGAAACACTTTATAAAACAGCGGTAGGGGTTTAAGGCACTGTGGATCATAAGAGCCAGGATTGGTTTGCGGCAAACATCCAGACACTGCAGCCCTTGATTGATAAAAAGAAGATAGCTCTCTTAAGAAACATGGAACGAACAACACGTAAAACTCTTAGCCAGCTGAAGCTAGCTAGAAAGGATGTGCAACAGGCTGCCAGGCAGTATAAATATGACCAAGTTATGTGAGTCCATTCAAAATGCAAGTGATAATTGAAACATCAGAAGCACGTATGAAGGGATAAAGAAAGCCTGTGGTCCAATGATCAAAAGAAGTGCTGAAAAACTTGACTGGAGAAATCATCAATGATAAGAAACAGCAGATGGATAGATGAGTACAGCACTATATAGTGCTTTGCTCAAGTGAGACCAAACTAGCGGATGATGCTCTCAACTCCATACAGCCCTACCAACTCTTGACCACCTTGACACACTCCCAACATAACAGAAGTTAAGTGTGCTATAAATGAACTTGCATCTGGCAAGGCTCCAGGTAAGGATGGGATTCCAATAGAGGTTATCAGGAGTGGGCAAGACACACTCACTCTACAGATCCACTAGCCTATAGAGCTATACTGGCGAGAAGGACAAGTCCCACAGGATTTCAAACCTCACGCATCATAGCACTGTACAAGAACAAGGGCGATTGGAGCGACTGTAACAACGATAGGGGTATCTCACTTCTGTTTATTGTTGAGAAAGTATTTGCCAGAGTTGTTCTGCACAAACTTCATGTCCTGGGAATTAAAGTCTACCCCTAATCACAGTGTATCTTCTGACAGAACCGGTCTATCATTGATATGATATTCTCATTGCGACAAATGCAAGAAAAATGTCGTGAAAAGAATCAGCAAGTGTTTATTCCCTTCATTGACCTCACAAAAGCATTTGATTTGGTCAGTCGTGAGGATCTGTTCAAGGCACTAAAGAAAATTGGCTCCCCACCAATTCTTCTGTCCAATTCTGTTGTGGAATCGTTCCACACAAACATGAAGGGTATAATAGTTGATTGTGCAATTTCAGAAGAGTTTGAAATCAAGAGTGGAATTAAGCAAGGTTGTGTATTAGCTCCCACCTTCTTTGGAATATACTTTTCACTTCTATTGAAATATGCCTTTCGTGATCAGGATGGTGGTATATACATTCACTCACGCTCAGATGGGGGTCTATACAATGCTCAGAGATTGAAGGCCAAGACCAAAATTATGAGGGTACTGATAAGAGAGTTGCTGTTTGCAGATGATGCTGCAATTACGACCCACTCTGAGGAAGAGTTACAACGTCTACTATCTGCATTCTCCAATTATTATTCTGAATTTGGTTTAACAATTAGCAAAAAGAAGACACAGATTATGTCACAAGGTGCACATGGTGTACCATCAATCTTTATTGACGTCGCCGACCAAGAAATAGTAGACCATGTTACATATCTAGGATCAGAGGCAAATAGCACATTATCCCTAGATCAGGAAATCAACATCCGGATTGGTAAGGCAGCAACAATAATGAACAGGTTAACAAAACGAATCTGGGAGAATAGGAAGCTTACTGCCAAAAAAAAAGTCCTTTTCTATCATTCCTGTGTCCTTAGTACTCTTCTTTATAGCAATGAGGCCTGGACACCTTGCTCACACCAAGAACAACGTTTAAACAGCTTTCATATGCGGTGTCTGCGAAGAATTCTTGGTATTAAGTGGCAAGACAAAATCACAAATATTGAAATATTGTAAAGATCAGGTTATGTGACGGTATATTACACGCTCAGTCTTTGTAGACTTAGATGGACAGGACACGTTAGGAGGATGGATGAAGGTAGAACACCAAAGGGCATCTCTTTTGGTGAATTTCATGTGGGTAGGAGATATCAGGGTCGGCATCTACTGCGATACAAAGATGTGTGTAAGCGGGACATTGATAATTCACATTGGGAGCAAGTCGCCGCTGAACGTGTTGCATGGAGGGTAAATAGAAATGGAATAAGTAAAAAGGAGAAATTTATTGCAGATAAGTCACACACTGTTCGTGTGAGACGTAAGATGGTGCATGATGGTGAAAATGACCATGCGTTCACATGCATCCACTGTGGATGAACATTTACAGTGCGAATTGACCTTATTAGTCACATACGCCACAACAATGGCTTTAGTTATTAAGCCTTTTTGAAGCACAATGTAACAAACTATCGTCTGTTAAGACGGCAAGGTGCCAATGCATGTTGAACTCAGATTATTAATATGATTTTACAGCTTTAGAACAGGCACTGATCGATTGCAAATAGAGGTTCATTGATTGCAAGTGCGTCTGTTGTTTCAACTGAAGTACAGTGTTATAATTTTCTGAATCTGTTATGTCAAGGCTTGCTTCTTTGGATATTATGTCCATGTAGATGTTAAAAGAGCACAGATAGGAGAGAGTACGCCTCCCTGTCTCACTCTTGTATTGATTTTGAAGATATCTGATATACCCTCCTGTGTTATTACTGCACTTTGGCTCAAGTGGTACATGGCTATGATGTTTTCTAGTAATTGTCCTTGTATCCCGTAGTCTTCAAGAATGGTCCATACTTTATCTTTCTACTATGTCGAAAGCAATTTCCTGATCTATAAACGCACTATTCTGCTGATCAGTATATTCGATGTTTGTTTGTTTGTTTTTTTTTCACAAATTTTTCTAAGTGTGAATAGTGCATCGGTGCATATTTTACGGTTGCTGAAACCAAGCTGTACTTGGCTTAACTGTTGTTCATATAGCGGTCTAGATCTTTGTTGCAATATGTGTGCATACATTTTCCCTATATGACTCGGGAGTGATATACGACAAAATATGCTGGTGTTGATTGCGACACCCTGTAAAGGATATGTAACTAACCTATATATTATATATATATATATATATATATATATATATATATATATATATATATATATATATATATATATACACACACACACGTGTGTGTGTGTGTGTGTGTGTGTGTGTGTGTGTGTGTGTGTGTGTGTCTGTGAGGAGTATATGGCATATGTTGCTTGTCCCATGCGTGGATAGACCAGTAGTCACTTTGAACTTTGATGTAGTCACTTTGAACACGGAAGTGTTTATTTTTCAGGAGATTTCATTGTACTTCATTGAAGCTACGGTCAACTGAAAAAAGATGAAAAAACGGAGGGGGGGGGGGGGCGCCTAGATTGGAATTAGAATACATGCCCACGAGACCGATTACAGCAGTGGTTCTCAACCTTTTTTGGCCCGTGCCCCCCTTCACAATATTTTCAGAACGCCATTCCCCCCTTCCTATCAAAAGTTTTGCCCGTGCCCCCCTTCACCGTATTTTCAGAACGTCATTCCCCCTCCCCCCTTTTCATATTTCCTATCTAAAAATCCCCCCACCCCTACACGGTATACGTAAAAGTGGAAGGCAAATGTAATAGCATATACTAAAACAAGTCTAGACATTCACATAAAACATGATTTGTGGGTCTACTTACTTTATAAAATGAATTTTAGAAGGATGAGACATACATAACTGTACAGTATGAAAGGAAAACAATATTAAGTAATCGGTTCTTGTATTAACACGATCTTGAAATGGTCTTCACCCCCCCCCCCCCCCCCCCTTGGAAACCCTAAAATTCCCCCCTGGGGAGGGGGGGGGAATTCCCCACCGGTTGAGAACCACTGGATTACATCAATACCGTGCTAACCACGGCATTGCCCCAGCTTCCATTATTAATATAATAAGTGTATATAATGTGTGGGTATCGGTGTTTATCTAATATCACCATATCTTTTTATATCTAAATCATATCTAGGTGCATGCATTCCTAAAGCTCACGCATTTTCATGACAGCATACAAATAATGTGGCAGAGCTTATGAATTGCTGCATATCAAAAAATTGTGACTGTACCAGTTGTAATATAATTGACATATAATGCAAATCTAATATCCTGTGTACACTCTAATTGTTAATTAGATCAGCTACACTGCCTTCAGCATGGCCACACAAGGAAAGGTTGTCCCAGCAAATATGACTGTAATCCAGAATCTGGAGGATGAAGACACAATTACCAGTCACGAGACTCTACTCATGTATCGCTGGATCTGCCACTGTTTCATCGCTCAGGCTATTTGCGTCTTCGGCACGGTGACAAACATCATCAACGTTGTATGCTTTGTCAAACTAGGATTCCAGGACCCTGTCAACGTCACTCTGTTTGGTATGATTTTTCTTTAATAAAACACAATTAATTCAAACATAAATTGTAATTAACGGGTAGCATCATAATTATGTTGCCTATCTGATACAAAACGATTTCCCCATACAAGTACCCGTACATGTCTCTCTAGCATCAGCCACGTGTCGTGTGCCTCCCACAGTTATGGATACATTATTACTGACATCTTGAATATGTCTGCGATATGGACTTCCTCTTCTCCATCCGCCTTCCCGGTACAAGTCCATCCATAAGTATGTTTCCAGACCACCATATTTTACACAGATAAAAAGTTCCCCAATTTTACCTTATTTGTTTGTTAAATAATGATTCCTCTCCAATAGTGGGTTGGACTTGTGCAGATCTGTTTATTTTCTCTTTTGCCCCATGCATTACTTCTTTGCTACATTTATTTAGAGACCCTGCGTAGAACCATCATCAGAGAAGGCTCATTCAACGGCCAAGTGAACATCCAGGATCTACAACAGGTAGCAGCGAACCGCCAGACATGGAGAGCCATGACTTCTGCCCTATGCGCCGACTTAGGCTCAAGAGGGAAGACTAACTAACTAACTAACAATTATAATTAAAGACGGGCTAGTGCCTTTCTTCCGGTTTGTTAAAGATCTCACTTCGCTTATATAGGCTGTCACGAGAAATGTGCACGCTGTTTCTATTCTGGCTTTAGTTATTCTTTGTGTTACAGCAGTGGTTCCCAAGCTTTTCAAGCAGAGGGCCATATCTACTATTTTCGGTAGTTAAGCGGGCCACAACGTTATAAAATTATTAAAAGTCGTGCAATATAATTCTTACCTTTCTTAACTTTCGTCAACAAAATTCTAAAACTTTAAAGGCAGTCAGTGTCAACACTACAGTGCGGTCATTTTTTTGGTTTAAAATCAAAAGTTCATTTAACAATAAATTTCAAATCAGTTTCGAACATCGATATTAATGTAATTAATTTGTAATTGTAACTGTTCTTCAAAACAAGTTACTTAAAGTTCAGATGCCAATTTATTAATGTCTGGGCACAAATCAGTCGTGCCCAAAGTCATAAGTGCAGCTAGGTTAATGTTGGTGAGTCTGGAATGCTGTGTTGTTTTTTTTTATAACGATCAATGCCGAAAATGACTGCTCGCATCTGTAAGTCGAACCAATACGACAGATGTATCTCTGGGTGAATGAACGCAAGTGTTCAAATTGTTCAACAGGCAATAGTCGCTAGAATGAAATCATATGACCAGCTGAAGGTGAAGCAGGCAGCTCCAGAAATTTACATCTCAGTGCAGAATTGCATTTCAAATCAATTACTTCGTGCTGAAGGTTTTTCTGTAATTGACAGAGTTTGGCATCAGGGAATACGAATTGATTTATGAAGAGGGCAACATGATCTTCCTCTATTGTGAACTCGTGAAATCTCGACTTAAAGATGTTCAGAAGATTTTCAACTTTTACTTTGTACTGTAACAAGTCACATTTCTTTTCCACCACAAGCGTGTTCAGAGTTGGAAACGCCTCTAAAGTCCCTTCAGTCAGCTGTACGATAAACAGTCGTTGTCCTATTTTAAATGAAGAAATGCCATCGCACAAATTTGCGAATAGTTTTTTTTTTTTTTTCTGGATCCCCACATTTAAAGAGTTTCTCTCTCCATCTTCCTTGGTAGTCTTTTTTTGGCGCTGTGTAGACCTACTAGTTTTCCATTTCGAGATGTAGAGTTGGAAAAGAAAGCCGTGCACACAGCAAACCCCTACAGCAGTTTGCGAGATGGACTTTGTACGAGGAGGGTGTACCCCCCCCCCCCCCCACTTTGTGTACGAACAATTTCGTGTTGCCCAGGCCGAATACGATAGCCGGACAGAGAAGCACGAGTGGGTAGATCTTGGGGAGCTCGAACGGCAGGCTGCCGAGTGGAAGGGCCCGGCTACTATCTTGGGCCATATTTCGCGCGAGACGGCGGCGGCGTGGGTCTCCCCAGTGTATGCCGAGCTGTATGTTGTGGGTTGTGGTGGCGGCGGCGTGGGTCTCCCCAGAGTATGCCGAGCTGTATGTTGTGGGTTGTGGTGGCGGCGGTGTGGGTCTCCCCAGTGTATGCCGAGCTGTATGTTGTGGGTTGTGGTGGCGGCGGCGTGGGTCACCCCAGAGTATGCGGAGCTGTATGTTGTGGGTTGTGGTGGTGGCGGCGTGGGTCTCCCCAGAGTATGCCGAGCTGTATGTTGTGGGTTGTGGTGGCGGCGGTGTGGGTCTCCCCAGTGTATGCCGAGCTGTATGTTGTGGGTTGTGGTGGCGGCGGTGTGGGTCTCCCCAGAGTATGCCGAGCTGTATGTTGTGGGTTGTGGTGGCGGCGGTGTGGGTCTCCCCAGTGTATGCCGAGCTGTATGTTGTGGGTTGTGGCGGCGACTATTTGTTTTGCATCCCAGGTGGATTTGTGCCCTCCTAGACATGCCGCCCAAGGTATTCTATTTGCAAATGGCTACAAGCACGACCAGGCGAGCCTTCGTTTTCTGTGGTGTGGTTCGAATATCGCCGAGGCGGCAGAACATTGGGGAATGCAT
Source organism: Cepaea hortensis (assembly GCA_963921405.1). Taxonomy (NCBI): domain Eukaryota; kingdom Metazoa; phylum Mollusca; class Gastropoda; order Stylommatophora; family Helicidae; genus Cepaea; species Cepaea hortensis. Next base: position 109,174,601 of record OY992881.1, read on the forward strand.
TTTCTCGAGCTCGGTGGTCCACCAAGTCTGGCCACTTCTGCCGCAACATAGTGTCCATACACAGGGGTTTCTACGTCTGTAGACAGCTCGCCTTCTGTGTTGGTTGGGGAAAGAAACAGGACTATACGTTGTGTGCCTTGGAAAGTCCCTACGGAATACCGCCGACACAGATACACCCCAGCTGGAAGATCTGTAGTCTTCGGTGTATCCTTTGCCTTGGGTGGGGGGACCTGTACGAGTGTGGCCTGGAGCTCTTGTAGGCGTGGTGCCTGTTCGTCGGCTACATTCGCTATCTGTTGGAGGAGCCGTGCTAGCTGTTCGGGTTTTGGTGTGCGGACGACTTGGATTTTGTTCCAGTGTATCTCTCGACTTTCTTCGTTGTAGAAGGTACTGGCTGGAAGTACATCGATTTCCAGCTTGGAGGTCCCCTTCGCTCCAATGGCTGGGAGCCAGAAAGTTGTGCGGTTGTAGCAGTCTATACACCGCTCGAAACAATTTTCGGTTGCGGCGAGAAGTTTCTCCAACCCTCTGGTGGCCCATACAGCGCTGGGTGTAGTTTCTCCATCTTTGTACACAACTACTCTGGGGAGTGTTTGCCCCTGTCGCCTATACCCGAGGATTTCCAGGCGGCCCACCATCGCGGAAAGTTTCGCTGTGTCTCCATGCAGTCCCCGTTCCACCTCCTCGTATAATTGCTTCGACCTTTCTTTGTATATCCCGTTAGCTGTTGCATATTGGCGCAGTCGTTCGAGTTCTGTGGCTCGTCTCTGTACTTCCGCCTCCTGCTCCTCCCACATGCGACGGCGCCAGGCTTCGGCTGCTGCTGCATCTTAGATTTGTAGGAGACGGTCTTCGTGGGTTCTGGTCGAAAGGAGCGAGACAACACGTTCTTGGGCGATTTGGGGTACCTCCTCCAGATCGTAGGAGGATACCTCCAGACCAATTGCATGGCACTTCTTGCTCCTCCAGGTCCAGGAAACGGTTGGGGTCTCTGGAAATATGGTCTGGAGGGGCGGGCCGTTGGGGTGGAGCGCTGTTGGTCTCTTGCTGGCGGCTAGGATGGTTTTTGCATCTTTGTCCTTGGTATAGCAGCGGAGAGGTGCGAGCTCCACACCCGTCTCGGCTTTGGCCTCTAGAATGTCGAGCCGAAAGATTGGGCAAGCGCGAAAGCCAAAGTCTGCTGCGGCCCACAGCACTGCCCGCTCCCATGTTGCATCGTTGTCGACCTTTTCCTGGGTGGGGCGGTTCGAACACCCGACAGCCGTCCGGTGGTGGTGTGGGCGTACCACCCCACATAGATTTCCCTCTGTGGTCGGTTGGACAGAACCAAGCAGCGGTTGAGACATGCAGCAAGTTTTTCCCATTGTTTGGCTGGTGGTTGCACAACAAACAGTCCATCCGTTGGCGGCGAGACCAAGGCTAGCGCTTCTTGCAGGACCTCGGTGGCGGTTGTTGCCGACAGAGCGCGCCCGCGACAGGCATATAGGGACACTTCGATACCGGTGCAACCATGTGCTTGGGTGTCTGGATGTTGGAATGTTTGGCGGAGGTGTTGGTTGGGGCAGTCGGCATAGTCTGCTAGATGTCCGCCAAACGATTCGCGGATTTCGCCAGCCTCGAAGTTCGAGACGACTTTGTTGTATATCTTGGTGCGGGTCGTGTACCCACCCTCGCAGCTCTGGACCCAGGTACATACGTGCCGTCCTGCACTGTTGGTATTGTCGAGAATTGTGGGCTTGTCGTCTCCTATGACTGTGGCTAGGCTCCCCTGTTCGCGGAAGTCGTGGTTCGCACATAGGTATTCCACCAACGCCTGGCGATCGAGAACACCAGAGAAATCCTGGGTATAGTCGATGCAATAGAGGCCATAGCCGTGGACGTGTAGTAGGCGTTCGAAGCTCGGCAATTCGGCCAGTAGCTCGGCCATTGGTATTTCGGACACATCGAGTTTGGCTACAAATATGGCTGCGGGCTCTGTGTTGGGGTATATCTCTCGCCACTTCTGTAGGGCTCTACAGTTTGTATCGCTCTCTATCCTTGCGATGGTGGCTCGGATTGTTCCACCAGCGGTGGTGTTGTGGGTTCCAACGGTGTGGGCGATGGCAGTGTAGATGTGCCCGCGGGGGCTGCCATCTGGGACTGTACCCAAGCTTTTGCGGGCGGCGGCGGCAATGTCTCCAACCACCATCTTTGCGCTACCATTCTCCCCCGAGTTGCAGGAAATACTTCCATCCTTGGACACACAGTCTTCGCGCCGTAGATAGCCGAACGCATAGAGGTCGTCGACAAAGACTGGAAGTCCCACGAGCGGTGGGATATGGGTGCGACCGAGGTTGCCCTCCAAGTAGTCGACTTTCGCAATGTCGGGTACGAGGTTGCTCTCGTAGGCGTTTTCGAGAAGAAGGTGGGGCGCTACGGCCTTTTCGGCGCGGAGACCCATACTCTCGAAAGTTGCTTGTATAGACATGGTTGCTTGTGCTATGGTTCTAGCGATTCGAACATGTATACCGTATATGTCTAATAGGAGTGTCTCCAGGGGTAGCGGGCGTCTGGGGTGCCTCCTAGGTGGGTCGATACACCTGCGATGTACCTTGTGTGGCTGTCGAATTCTGTCCAAACCAGATCCCACCACAGAGGAGACGGTCGAGAGAGAACCGAGGAGGTGTGTAGACGGCAATAGAGGTGCTAGAGGAGGTGTGTAGACGGCAATGGAGGTGCTAGAGGAGACAATCGAGGCGGCAGAGGCTACGGAGGAGACGACAGAGGTGGCAGAGGATGCAGAGGGGCAATAGAGGTGGCAGTAGAGACATATACACACTGGCACACACAGAGACACACACAGAGACAAGCACGCGGCCACACACAGACGCCTCGACACCCACCGACGCGCACAGAGCCAGACACACAGAGCCACACAGAGACACATAGGCACATACAGACGCACAGAGACACATAGGCATATACAAACACACAGACGCCTGGGCACAGACACACACAGACAGACGCGTACAGAGACCCACACAGAGACCCACAAACACCACCACAGGCACACCTAGGCACATACAGACACAGGAGCACACAGATAGGCACATACAGACACAGGTGTACACAGACAGTCGCAGGCAAACATACATATATACACGGATACAGACAGACACAGACATCGACCCATACAGACAGACACAGACAGCCACACAGGCGCAGACAGGCATAGACAGACAGACACCCACACGCAGACATACAGACACGCACATACAGACAGGCACAGACAGACAGACATACACAGACAGACAGGCACAGATACAGACAGGCACAGACAGACATACAGACAGGCACAGACATACATACACAGACAGACAGGCACAGACATACATACACAGACAGACAGGCACAGACAGCCAGGCACAGACACACACAGACACACATAGACACACAGACAGACAGACACAGACAGATAGACACACTCATACAGACAGGCACACACAGACGGGCACAGACAGGCACAGATAGACAATCACAGACAGGCACAGACAGACAGACATACATACACAGATACAGACAGACACAGAGACAGACACAGACAACCAGACACAGACAGCCAGGCACAGACAGACACAGGCAGACACACACACATACAGACAGGCAGACGTTCACAGACAGGCAGAGACAGACATACACAGACATACATACACAGACAGACACAGACATACATACATACACAGATACAGACAGACACAGACAGCTAGACACAGGCAGGCAGGCACAGACAGACACACACAGACAGACACACACAGACAGGCATAGTCAGACACACAGAGACAGACAGGCACAGACAGACACACACATACAGACACAGACGCGCACACAGACGGGCACAGACAGGCACAGACAGACATACACAGATATACATACACAGACAGGCACAGACATACATACATACTCAGATACAGACATACACAGACAGCCAGACAAGGCAGGCAGGCACAGACAGACACACACAGACAGACACACACAGACAGACAGGCATAGACAGACACACAGAGACAGACAGGCACAGATAGACACACACATACAGACACAGACGCGCACACAGACGGGCACAGACAGGCACAGACAGACATACAAACAGGCACAGACATACACAGACAGGCACACATACATACATACACAGATACAGACAGACACAGAGACAGACACAGACAGCCAGGCACAGACAGGCAGGCACAGACAGACACACAGACAGACAGACACAGACAGACAGACAGACAGACAGACAGACTGGCAGACATAGACACAATCGCAGATAGACAGACACACATACACACACAGAGAGACGGGCACAGACATACATACAGACAGGCACAGACATACATACACAGACACAGAGACAGACACAGCCAGACACAGACAGCCAGACACAGGCAGGCACAGGCAGGCAGGCACAGACAGACACCGGCAGGCACAGACACACACACAGACAGGCACAGACAAACACACAAAAACAGGCATAGACAGACAGACACAGACAGGCACAGGCACAGACAGACACACAGGCGCACACGGCCTTGTACAAACACACAGACAGACACAGAGGCAGCAGAGGCGGCAACTATGATTGAGAGTACAGAGACGACAATCCCTAGTGCGACAGACAATATATGCAACAACCTCCCATTGCGACGGACCCCTAGCACGATAGACCCTTGGTGCGGCCGGCTCCTACGATATTTGCTAGCCTCCTAGTATGTACGACAAACAAGAAAGAAATGGTTGCTCGCACTCGGGCTTTCCCCGGCGATTTTTGCGCTATAGTTAGCTTCAAGTTGTTCCCACTCCTGTGCGCGTTGCGCCTCATCCTGGACCTGTCCTCGGAGTGTTGGATATCGCCCGGTGGTGGCGGCTCGCTCAAGTCGGACTGTGCAAACCCAATCACGCGCCTGGGCTATTTCCCTCTCGAGGACGGCTTTCCATCTCCCACTGTATGGCATCCCATACTCACGTGCTTGTTGCTGTAGTTGTTTTACAGTTGGCATGATTTCTCCGGTACGAACTATAGTTCTCCCAGTCTCTAACAGGCTGGCATAAAATGGTTGGCTCTCCGGTACGGATTATAGTTCTCCCAGTCTCTATTAGGGTGACTAAAATGATGTGATCCTAGCCAAACGTCGAACCTCTGCTTTGTACAGCTTTATATGTTTCTGGTACCAAGTCCGGCGGTTCTTGCGATTATATCCACAATCTAGGCACAGAGATAGGTAGTTGATGACCCCCCCCCCCTTCCACAAATTTGACAAAGCTTTGTGTATGACCCCTTTCGCATTTGGGCTAGGTGGACCTTACAATGTTCACCAATACAGCGCCGACCGCATAACGCTGTGGAGTATGAGCGCAACCATTGACATGTGTTCTTACCTATACCCATCTTGATTTGTATGTTATATAATAGCACACCTCTCTAATAGTGGTTTCAATATGTATATCTATGTAGGCGGCGGAAAAAAAAATATGCCAACCGTACAGCAGCTACAACAACAAGCCCGTGAGTCAACAGATAATAACATATCTCTCTAATAGATATTTCAGTATGCCTGCCCTGGACTTGGGGTCCCATCAATGGTGCCCCTACCTCCCTTATACACCTCGCACCCATGGGGCCTCAACATTCGTGGTACCCCCCACTTCGCTCCTCCACCCCATCAATGGTGCCCCTACCACCGTTATACACCTTGGACCCTTGGGGTGGGGGTCCGAGGTCCTCCACTAATCAAACATGTGCTGGGGTGTGTTTGGGTGCCATGACGCTACCATAACCATCGGCGTGCAGGGTACCCTCTCGCTAGATCTCAAACCGCTATTATACACCTACTGAACATTTCTAGGTAACTATAACGACGAAAACTAACTCAATAGGTAACTTTTATTTTTGCTTATTCTAATCGAAGCGATAACGCTCTCATGTAGCCTATCATTCGAAAGGCTGCTAATTAGGGAATTTGATTTGCACTTTATATCGTGGCCATAACAAAAATATTTTTTGCCTAACATTTTCTCATGGGCCGTATAAATGTGTACGTCTGTTGAGACCTCTCTGGCCTGATATGATTGTACGGCTGGCTGGATGTGGCCCGCGGGCCTTGAGTTTGACACATGTGCTCTACATGAACGCGTCTCTTGACAATAGCGGCAGTATAAGATCATATCAGAATGTAGTGACTACATAGACTGCAGCCGATACATGTAGATATTCTACGTTATGCATCGTTTGCCTCGTTAAAGATAAGTGAAGCATAATTGTTTGTTGAGTTCGTTTTCTTTATCTCACTATTATTTCAGGTCTGGCTATATCTGACCTAGCGAGTATTGTGACAATGATCTGGTTCAATATATTCATGACACCAGCCGTCCGAAAGGCAGATCTTCTGTTGGATGTCGACGATCTGTTATATCTAGTAGGTGGTTGGCCGCATGTCACCTTCGCCCGTGTTACAAGTATCCTGACAGCGTTTCTCACACTAGAGAGGTGTTTGTGTATTGCAATGCCTCTTAAGGTATGTATGCGGGCACACACACACACACACACACACACACACACACACACATACATACATACATACACACACACGTGCGTGTATATATATATATATATATATATATATATATATATATATATATATATATATATATATACACGCACAGACAGACAGCCAGACAGACAGACAGTCAGTCAGACAGACAGACTGACAGACAGACAGATATGTTATGTTACCTTTTCATGAGGTGAATAATAATCATCATCATCATCATCATCATCTTCCACTTCTGCCGTCAAGCGTCGTGGGGAGGAATAATTTGCGTTTCAGCGCCCGGTGGACGGCACTGGATAGTGTCATTCCGTGAGGTTGTACAATGTCTCTGATGTCGTCAATCCATTTTCTTCTTGGACGTCCTCGTGGTCTCGTCGCAGATGATCTTTGATGTAAGGCCAGTGATGGTAGTTGTTGATGTTGCATTCTAATGACATGGCCAAACCACTTGATCTTCTGTCTGTCAATAAATGTGGCACAAGATGTTGATCCCACAGTCTGTCTGATATTAGCATTTCTTACTCGGTCTCGGATTGTTAAGTTGGCAGCTCTCCTCAGGCATCTCATTTCGCAGGTGTTGATTTTGCGAAGGTGTAATTTGGATAAAGTCCAGGTTTGAGATTGGTAGCATAGGGTTGGTGTGAATATGCTGTTTATTATCTGTCGTTTTGCGGACATGGGTATGTTTGGATGTTTCAGTAAGGGTGATAGTTGATATGTAAGTGCACTAGCTTTTTGACATCTGATGTCAATTTCTCTGTCCAATCTGCCATCTTCTGTGATCATACTTCCAAGGTATTTGAATTCTTTAACTTGTTTCAGAGGTGTGTTATTTATCTGTATATTTAGTGGGCCTGGCGATCTGCTAACTTGCATTACTTCGGTTTTGGCTGTGTTTATACTCATATTGTATCTGCTGCAGGTTGAACTCAGATTAGTAATATGATTTTGTAGTCTGCCCTCATCGCTGTAAAAGAGGCACTGATCATCTGCAAATAGAAGTTCATTTATTCCCTGTGGGTCAGTTGTTTCATCTGGAGTAAAGAGTTCTAAATTTTCTGAATCTGGTCTGTCGAGACTTGCTTCTTTGGAAATTCTGTCCATGTAGATATTGAATAGCAGGGGAGAGAGCACACATCCCTGCCTCACTCCTGTATTGACTGTGAACATATCTGATATACCTTCCTGTGTTCTTACTGCACTTTGGCTCGAGTGGTACATGGCTATGATATTTTCTAGCAGTTGCCCTACTATCCCATAGTCTTCAAGGATGGTCCATAATTTGTATCTGTCTACTCTATCAAAAGCCTTTTCCTGATCTACAAACACAATATTCTGCTGGTCACTATATTCAATAGTTTTTTCACAAATTTGTCTAAGTGTAAATAATGCATCAGTGCAACTTTTACCTTTCTGAAAACCGAATTGTGCTTTGCTTAACTGTTGTTCAACTATTGGTCTAGCTCTTTGTTCCAAAAGTTTTGCATACATTTTCCCTATATGGCTTAGGAGTGATATACCTCTGTATGTTTCGCACTCTCTCATATTGCCTTTCTTTTTCCATATTGGTACTATTATTGCCTGTTGCCAATCATCTGGGACTTTTCTTTCTTCCCATGCTATATTAAAAAGTCTTGTTAGCCATTTAACTCCTGTTTCCCCACAGGCCTGAATAGCTTCTGTGGTTATTCCATCTGGACCTGGTGATTTGTTCTTAGGACTTTTCTGTATAACTGCTTTGACTTCTGCAGGTATGAAATTTGGTTCTTGCTGTCCCTGGCGTTTAGGCACAAAAGTGAGGTTTCCTATGTTATGTGTGGGGTTAAGTAGTTCTTGAAAGTATTCTGCCCATCTTGCTAGTCTTTGTTGTGGATTAAATATTGGTATACCTCTTTTGCTGTTTATGATGGTGGTTGGGTTGTAACATGCATCTCTGTTTCTCATTGTGGTGACACGTTTATAAAATTCTCTTGGGCAGTCTTTGCTAAGGGTCGCCATCTGTTCACCGTATATTCTCCAGGATTCATCTTTAGATGCTCTAATTGTTCGTTTGGCATTACGTCGTGCTATTCTATAAGTAATATAGTCCTGTTCAGATTTAGTTGTGATCCACTTTTTGAATGCTACCTTCTTTTTGAATATGCTATCTTTAACTTCGTTGTTCCACCAGGCTGTTCTTAATCTTTTGTCTTGCCCTACTTTCTTTGTTCCACATTTATTTTTCAGTGTGTCGAGCATGGCAGCCTTGAAACATGTCCATTCCTTATCTACGCTTGAGTGGTCATCAGGGATGTTCTTATGTAGGTTTTGGATTTCTTGATTGAATTCGTCTTTAACTGTATTTTCCTGCAGCCTCCTATAATTGATGACATGTGTTGTTACTTTTTTGTTTCTTATTCTCCTGTGTGATGAAATCTTTTTTATTATGACTGGTTTGTGATCAGTATCAACATCTGTATTTGGGAGTGCTCTTGAATCTAATAGTAGCCTTCTGTCTGATTTCCTAATTAGAATAAAGTCAATTTGGGATGCTTGGTTTATGTCATTCCATTTATACCAGGTTTTGGTGTGGCTACGACGATGTTGAAAAAAACTATTTGCTATTATTAGTCCATGTTCCGAACATATGTTGAGTAGATGTTGACCATTGCTGTTACAATCAGTCTCTGTGTCGCTGAATGGCCCCATGCAAGCCTCCCACGGTGTTCTTCGTGTGCCTATTCGTCCGTTAAAATCACCCATCACAACTAGTTCATCTGTCTCCTTGACATTATTTAACGTGTCTGCAAGTTTATCAAAATATTCGTCTTTGTCTTCGTCGCTGTAAGTGTCATTACATTGGGCGTGAATAATCACGTATGGTTATTGCTGGCTTTATCACGGAAAACACGCTAGGATTATAGTTATTAATAACGCAGCGTAACTTAGACTAAGCTGGTCTCCCTGGTCTAGGGATTTAACGACTTTATCCGTATTCCCGTTTATCCATGTAGTGTAATGCAGCGCGCGAGAATTGAAATCGGTTCTCGCTACGTTGGTAACTTACGGGATAAGTGAGCCGGCCGCCCAGAAAGCAATGGCAAACTACTGAGCGTAATCTTGCCAAGAAATCAACAAGCAGCTGAAAGATACTGATGTTGATAGCGTTGTCCTGTAAAGGATATGCGGGGGGGAAAAAAAACTTAGACTAAAGTGTGTTACAACAATTTTCTGTTAATATGGGAATACGGTTTACGTGAAAGGTCTTTTGTAAATAAATAAGAAAATGCGTACTAGAGTGAATCTCTGGTCCAGCGCCTTATTATCACTGTGCTTAGAGAAATCCCTCCACTATAGTAGGTAGATAAATACATACTTATTTGATCACGGATGATGCAGCGAAATTCCAGTAACTCTTATCAACATTTTTTGATACTTAACACATTGTTTTACACAAGAGAGACACATTAAGCCGCCCTATAATGTTTGCGAATGTCCAGACCGAGTTAAACATGACTATGTTAGCTGTGTCTGGAATATCGTTGATACATGATGTGATAATGTCTCCACCGCCGGGTAAGCACGGTATGAGGCAGAATGTGTTCATTCCTTGACACTCTCTAGGGACAGGTCTACCAAGGTAATTTTTCATTTGCACTTCCATCTTAGAGATTTCTTAATGATTAGTTTAGTTTAGTTTAGTCGATGGATCAACATCACGTCACACGGGTGCAACCGTTCTCCGAAGTGCTATGTTCTCCCCCTAACTCAAACCTGAGTTTGGAGAAACTCAGCTCAGTGCACGAACTTTGTAGCACGGGCGAGGATCCTGAAATACTTTGGGTATATTTTTAACTCCAAATTTTGCCCGGGCAGCGCCGTTAGGCTACTCTTTTTCGATTTCCAACTGCCAAGGGATTTTTTACGTGCGCAACAATACACACGGGCGTTCGATCTCACTACCCAGAGACCAGGGGACAATGTATTACTAGAAGTCCACGAGAAAAACTCCCGGTCATCACCGGGGCTTGAACCCCGGACCTCCAGCACTCGAGGCGAACACCATACCTCGAGACCACGCAGCCCCCCCCCCCCCTGTGTTTATGATTGTTCGCACCCACCCCATGCCTATGCGGCTATTTATAAATTCCTCAAAAATATCCTGTACACAAGGAGGTGAGGTATGTCTATGCCACACTATCCTTTAGGTATGTTAATGACATTACGAGTTTAAGAAAGAGAAATAATTATATCAGCACTAACGTCAATTTATTTTAAATGTTGTAGGAAACCAGTCTGTTATCTACTGTGTAAAATGCAGAGGTGGCTATCTTATATAATTACTGCTTCTGTTTGAGAATTTGAGTAACCGGTTTATTTGCTTTTAATGTATTCTTTACTTTTCCAGGTGAAAAGGATATTTACTTCCAAACGAGCAGCTATCTTCGTTACGACATTCTTTGTCCTATTGCTTGTCAGCGTTTCTCCTATATACTGTGTTACCAGATTTGGAATGGTGTTCATTGCTTCAAGAAACAAGACAATCAGGTCTACTGTCCAAACTGAGAGTCTTGTGACTGTCTACACGGCTACTATTGCTGTCAACAACATTATAATTCCAGTTGGCGCTTTTGCAGCTGTCATTATTTGTACAGCTATACTTGTTATTAGTTTGCACAGGAAAACAAAATGGCGCAAGTCTGCTGCTGCTAATTCTGAGCAAGTGTTTAGTAGAGATCAGAAAGTATCTAAAATGATTTTAATCATCTCTACAGTTTTTATTATTTGTTTCATACCTTGCTGTGTGTCTTTTTTGGCCGTAGCAATAGAACCTGAAATTGAAATATACGGGATGTACAGAAATACATTGATGCTTTTGTTTGGCCTTAGCTTTACCTTCGAGTCTGCAAATTCATCTGTGAATATTTTTATCTATTATAACATGAGTAGCAAATTCAGGGCCAAATTTCGAGAATTATTTAAGATGTCTTTGAAGTAATATAGAACAAGCGATGTCACTGGTGGAAATGTCATGACACTACACAACTCTTTAAAAGGATTTGTGCTGTTTGAGTGGACATTATTGCTTCTAAACGCCAATTTGCATACGATAAGGCAATATTTCCCTACACAAGAATACACCGGATTACGCGAATGCGTGGTTCGTTAATTCGTGAAGTAATGTTCACCTGAGGGATATTTATTGGAGATGGACCAATGCTTGGAAGGCTAGTGTGGAAGTGAGTGATAACCATTTTTGTGGAAAGACATAACAGAGGAGCTCAATTGCCCAGATCAGCGCCCCTGTCTTCTAAATGCATGTTCGAGGTTAAGTTAATAAGTAAGTCACAAATGGCTGCAGAAAAATAACTAAAGATGATAACAACTTGAAACCAGTTTGTTTTTATACTTTTATGTCCCTTTATTTCTCAACATAATTTCCACCAACATTGATGCACATATCGCATCGTTTTATCAGTCCTTCCAAACCGGCTGTATAGAACTACGTGCTTTGTTTTTCATTTACAGGCCATCCCACAGAGCTGTGTGACTTACTTATTGACTCACCCGCTTAACTTTTCTACTCAGCTATGCACCGCTTTACGGGACAAACATTTGTCAGCATAAGCACCGGCAACTCACCTTTGCGGGATACATTTCGCGAATGACGCCGAAGTAGAATGTGAAGTGAAAATGTGGTTTAGAAAACAGAGCACGCAGTTCTGTGCAGCCGGTTTGGGAGGACTGATAAAACGCTGGGATAAGTGCATCAATGTTGGTGGAAATTATGTTGAGAAATAAAGGGACAATGTATGTATAAAAATAAACTGGTTTCATGTTGTTATCATAGTTAGATATTGTGTGGGCAAGGACTCGAGTTCATGGCCAGTGTGCCTTGGAAAATACAACATCGGTCGCATGAATGATAATGGGCAAATGCTGCTGGAGCATTGCACTAGAAATGACCTATGTATTACAAACTCCTTTTTTAAAACAAAAGAGATGCATACGGTCACATGGAAACATCCAAGATCCGGCCATTGGCATCAGCTGGACTTCATTATCACACGGAGACAACATCTGAACCATACATCGTTAACTCGAAGTTACCACAGTGCTGACTGTGATACAGATCATTCTTTGGTTGTTGCAAGGGTTAGACTGAGACCAAAGAGAATCTACACAGCTAAACACAAGTCTAGCCCCAGGATTAATATTATTAACACTCACGATCCTGGAAAGTGCTTTGAATTTCAACGGCAACTTGAAGACACTTTCAATAATACATCAGAAAATTGTATAGTAAATGATAAATGGAGTAAACTTAAGGAAACTATTTATAAAACAGCGGTAGGGGTTTACGGCACTGTGGATCATAAGACGCAGGACTGGTTTGCGGCAAACAACCAGATACTGCAACCCTTGATTGATAAAAAGAAGAAAGCTCTCTTAAGAAACAAGGAAAGACCAACCCGTAACACTCTGAGTGAGCTGAAGTAAGCGAGGAAGGATGTACAAAACGCTGCCAGGCAGTGTTCGAATGACTATTGGATCAAGTTATGTGAGTCCATTCAAATCGCAAGTGATAAGGGAAACATCAGAAGCATGTATGAAGGGATAAAGAAAGCCTGTGGTCCAATGATCAAAAGAAGCGCACAACTGAAAACCTTGACTGGAGAAATCATCACTGATAAGAAACAGCAGATGGATAGATGGGTCGAGCACTATTTAGAGCTTTACTCAAGTGAGACCAAGCTAACGGATGATGCCCTCAACGCCATAGAGGCCCTACCAACTCTTGACCACCTGGACATACTTCCCACTATAACAGAAGTTAAGTGTGCTATAAATGAGCTTGCATCTGGCAAGGCTCCAGGTAAGGATGGGATTCCAATAGAGGTAATCAGGAGTGGGCAAGACACACTCGCTCTACAGATCCACCAGCTAATAGAGCTCTGCTGGCGAGAAGGACAAGTCCCACAGGATTTCAAAGATTAAAACATTATAACGCTGTACAAGAACAAGGGAGATCGGAGCGACTGTAACAACTATAGGGGTATCTCACTTCTGTGTATTGTTGGGAAAGTATTTGCCAGAATTGTCCTGCGCAGACTTCAAGTCCTGGGAGATCAAGTCTACCCCGAATCACAGTGCGGCTTCCGTCAGAACCGGTCTACCATTGATATGATATTCTCATTGCGACAGATGCAAGAAAAATGCCGGGAACAAAATCAGCCACTGTTTATTGCCTTCATCGACCTCACAAAGGCATTCGATTTGGTCAGTCGTGAGGGTATGTTCAAAGCACTAAAGAAGATTGGCTGCCCACCAACTCTTTTGTCCATTGTGGAATCGTTCCACACAGGCATGAAGGGTATAATCAAGTTTGATGGCTCAACTTCAGAAGAGTTTGAAATCAAGAGTGGAGTTAAGCATGGTTGTGTACTATCCACCACTCTCTTTTTGATATACTTTTCACTTCTACTGAAATATGCCTTTCGTGATAAGGATGACGGTATATACATTCACTCACGCTCAGATGGTGGCCTCTATAATGCTCAGAGATTGAAGGCCAAGACCCAAATTAGCAGGGTACTAATCAGAGAGTTGCTTTTTGCGGATTATGCTGCGATTACGACCCACTCTGAGGAAGAATTACAACAGCTACTATCTGCATTCTCCAATGCTTGTTCTGAATTTGGTTTAACAATTAACAAAAAGAAGACACAGATTATGTCACAAGGTGCACATGGTGTACCATCAATCTTTATTGACGACGCCGAACTGGAGATAGTAGACCATTTTACATATCTAGGATCAGAGGTAAATAGCAAATTATCCCTCGATCAGGAAATCAACATCAGGATTGGCAAGGCAGCAACAACAATGAACATGTTAGCAAAAAGAGTCTGGAGAACAGGAAGCTTACTGCCAAAACAAAAGTCCTCGTCTACCAAGCCTGTGTCCTTAGTACTCTTCTTTATGGCAGTGAAACCTGGACAATTTACTCACACCAAGAGAAACGTTTAAACAGCTGCGAAGAATACTTGGTATTAAGTGGCAAGACAAAATCACAAATACTGAAGTATTGGAAAGATCAGGTTGTGTGACGGTGTATTCCATGCTCAGTCTTCATAGACTTAGATGGATAGGACACGTTAGGAGGATGGATGATGGTAGAATACCAAAGGACATCTTTTTTGGTGAATTACAGACGGGTAGGAGATCTCAGGGTCGGCCTCTACTACGATACAAAGATGTGTGTAAGCGGGACATGATTGATACAGGCATTGATAATGCACATTGGGAGCACGTCGCCGTTGAACGTGTTGCATGGAGGGCAACTATCAGAAATGGAATAAAGACAAAGGAGAAAATGATTGCAGATAAAGCACACACAGAGCGTGAGAGACGTAAGATGGTGCAAAATGGTGGAAATGACCATGTTTTCACATGCACCTACTGTGGGCAAACATTTGCAGCAAGAATTGGCCTTACCAGCCACACTCGCCACCGCCATGGATCCAAGTTATTAAGCCTTTTTGAAGCACAATGTACCAAACTATCGTCTGTCAAGACGGAAAGGTGCCAATGATATTTGTCTACAGCCATTTGTGACTTACTTATTAACGTACCCTCGCATATGCCCCAGTTGTTAAAAGTTATATATGTTAACGTCAACCACGTATGATATTGATAATGAAATAAAGGGGCTATTTACAGATAAGAATAAAAGTGTCGATTGCAAAGAGTGTGGGATAACTTTACTTGTGAGTTTAACAAACAATTGTTTTAAAAAAAAGTTTAACATTTAGAAATATGAGGATTTAAGAGTATAGCACAATATAGCACAAAACGTTTATCAACTTGCTAAAATTCAGCACTTTCTGGACGTAAGCACACGAAAAATATTCTTTACACCCTATATACAATCACATCTCGATTATTCTTCCACAGTCTGTGATGGTTGTCCTAAAGTTGAGTTGAGTTGAGCTTAGAACCGACATCACTGCGCTAAGGACATTCCTATCCGCGCTCTGTCACCTCGTTCAACAGCTGGATAAGCGTCTTACTACTAATTCCCATTGCCATCTGATTGCAAATGTTCCTGGTCTTTCCTCTCAGTGTTGAGATTCGTCCAGAACCCCTGCCAACCACCCACCATATCATTCTCTCCACATACGCGTTCTCAATCACTATCGCCGCTTTCTCCACCTAGCCCCACAGGCACCCGACTACCTCTCCTGTGTCCAAAAGTTATATACCACTGTGATGTGCATTCCCCGCGAGCCTATTAGACCGTGTATTCTCCTGCACTCCCACACGCCCAGGGCCGAAAATCAGAAAATCAAAACAATTCTCAAAATCGGTGCCCACTGAAAAAAGGCAAGCCATGCTATACGAAACGCTCATTTCTCAACCTTACTAAGCATACTCCGTGAGTCCGCAATGAACACAATGTGTGTTGCAGCGGTCTCCTCCAACCATCGGAAGACTGCTGTTACTGCTTCGAACGGGACGCAGAGGTGTTTCCAAGACACCAGGGCCAGGTTGTATACTGGCCAAGACCTACTAACACATCCAAGTCGTGCATCCTGGGCAATAGGTCCCTTCGGGGTCCTGGCTAACGTAATAGGATTGCTGATTCTTCCGAAGTCGGAGAGTATCTGCCTGCACGGCGAGGGACCACTTGTCTGTACACCAATAAGCCAGACATGGGAAAACGGATACTCACGCAAACCTCAATCCAGTATGACATCAAACTGATGTTGGACAACAGGATGTCTTCATCCGACATACATGACTTCACGCTGGAGTTCACAGCCAGTGAACGCAAGCAAGCACTGCTTCGACCTCCATTCTCATGCTGGAGGTCGTAGTCTCAAATGTAGACTCTCCTGTTTCAAGCATCGTCCATAATCCTAAACCTCCAAACGACAATGTCTCAATCTAATATATAAAATGACTATATTCTCTTCAAAATCGCGCTATGCGTCTAGTTTCTGGCATACGCACGTTGAAAGTAATAGGTTTTACTGTTATCTAAGTTTTCTACCGCATTGAGATTTTCTTATTTAACAAAGCCAATTTAGTGAATAAATTTATATCTCAAAATAACCCAGAGTATCTTTTATCGTTGATTTAACTGCATGCAATGAAGAACAAGCTCTTACATTTATTACATGTTTCAAAGCCTAGATTGGGCTTATAAAAACATGTTTGGCGTATTCTGGTGCTCACTCATGGAATGTTCTTCCACGACATCTGAAAACTCCGATGGGTTCCTACACATTCAACTGGGTTGGGGGAGGGTGGGGAGAGAGAGAGAGAGAGAGAGAGAGAGAGAGAGAGAGAGAGAGAGAGAGAGAGGGGGGGGAGAGAGAGTTAAATGCTTGCATGTCACATACCATGCTATTTCATATTTTAAGGTGTATCTTCATAGTTCATATTATTATTGTGTGCTGCCATTTTATTTTAACATGTTCGATATGAAACAGTTTGCACTGCTTACTTCAGCAGTCTTATATAATATTATCTTTTTGAATTCCATCAATATACTTTACGTCCCACAATGTATGCATGTAAACTAGTTTTCCATTTTTGTGTGCATGCTCATGACAGACATTAGTGTATGTGTGTGTAAAGTGTGGGAGTTAGTGCATATAAGATAGAGTGATTATGTAAAACAGTGTGTAAGTATCTAGATGTGATTGTATGTATGTGTGTGTATGAGTGTGCGTGTGTTGTGTGTGTGTGTGTGTGTGTGTGTGTGTGTGTGTGTGTGTGTGTGCACAGGAACGTATGCATACTCACATAACATGCTATTCCATGTTATTTGTGTATACTCATCTTTCATATATTTAGTTTTATTTCTGCCACATGATTGCACTGTGTACAATATGAACAAAAACTATTGCACTGCTTACCTCATTCCCCCACCTCCACGTGGTGCAGACCGGGAAACCATGACCGCGAGGTCATGGGCAAACGAGGCTATGGCTCGCCATAGGGGATGGAGTCCCTGTGGTCAGATTTGTGTCCTAAACGAGCGACTGGCCTAGCAAGCCGGCAGGGGATCATCATACTGCTCTTAGAAAAACTAAGAAGTATAAACGGAAGCCCATAATCGGGCACTTTCCCGCTGTTTATACTTCACCTCGACACCACAAGTTACAAGAGAAACATGATGAGGTGAGATGAGATGAGACTATCCTGTTGTACTGCATTTACATACTGAAATGTTTGTAGGGAGTATGTATAATGTATTTTTGTGTGTGTTTCATTTGTGTGTTGATGCTAATGACAGTTGTCAGTGTATGAATGTCTTGAAGTGTGTGTATATTAATTTGTGACTTTGTGAAGTAGAGTGTGTATGCTCGCGTGGGTTTGTGATTGTGTGTGGGTGAATGTGGGTGTATGCAAGGACGTGTGCGGGTGTATGACTGTCTTGATGTACGACTGTGTGAGCATTTGTGTATTTTCGTGTGTAAAAGTGTGTATGTATCGAATGTGTGTGTCTGGAAAGGAGTGTATATGTGTGCCTTGATGTATGTATGAATAAAGACATTTGAGTGAGAGACAGAGACAGAGACAGAGAGAGAGAGAGAGAGAGAGAGAGAGAGAGAGAGAGAGAGAGAGAGAGAGAGAGAGAGAGAGAGAGAGAGAGAGGGGTATGTATGTGTAAGTAAACATTTGTTAGTAAGTTTGTGAATGAGTGTGAGTATATGTGTATGTGATGGAATTTGTATTTGTGTGTTATTGAGTGGGTGCATAAATGTGCGAGTTTGTGTAAATGATGTATGTATGTTTGCAGATGTGCATATATGTGTTTGTGCATGCGCTTGTGTATGGGCGCATTCCTTATAACATGATACTATGCATTGTTTATGTTTACAACAGTCATTTGACAATGGTTTTTTTTTTCAATGTGAATCTATCAAGCGCAATAGGCAATTGATAACAGATGAGAAATTGGATATGCCGAATGTAAGACAGGCCTGAGTGGTCAATTTGTGATCCTTTGAAATTAAAGTATGTTCGTTTGTTCTTTTGTTCGTTCTCTCTCTCTCTCTCTCTCTCTCTCTCTCTCTCTCTCTCTCTCTCTCTCTCTCTCTCATTCTCTCTCTCTCATTCTCTCTCTCATTCTCTCTCTCATTCTCTCTCTCTCATTCTCTCTCTCATTCTCTCTCTCTCATTCTCTCTCTCATTCTCTCTCTCTCTTATTCTCTCTCTCATTCTCTCTCTCTCATTCTCTCTCATTCTCTCTCTCATTCTCTCTCTCTCGTTCTCTCTCTCATTCTCTCTCTCATTCTCTCTCTCTCATTCTCTCTCTCATTCTCTCTCTCATTCTCTCTCTCATTCTCTCTCTCATTCTCTCTCTCTCTCATTCTCTCTCTCTCATTCTCTCTCTCATTCTCTCTCTCATTCTCTCTCTCATTCTCTCTGTCTCTCATTCTCTCTCTCTCATTCTCTGTCATTCTCTCTCTCATTCTCTCTCTCTCATTCTCTCTCTCATTCTCTCTCTCATTCTCTCTCTCTCATTCTCTCTCTCATTCTCTCTCTCTTCCTCATTCTCTCTCTATCATTCTCTCTCTCTCATTCTCTCTCATTCTCTCTCTCATTCTCTCTCTCATTCTCTCTCTCATTCTCTCTCTCGCTCTCTCTCTCTCATTCTCTCTCTCATTCTCTCTCTCATTCCCTCTCATTCTCTCTCTCATTCTCTCTCTCATTCTCTCTCTCATTCTCTCTCTCACTCTCTCTCTCATTCTCTCTCTCATTCTCTCTCTCTCTCTCATTCTTTCTCTCATTCTCTCTCTCATTCTCTCTCTCTCTCATTCTCTCTCTCATTCTATCTCTCATTCTCTCTCTCATTCTCTCTCTCTCTCATTCTCTCTCATCTCTCTCTCGCTCTCTATCTCTCTCTCTCTCAGTCTCTCTCTCATTCTCTCTCTCATTCTCTCTCTCATTCTCTCTCTCATTCTCTCTCTCATTCGCTCTCTCTCTCATTCTCTCTCTCATTCTCTCTCTCTCTCGCTCTCTATCTCTCTCTCTCTCCCTCTCTCTCTCTCATTCTCTCTCTCTCTCTCTCTCGCTCTCTATCTCTCTCCTACCCACAGTTTCCCTCTTAGTTCACACTAACCTCTGAGAGTACATTACCTTCTGAGTACACACTACTTTCTGATTACACACTACCTTCTGAGTACACACTGCCTTCTGAGCACACACTACCTTCTTAGAACACACTACCTTCTGAGTGCACACTACCATTTGAGTACACACTACCATCTGAGTACACACTACCTTCTGAGTACATACAGCCTGATGAGTACACACTGCCTACTAAGTACACACAGCCTACTGAGCACAAATTGCCTAATGAGTACACACTGCCTACTGAGTACACACAGCCTACCTGGATCTGCAGCAGGAGAGACTCTATCGAAATACAAAACACACACTTGAAACATTTTTAGACAATAGCCGACGGCGAGATGTAGGCTTCAAGATTATTTCTTGGCAAATCTGTGAGTGTTTTCTAAGACATGTCTCCCTGTTCTTATTATCCCTCTGTAATGTTTCTATGCCGGCTTCCTGGCCTAGAGGTTAGCGACTTTTCTCCGTAATCTCGTATACTCTCGTAGGTAACGTGACGACGGTGAGAATCAGCAGTGGTTCGAATAGCGTCGGTAACTTACGGGGTATTTGAGCCGGCAGCTCTGAAGGCAATGGCAAACTACTGAGCGTAATCTTGCCAAGAAATCAACAATCAGCTGAAAGATGCTGAGGTTGACAGCGATTACCTGTAAAGGATATGCACTTTTTTATGTTCCTATTCTACGTTGCACAAAGAGGTAGTAAGATAAACTGGAGGACACCCTATAAACAATCTACATTAAGCAAATGGACACAGTATTTATAGATGGAAGTGCAAGAGATTTGGAAGGGCTATTGGTTTGGTTTTGGTAAAGGGTCACTTCCATAGCACGCGAAGATCTATATAAGTCATCCAGTTGTCCTACATACATCACGCAAGTATAATCTTAGTACAGTGCACGAACGCATGACCATCGATGATGATTCTAATGTGAGTATACTCACAAATTGGAGTTTATGACAAAGTGGGCATGCCAACGACCTCACTTTTTGAAGCTGATGGGATCGTTTTCGAAGTGCGTCATTATGTTTACAAGTGATGTTTTTGGTTGGTCTGTGCAGCTACGGATTTCGTGCACAGTGCTAAGCTTTCAGCAGACTGTTCTGTGAAAAGAAGATGGAGCAAGCTGGTGTAATGACATCCATTCTCTTGCCATGAACCCCCGGTTTTATCAGAGAATCACACATGCTAGTTGTTTTTTTCATGAGCTGGTTTGCTATTCGTAATTTCCATGTAACCCTGGACAGCGGTCTATCCGGACCAATATTTCGATTTTCAAATGCCGATGAACTTTTCATGCGCGCATCGTACAAAGGGATGCGCATTATGTTGTGTCTTTATTGCAGACAATTGGACTTTTAGTTCAATTTCACAACCAAGGTGATTGTCCAACTGTCTTAGCCACCTACTTCCGCCAGGATGTTTCCCAATGCGTTTCCTAACTTCATGTGGGCGATGTGTTGGAACAGTTGGCTGGACATAGTGGGTGGTCCCAAATGTGTCAAGTGAGTATTTTTTTTTTTTTTTGGCATATCCTTTACAGGACATCGCTGTCAACACAAGCATCTTTCAGCTGTATGTTGATTTCATGGCAAGATTACGCTCAGTAGTTTGCCATTGCTTTCTGAGCGGCCGGCTCACATACCCCGTAAGTTACCGATACGATTAGAACCACTGCTGATTGTCACCGTCATCACGTTAAGGGCGAGAGTATACGAGATTACGGAGAAAAGTCATAACCTCTAAGCCACGAAGCCGGCCAAGTGAGTATAAATGTCAATAAACGGGCATGCGCTTTGTTCAAATAATCCTCATACATTCTTCTTCATCTGTCATTTATTCTACAAAGAAAAAAGTGGCCCGTATTATTCATTCCAAGCTCTCTTATACTTCTTCCTCTTCTTCTTTCGTTCGCCTGAAATATGTTTATAACTGCAATGTTGTCTCTTGTATGAATCTAACAGTCTTTTTTAGTTCACTCAGCGGTCCATAGAGTTTATCTTCCACTGTTGTCTCTCTAGGCCAGAAGGTTCACCTGGATATGTTGTAGTTTGGGCAATCCTGGGGTATGTGCTCTGCTGTCTGCGACACCAAACCACATGTGCACATGGCTGAGTCACCAGTCTTGAATTTTGTATACATGTGGTTGCGTAATCTATTGTGTCCTGTTCTGAGGCGCAGAAGAATGACCTGTTCTGGTCTGTCCATAACGTCGTAGTCGTCTTGAGTAAAGTTTGGTGGCCTTCTGATTGATTTTATCATTCTTTTCATTTGGTGGTAGGTATGTAATGGGCACATCAGGTTGTTCTTCTTTTGATTCTTCCTTAGCCAATCGATCAGCTATATCGTTTCCGGGGACTCCACAGTGGGATGGTATCCACTGTATGGTGACTTTACGCTGACTGCTAAGTTCAGAAAGTAGTGTCCTTAGAACTGGCAATTTCCCAGCAGGAGCGCCTCTATTACGGATTTTGCATCTGTCAATATCACCACAGGTTGTGTACCATGGCTGGTATTTTGTAATTTCTCTGTTACTATCTTGATTGCCTCAATTTCAGCATCATATTTATGGCAGTACTTTCCTGTTGGAACTCTGGCCGTGTCTCTAGTATTATTTGAGTATTCTATGTACACTCCCGCTCCTCCATTACGAACAGAATGTTGTGCTGACCCATCTGTGTAGACTCGGATCCAGAGATCCTGTGGGTATTCGTCATCAAGGAAGCTGAGAGTGTCTGTTCTGCGCTATACACTGTTCTGTTCTTCTTTGTCAAATATCCCTCTCACTTTTGTCTGGATTTGGAGCGATAGTCTATGTTCATCTTTCCACGGCGTTCGCTCTGGAATAGTTGTCAGAAGATCGATGGTTTCTCTGCAGAGTTGTTTGGCCTGGTGGATGAAACTACTTCTTTTTAACCGCCCCATAGCTAGGTTTTCAAATCGGTTCTTCATAGGGTGACCTGGTGTCGTGTGTTCTTTAAAGTGTCGTCCCTGGAGTGAGGGGAATCAACACCCACATTATATTTTAACCCCTTCTTATTACCCTGGAGAATGCACTAGATTCCGTCCACCACACTCCCTCAGTTCATGGACACCTCTTTCTCTCTCTCTATCACTACTGGATTATGCCCCCTCTCATTATTCCCCAACGCAACATACTCAACAACTCTAGCTTCTAAAAATTAATAACAATTAATTATTAAAAGGAAAAAATGCAATGTATGTCCAAAGTGTATGCGAAGAATGTGTGTTGTATATTCTAGTGTATCTATAGATTCAGAGCAGCAGATCAGGAGCCAAGTCAGATTATCATCATAGCAAGGGTACGCCACAGCATGATAGCTTAGCACATAATCACCTCACCCATTGATGCGTCTCTTCTTCCAGACCTTGACTTTCTCCGGTATCTACTGGGTCGACTAGATGCATGCTCCTCCGAAAATAGTTATCGTTTAACATTAATAATGGATCTGTCACTCACTGAAAAGACTAAGGTCCCTATGACTCAGATAAGTACTGATCTCTGTACCGTAAAAACTAGGTTTTAATGTCACAGGTTTCACACTTGTTCTAATCCATTGTTATAGATTGTCCCACACAAACAGTTCTAAAGTACTTCTTCACTGGACTAAATTATTCCACAAGAACGCTATGTTCAATGTTCTTTTCTACTTACTATTGTTCCGTGGTATGTGGTGAAGAAAAACTAGTATCACCCAACCTGGGTGAATCCCTATTGTAAATGAATCGTTTATAATGTTTTGCTCAACTGAACCAGGTTCGTATGGACCCTCTGGATCCTAAGCCCATCATAAACAGTGCTGACTAAACTTTTCTCTGGGTATTTATTCATTTTATAAAATAAAGTGAATGTTCATTTGATGTTCTTCTTGATCAGAGTAGACCTCCATCAAACCCAGGGTAAAGCTTCCTCGTTACTGTCGGGGAACCTGTTAGAGAAAGAGACCACATCTGGTGAAGGCCGCCTGATACTTATCCCTACTAGCTGAGTGTAGGCCTACGGCCTCGCTCATATATTTATCAGCATACTAAACTCTGTCATGGAACCTCAATCTGAATCAGGTTAAGACAAGGAAAGACCAATAGACATAGTGCAGAACCCCAGTAGACAGCCCCCTTGGAAATTCCTACCATTGGACATTTCCCCTATCCCCCAACCATCCCCAATCTCTCCTAATATCACTCCCCCCCCCCCCCTACACGATTCTCACTAGCAGAGCTAATTATTTCCTCACACTAGCTAGTATTAACAAGGCTATTGCCTACATTAATTATGCCTAAATACACTATATGGAGTACCTTATAAAACACCGCATTACTCCTGGATGGCCTCTACAATTTGCCATAAAGACACATGCTATTTAACTTTAAGTAAATCTAACCCGGTAGATGCTCTCCGAATTCATAACTGCAGTAACGAAACACGTCAACCCAAGTCAACTTTCTTGTTCACACTAACTGTAAACAAGTCATGTTTTTGTCAAACAGCCTCGGATTGTTCTAGTGACATTCTTTGATGTCACCACAGGTGGTCTTAGGGGCAGACAATTTGTCCCTATCATTGAGAATTTTTATCTCCCCTTTCTCCCATTAAAGCAACCGACTGTCCCTTCATCTCGCGATTTTGCAAAACAACAGGCCTTTTCTCTCAAGGACGGCTGTACCTTTTGATCTCACCCCGTCAGCAATAAACAACTTGCAGATGGGAATCAGACTGTCTCTGTTATCTGTATCATCTGATTGTTAGCCTACAGTGACTCCGCGACACCTGGCATTCTGAGGAACTATTCTGCTTGTATTAGTGTTTTTGTATCTCTGCGTTCTCTTAGCGCTTGTGTCCTCAACATTTCCTCCATTGCTATTATAGGGGTTGATCTCATCCCTCCTGTGATGACTCTAAGAGCTTGATTTTGCACCTTGTCCAGCTCCTGTAATGTAGTTTTTGACGCTGAACACCACGCAGTTGACCCGTATTCCAAGTGTGATCGTATGCTCTGTTGATAAACGTTGTTAAGTAATTGCCCACTGGCTCCCCATTCCCTCTGTATTAGTTTTGGTATTTTACATGTACTTATATGACTCTTCTTCCGACCTGCAATGTTGTCATTATCGGTTACCGTTTGACCCTTAGTCGTTTATTATATTAGATAGGTGAGGTTTTCTGCCTTCGTAGCTGTAGAATTGTAAGAATCCTCATGGCATTTCTATTTCCTTCAATTCACTGTGTGAGACCATAGGTTCTTATCCTGCTTTGTCCTTTATTTGTATTTGTCAACTTGTTCTTATCTATGCAGTTCTACATAATCTATATACTCAACTGTTATAGTACAATCACTTACACAATAAACAATAACATTGTATAATCATATTGACCTTATTAATGTGTTACGTGACAACAATAATTGTAGCCTAGTTTACGTCTTGAAGGTGGGTGATTGTGTATCGGCCTTTGTCCTGCTATTGGGTATCCATTTAGTTTGCCTTCCCAATAACATGTAAGATGTTAAATATTCACAATATTAACCACAATTAGAGTACCAGGAGTACTCGTGCGTATCCATCATTAATCCTATAACCTGAAATAATTATACTTTAATTAATGAAATAACAATTTAATAATTATAGCAACATTATCTTACCCTGAAATAACTGGAAAATCATATTATATGCAATATTAGAATACTTTCACTCAGTCATGCTATTCAGCCTTTGTATCAACCAATCAATCATGTGCCATGCCGGAAAGCGTGGGCGGTCATGACTCGCCATTTCACTCGATCACCACAGTCGTGGATCAGCTTAGTGTTCCTGTCTCGTCCATGCTACGTGGCCAAGCCATCCAGGTATTTTCCTCTCGGTCTTCAGCCTTTGTATATCTGCATTTATATTTAGTCTCTACTGTTCTTCGTGGTTGTTGTTCTGAAATGAAATCGTGTATGTATCAATTGACTGTGTTCAGTAATTAAAATTATCTCTACCGTACCAAACCACAAATCTATGTCGTCATGTTCTGACATTCACAAAACATAACTAATATATTTGCATAATATTATCACTCGTACCATGATACATGAATGGTAAGTGAATGATATGTTAACTATATGCTTGCTTGCTTGCTTGTGTTCATTGGCTTGAGCTCCAACGCAAAGTCCTGTATGTCGGATGAAGGCATCCTGTTGTCCAACATCAATGTGATGTCATACAGGACCTGAGGTTTGCGTGAGTATCCGTTGTCCCATGTCTGGCTTATTGGTGTGCAGACTGGTGGTTCCTCGCCGTACAGGCAGACACTCTCCGACTTCGGAGGAATCGGCGATCCTATTGACTTCAGCCAGGACCTCGAAGGGACCTGTTGCCCAGGACGCTCGACGAGGACGCGTCAATAGGTCTTGGCCAGTATATAACCCGGCCCTGGTGCCTTGGAAACACCTCTGCGTCCCTGTTAACTATATGACTGACATGATCCTCTCATCGACGGTGTGATGAGTGAACCATGATGTACAATAAGTACATGAATGATATTTTAAATGTTTGATTGACATGACCCTCTCATCGTCAGTGTGGTGAGTGAATCGTGACGTACACCCTGCATCTATATGTTCGAGAAATGGAAGTATGATAATGATCAATGATGCTAAATACGGATGGTGTATGATATGCAATTTACCATGGCTGTAAATATTATGTACAATTAATATAATAGCGTTCGTCATTGTAGATGTTAGCTGGTGTAGCTCAACTATCGCCTCGACTTAGGTCACGATCAACTTGAACTCGAACGACAGTCTGACATCACCATAACACAACACTCGGAGTAGTGTCGAGCTGACAAGGTTTGCATGACTTCACAATCGTCCTCTACGTAATGTCGCTGTACCACATCCCTCGGAGTATTGTCGAGCTGACAAGGTATGAATAACTGCACCATGATATTCTATACAATCTGGCAAGTAATCAGATCGGGAAACAAATATGTACATATCTGACACTAATTATCCTAATTAACTAACATATGTCGAATTGTTTGTTGTGTATTTGAATACGTTCTATATGGGCGTTTAGAAGTGAAATTATTATTCGGCCTGCTGTATTACATGTATGCATGCAGACAATAACATGAAATGTGATATCTGTATCGATTTCTACAGTCTACTGAGAAAATCAGCCAGGTTATTATCTTTACCCAATATGTGACAGATATCAAAATCATAATCTTGCAGAAGATGAGACTATCTGTGCATTCTGGAGTTTTTAGGATGACCATCTTTAAAGACCTGTATTATGTCTCCTGCAGCTCCCCCTATTTCCTCAAAATATTGCTCATCTCCATGTCTCTCTATCCGTGTTGTCAACATCTGCTTCTATACGGATTGCCCTATGAGTTGCAATGTAGGTTATTCTGGTTAAACTATTAACAGATGTTTGCATTGTGTTTTCTATCCAATGCTGGCGTCTTGCCCACACATCTTGGGTCTGTGAAATTCGGGCTGTCCACTGTCAGGGTCTTAAACCTGGCTCGTTGTACCTAACATATGTGAGACAAGTACAAGTACAAAATGATTGGACTTGACACACAATGACACTAAGTTCAATGGATTTATTTACAATTCACATGCAAGACAATCTAGTTTGGCATGTGATGATCATTACAATACATATACAATACATCAGTACACTTACAGACAAAACCTACAGCATCACAGTCTATCTCACAAGATATACAAGCACTCGACTTTCGGGCACAGAAACGATACGAAGCCTTTCTCAACCCACACGTCTTGTCTTGTCCGAGTCCCCAAGTAGTCTGCCGGTTTCCTCACACAGTGCTTGCCCTGTGGACTGGCTTCACGAGGACTGCGTGCGTCGTGCTTTGTCCTTGCCTGACCGCTGACGATCGCGTCAGCCCGCAACCTGTGGGCAGGTAACTGGTACTCGCCTGGCGGCCGTAACGATGTTACTGCATCCCTGCTGGAGACTATTCGCCTGGCGGGCGTAACGATGTTCCTGCATCTCGGTTGGAGATAGAGATTCTGACACGCTCCCCCGGGGCTTATTCATGAAAGATTTTATATTTCATGCATAATTTACCTAGACATAGGGTTTATATTTTAACCATGTCAGAATCGACCTTTCTGTTGTCATGTACATTGGCATAGAAATACATAAGAATTGCAAGTTGTATGTTAAGTCATGCAGTGTTCAATCCTCACCACTTTCCAAGATTCATCCTCTCGATGGACGATCACCTGAGTTGCAATGTTGACCCAGTCATATCGGTAGCATCAGCAACAATGCAACTACCTCGCAACCTCTAAAAAAACTGAATAATATGCTTTTTGCAACAAAAAACATCGGGTAAGACCGTAATACGACTTTTTATAAGCCGTATTCAACGCTCGAGTTCCGACCTCATTTGGCCGGGAGTTCTTCCGTTGGTCTACAACTCCGGTAACCGTATACCATACCTAGCTGATGACCGTTTGGAGTGTTGACAATCTGGCAACACAATGGCTATTTTTATACAACACATCCCTGAATACATTTCTATTTACCGCCCTTAGTGTAATAAAGTAATAACAACAAAAATGAAAGGGTCATAATTTCAAAAGATTTCAAATCTAAATTATTGCAATTATTGTTCTATTTCTCAGCGTCATAGCTTGATGCTTTTCCATACTAACGAAAAAATGTCGATAGTGTGAATAAGTTAATCAAGATATGATTCTAAGATTACATTAGTCGAAAAATGTTAATACACAATTCGTGTATTCGAAATTCATCATCATCATCATCATCAAGTGCCGTGCCGGCTGGCGTAGGCGTTCATGGCTCTCCATAGATCTCGGTCTTTGGTTTTCTGGATCAACTCTGCTGCTGATATTCCTCCATGCCACCGTCTCAATCCATCCAGCATCACTTCTCTTGGTCTACCTCTGCCTCTCTTCCCCTCGGTCTTTCCAGTTGTTACGATGTTCTCCAATGCCTCTCTTCTCATCATATGAGAATCTTATTGTCTTATTGTTGTATATAATGTTCTAGTTTCGTTAGCCTGTTTCAGGCAGTCGTCGTTAGTTACTCTGGCAGTCCAAGGAATTCGCAACATTCTCAGGAACCACATCTCTGTTGCTTCTAATTTCTTCTTAATTTGTTCATTTACATTCCAAGATTCACTGCCATACAGCAAAACTGGTTCTACATAGCATTTCATCACTCTCTTTCTTACATTCAGTGATAGTGACTTATTGCATAAGATACTCTTCATTTTCTGAAATGCGGCTTTTGCCTGCCCTATTCTGCTCCTAATCTCTGTTGTACATCTTCCATCTGATGTTATAAATGCCCCTAGGTATCTAAAATTATCAACTTGGTTAAGGATTTTCCCTTCTATTTCTATGTCACATCTTGGTGTCACCATTTTCTTTGATATTACCATTGTTACTGTTTTCTTGATATTCAAGGAGAGTCCTTTCCTTGCACTCTCTGTTACTACAACGTCTAATAATTGTTGTAGGTCTGTTGAATTATCCGCCACCAATACTGTGTCATCTGCATAGCGTATATTATTTATATTATAACCTCCAACTAGTATTCCTGGCATCTCTTTGATCCCTCTCATTATTACTTCGCTATAAAGGGAGAAAAGATCTGGTGACAAGACACACCCTTGTCGTACTCCTAGCTTTATCTGTTCATAACTACCCTCTTTATTTCCCATTTTAATTGCTGCTACTTGGTTCCAGTAAATATTCTTTATTATTCTTAAATCTTTTCCATCAGTGTTGATATCTTCCAACATTTTAATCAGTTCATCATGTTTTACTTTATCAAATGCCTTAGTATAATCTATGAAGCACAAATATGTCTCTCTGTTTCTCTATTAACCTTTCTATTAGTGTCCGTAATGTATAAATTGCATTGTTTGTGCCCTTTCCTTCCACAAATCCATACTGTTCTTCACTAATTATTCGAAATTGGTGTTTCATAATTATTTTAGAAGCTTCATGAATTTTTTTAAGATTTTTGTTTACCGTCTGCTACTTTTAGCTAAATTTACAAATCATCCGGAAGTACACACGAACAGCTGGTGTTGTTAAAATTCTATCACACACTTGTTCCGCTCTGGTGTAGCAATGCGAAATGTTCTGATAGTTCATGTGTTCGTTGTTTCGCTGGAAAACTTCTGGATTCTGATTAACTGCAGTGGTGTAAATGTCAAAGTTCAGTTCACACTTTCGTTCACGGACTAAAATGTCAATGGATATGATCCACTCGCAGATACCAATGATAACTTGATAAGTTCGCTTCAGTTAAGTTGAAAGCGCATGTGGCATTGTTCTTGTTTTATAATATATACACATAATATTGTTCGCTTTCTACCACACACTACACAATTATTCCAGACGATTACTACACTAATAATAAAATAAGAAACAATATTTACAGTGGGAATGAACCCTATCACATCACATCATCGATGTACACAGCTTTTCTGACAAAACAAATTCACTGATGGCTGTGTCGGTCTGAGTGTTTTCTAACACGCTGCACTCAGACATTAGTGCTTACTGGGTCGTTCGGACAACGGGACAAAAGATCAGCAATCGTGTTGGTTCTGCCGGCGATATGTCGAACTTCAAAGCTGTAATCTTGAAGCAAAAGAGACCAGCGCGCTATCATCTGGTTTGTTGGGACCCCTGAAGTAATACATTTTAATGGACTATTGTCCGACTCTACGATGAAATGTCGTCCTAGGATGAATCTGGACAATTTAGTTATACCCACCACTAGAGCAAGAGCTTTTAACTGAGTTGTGGACCAAGCGCGTTCTCTTGGTTTTAATTTCCTAAAGACATAGTATACAGGATATAGAATGTTGTCATTTTCCTGTAATAGAACAGCTCCAATAGCCACGGAGCTCGCGTCTGTGAGTAATCTGAAAGGAATATGTAAATTTGCCAATTTGAGAATGGGATTCTTTAAACTATTCTCAGAAAAATAAGATAAAACTTTCTTGAATGCAAATTTTAGGCATTCGTTGTTTACAATCTTTTCAGGTTGGTTTTTCGTTAGTAGGTTAGTAAATTTTTCTGTCAGTTCAGCAAAATCTGGTATGAACTGTCTATAATAATTTAATAGTCATAATACACTTCTGACTTGTTTCTTGGTAGTCGGAAGTGAGAGTTTCAGTATTTTGGACACGATGTTATCGTCTGTCGTGACAAAGCCATTAGATATTCTATAACCCATGAAGGAGATTTCCTGATAAGCTATGTCTACTTTTGTCGGCTTCACCGTCAGTCCGTGTTGTCTAATCCGTTCAAATGTCTGCTGTAATGTCTTTATGTGGTCTGTCATCGTCTTTGTGTGAACACAAATGTCGTCCATGTAACAGATAATGTTTGTTATGTCCACAAGTAATAGTCGTGTCATACGTACGAATGTCGCTGGGGCATTGACTAACCCAAATGGTAATTTGCACCATTCGTACAGTCCCCAAGGTGTGGCAAAAGCTGTCAGATGTCTGCTCTGTTCGTCTACCGTTATCTGCCAGTAACCTTTTGTCATATCTAACTTCGTGAAGTACCTAGAGTCTGTCAGTTCTGTCAGTAGGTCCTCGCAGTTGGTCATTGGTTCCAGATCTAGAAGAGTTATTTTATTTAATTTTCTATAGTCGACACAGAGTCTTATCGTGTTGTCCTGTTTGCGTACCATGACCATTGGAGATGAAAAATGTGATTAGGATCGTCTAATGATGTTGTTTTTCTCTAAGCTAATGATCTCTTGATGTAAGTTTTCTTTGTAATGTAATGGAATGGTGTAAGGTCTGCATTTTATTGGTGTGTTTGAAGTGAGCGTGATGTGATGTTGTACTAATTCTGTTTGTCCTGGGTTGTTGGAGAAGATGGTGTTGTATTGTTGTATGAGATGTTTGCAACTGTCTGTTTCTGCTTGAGTTAAGTTTGGGTTTATTTTGATTTCTTTCAAGCAGTTTGTCGTGTCTAATGCAGGTGTTGGAATTTCGTCACTATCTTCGTCATCTTCATGGTCTATTATCACTGTACAAGCTGTTGTATCGTCTTGTTCGTTGTCTCTGTTGTAGTATGGTCTTAGCATATTGATGTGGAATATTTAATGTTTGTCTTTTATTTGAATCTCATAGTCCACATTCGAAATCTGTCTTATAACTTTAAATGGTCCCTGCCAAGAGTCAGTCAATAAGTGTCGGTCACTAGGTAAAAGAAGGAAGTACGTCCTGTCCAGGTGTCAACGTTATTGTCTTGTTACCTTTGTCTGCATATTGTCTATATGTAGCACCGGATAGTTTTAGTGCTTCTTTTGAAATAGTACAAGATTTGACGATTCTTTCGCGCAATGATGTAACATACACGTATGATGATATGGGTTTAAGTACAGGGGTGGCCTCAGTTAACATTTAATGGTAGATACTCAATGGGCCACGTGGTTTGGCACCATAGATAAGTTCAAAAGGAGAGAATCCAGTACTAGAATGTGGGACCTCGCGATAAGCAAAAAAGATTACGGGCAAATATATGTCCCAGTTTTGGGGATGTTCTTGCGTGACTTTAGCAAGCATATGCTTCAGATCACCGTTAAACTTTTCGATGATTCCCGTTGAGTGAGGATGGTATGGAGAATTGAAACATTGTTTCACCCCTAACATTTTGGTGAAAGCTTGAGTAGATGCAGCAATAAATTGACTTCCCCTATCTGATAGGATGGTGTCTGGAAATCCTATTCGTAAAAATATGTGGAAGAAAACTTCCATAATATCATTGG
The DNA here is from genome assembly GCA_963921405.1 of Cepaea hortensis. NCBI lineage: Eukaryota > Metazoa > Mollusca > Gastropoda > Stylommatophora > Helicidae > Cepaea > Cepaea hortensis. The sequence continues at coordinate 109,207,139 of OY992881.1, forward strand.
CAGTTATGTTCTTTAACGGAATCGCTTCAGACCAGCGGCTACATAAATCAATGATGGTAATGATGAACCTATTCCCTCTGGATGTTACTTGGTTCAGAGGACCCACTATGGCGACAGATAATTTCTCAAAAGGTCGACTGGCTAAGTCGGTAATTTGTAATTTGGCCTGTAGGTTTTTACCTTTTTTTACTAGTTCTTGGCAGATGTCACAACTTCTACAATATTTCTTAATGTCATTGCAGAATCTTGGCCAATAAAACTGTTTTAATAATCTTGATCTTGTCTTAGAGTATGCCATATGCCCTGCAAGAGGTATATCGTGGGCAAGATGTAAGGCTTGCTTACGGTATTCAATTGGCAACACAGTTTGCTCTGTGGTGCTGTCACCTCTGATATAGTATATGGTGAGGATGCCATTCTTCAGAGCAAAATGCCATCTTGCATTTTTGGTTACCTTTGGCTTTTGGCCGATCAGATTAAAATATTTAGATAATGAAGGATCAGCCTTTTGGGCTGCTACAAAATTCTCCTTCGTGGTTTTAGGAGGTAGTATGACTGAGCTAAGCATTTCTATAGCCTCAGTTTGATTAATTTCATCTTGCACTCTCGCAGTAGATCTGGTCACTGCGTTCACACATTCAATGATATCAGATGGTAATGAAACATTTTGGTCAATGGATTCATGAAGTGTTAGTGCTCCATTAGCTACCATACATTCATCTGGTGATACTATACTTTCAATGATGACATGTGATGGTGATGATATTGTGTTATCATCAATACAAACAGATGTAATATCATGAGGCATATCATTCACCTCTGGTAAATTACCAATGATAATATCACACACAGGGTTAATTAATGCAGCGCATTTAACTTTCCCAGTGAGGAAAGGTGTTTGAATATATGCCCATGCTAATGGGTACTTTTCAATATTTCCAGAGAATGTTCTGCATGTTACGTGCCTGCCTGTATAGTCTGTAGGCATTATGAACTGTCTCTTTAGCCCTATAAGAGAGCTTCCGGTGTCACGAAGTACTGTAGCAGGCTTGCCATTCACATATCCCTGATGGATGTTTATTCAGCCTTTGGAATCTATTACCAAATTAGCTTCTTCATTGGCAATAGGAATGGAATGGCCGCATGTTAAAATGTCATCTTCATAAAAGGTATTACAAATAGTACACTTATGTGAATTAAACATGTCAAAAGCCTGTGCTGAGTTCACAGGGAGTTTTTCTGAATATTCTTCATCTGATGATGAACTGTCAAATAAGGCGGCATTTGCTTTCTTGGTCATTTGCCTTCCTTTACAATCATGACGCCAATGCCCGTACGCTTTACAGAGGAAGCATTTTCGTGCCTTTTTAAAGGATTTACGTTTCTTATCCTGACTATTTATGTAGTTTTGTAAGTATGTAAGATATGCCGGATTCTTATCGCACATTTCACCTTGGTGGTGTGACGTGTTACAAAATCTACAATGATTGTATTTCTCAGAAGTAGGCTTATAAGTTCTTTGCCTATTGTAGGTTTCTGATCGAGGTTTGGCATAGTTTGCAGCTGCTACGAAGTTTGTAACAGTAGCTTCAATAGCAAAACAATGTTTATTGGCTGAGTAGTAAGCGACAAGATTTACAATCACACTTGTTTTACACGTTTAAACAATCAAATGCCTGTAATTTACGTTAGTATGTTCAATGAGGACGAGCCTCCCACGTTTACAAGTTCAAACAATCTAAGCGGACGAGCTCTCCACGTTCACACATGTCAGGGTCTTAAACCTGGCTCGTTGTACCTAACATATGTGAGACAAGTACAAGTACAAAATGATTGGACTTGACACACAATGACACTAAGTTCAATGGATTTATTTACAATTCACATGCAAGACAATCTAGTTTGGCATGTGATGATCATTACAATACATATACAATACATCAGTACACTTACAGACAAAACCTACAGCATCACAGTCTATCTATCTCACAAGATATACAAGGACTCGACTTTCGGGCACAGAAACGATACGAAGCCTTTCTCAACCCACACGTCTTGTCTTGTCCGAGTCCCCAAGCAGTCTGCCGGTTTCCTCACACAGTGCTTGCCCTGTGAACTGGCTTCACGAGGACTGCGTGCGTCGTGCTTTGTCCTTGCCTGACCGCTGACGATCGCGTCAGCCCGCAACCTGTGGGCAGGTAACTGGTACTCGCCTGGCGGCCGTAACGATGTTACTGCATCCCGGCTGGAGACTATTCGCCTGGCGGGCGTAACGATGTTCCTGCATCTCGGTTGGAGATAGAGATTCTGACATCCACTGCATGACCTCCACATACTAAACATTTTAAACAGCAGAAACGTAACAACCAACTGATGTGTACTTCTGGCAATCCCTGTATGTCTTTATTAGTTTAACAATTAATTTAATGTCACTATTACATGTGTTTAGCTCCTCTCCGTGAAACTCAGCCATCGTATAATGGTTGTATGGATGTGAAGTGTATGACAATGAGCAGTCAAGCTGAAAAAACATATGATGGCTATGGAAATGTGGTTTCTGAGGAGAATGTAAAGAATGCCATGGACAGGGACGCAGAGGTGATTCCAAGGCACCAGGGACGGGTTCTATACTGACCAAGACCTACTAGCACGTCGTAGCCATGTGTCCTGGACAACAAGTCTCTTCGGGGTCCTGGCTAACGTCTTAGGATCACTGATTCTTCTGAAGTCGGAGAGTATCTGCTTGCACGGCGAGGAACCACCAGTCTGCACACGAATAAGCCAGACATGCGACAACGGATACTCACGCAAACCTCAGTCCGGTATGACATCACACTGATGTTGGACAACGGGATGTCTTCATCCGACATACAGGACTTCACGCTGGAGTTCACAGCCAGCGAACGCAAGCAAGCAAGCAAACAAGCATGCTATGGACAGACATAGATAACAATGACCAAGTCCTACAAAACACAAATGAAAACCGTAAACTGATTAGAGAAATTAGAAGTAGACAGTCACAATTTGTTGGTCACGTTATGAGAAGAAATAGCTTAGAGAACTTGGTTACAACTGGCAAGATCAAGGGGAAGAGAAAAGGGGGGGGGGGGGCAGAGAAGTAAATATCAGGATGGCTTGACCACATTGTATGGACGAGACAAGAACACTGAGCTGATCCACGATTCTGGTGATCGAGTGAAATGGCAAAACTTAACCGCCCACGCTTACCGGCATGGCACATGATGATGATAATGGTTTCTTCTAATGTCTACATTTGATCACTACATACTTAAGAATTTAAGTATGCTTACCGGTCACGTGTTCATTGTATTTTAGTTAGTGTGTAGGCCACATAATAATGTTTGTTCATTGCGGTTATCACCTATACCATAAATCTAGATAAATAGACGTATCTCTGAAGTCGGGAGTGGGTTCGTTCCCCTGATGGCCAGGGACACAGATAATTTTTTTTTTATTCGCATATCCTTTACAGGACATCGTTGTCAACAGCAGCGTCTTTCAGCTGTCTGTTGATTTCTTGGCAAGATTACGCTCAGTAGTTTGCCATTGCTTTCTGAGCGGCCGGCTCAGTTATCCCGCAAGTCACTAGCGGGAGTCGAACCGCTTCCAGCTCTCGCCCCGCTACGAGACTCTGCGTGATAAACGGGATTACGGAGAAAGTGTTGTAACCCCTCGGCCAGAGAGACCGGCACACAGATAATAGGGAAGAATATTTAATCCACACGCAAAATCCAGTCTATTGTTGCTAGATGTAGAGGCATGAACTAAGTTCAAGTTTAAAGTGAGCGAGCGCCAAAAAAATAAAAAATAAAAGACCTGATGAAGAAAACTGAATGCATTCCACGGTGACATCGAACAAGGAGTCTACCCCTGCCGAGGTGTTGCGGCAGGACGAATACATACACACAATATGACTGAGAAACCCGATAGATGGAAAAGCTCGAACTATTTGTGAATAAATCTCAAACATGTAATTTCTCTTATGCAATAATTATGGAACGTGTCTATCAGTGGCACTTTAGCCCTTCTTCCACCTGGCGGAAAATTTACACAGCTTTAATATGAAAGTCACACATGTCAACCAGACAATCCAGCCACAGGATCTGACAATAATACACACACATAATACATGTTTGTGTTTACGGTTGTTAATGTATATGCTTTTATCCACTTACCTATGTGCTTGAAAGTATGTGCCTGCATTGATTGATTGATTGATTGATTGATTGATTGATTGATTCATTCATTCATTCATTCAGTAGCATGTATTTTGCAGAACCTCGCCTCCATAACAACTTTTCGGAAAACATCTCGATCATAAGCAAGCTGTCCCGCATCCGGTACATCCATCAGGATATCATATGCCAAATCCTGCACCCATCTTTTCCTCTTCTTCTTCCTCTCTTCCCAGGAATATACCCCTCCTTTAATGGTCTATCCACCTTTCTTGACGTTTCAAGTGACAATAATATTTCAATATTTTTTTTTTGTTTTATCATCTTTAATAGCCAATATTCTTCACTATTCAGCTCTTGAAGTATGGATGCAATTGTTCTTTTCTTTATCCAAGATAGTCTTAGAACTCATCTATACATAGTTTAATATTCACGTTTTCAATGCAAGTGTATGGTGCTAGTACTACATTTTTTTTTACCCACCGTCCTGAAACTAAGCAGAGATTTGTCGCACGTGTAATAATAAATATATAATATGATAATAATATTACAGCAACGAACAGTATACACACACTTTTGATTAATACATCAATAGTTGTACAAGCAAATAATATACTATTAGATGAATGCTATCAGTCTACTATTTTTGAACATTATGGGGGTACTCAATGCCCAGTTATCATGCCATTTAGGTGTGTATCAATGTTGTCAGTGAAAAACGTCAGTTATTTGTACGATAGTCTTACCTGGACTAACTACTAACAATTAGTCTGTTCATGGGAATCGCACACCTTAATAATAATACCAATACTCGTGCTTTTGTTAAATATCAAATGGCGTTAATTCATGTGTTTACAGGTTTGACTAATTATGGCGTGAATGCTAGTTTTGTTTAGTTATCTTTTCATGTGAACATAACAAGGCAGTCTCAGATTGCATCCTTATCTTTGTAAGCGTCTTACACATTCACATATTTGCTTTGTTGTATCAACCTTTACGAAAAATGAGTTATGTGTATAGGTATTACATTGTATCGAATATGTATCTGTAAAATAGCACTTTCCGTCATTTGACGACATTTAGCGCTGTTGCAATCATCAATGTCTTTACAGATATTCAGCGCGTCCAATGTGTGGCCTATAGGTTAGTGCCCATCCCTGTCAAGAAAATGGTCCTGGATAAATCTCCAGCAGGGGTAGGATTATTTTAACCAACCCATAGGTCTCTGAGAACACTATACACAACAATAAGAAAGAGACAAACATCTTTTTTTTTGGTAACATGATTAGAAGAGAGAAATTGGAGAACATCGTGACAAGTGGAACGATCGAGGGGAAGAGAAGCAAAGGCAGACCAAGATAAATGATGCCGGATGGATTGAGACGGTGGCATGGAGGTATATCATCAGCAGATTTCATCCAGAACACCAATGACTGAGGTCTGTGGAGAGCCATGAGCACATGCGCCAGCAGGCAACACTTGATGATGATGTTGTTTGTCTCTGGTTTCGACTGAGACTTTAATAATAAATAGTACCAGACACATTGTCAGTATTGGTGGGATAGCTTGGATGGCAATGTGCGAGACATGGAACTGCACACATCACATCATACATCGTTGCTTAGAATATGAAAAACCCTAATATTCTACACGCCAGTAGCAGTCTCTGCTAAGGGGCTGTCGTTAACAAGTAACATTACTGCACCCGGTAAAATTACTGCTCCCGGTAACATTACTGCACCCGGTAACATTACTGTACCCGGTACATTACTGTACCCGGTAACATTACTGTACCCGGTAACATTACTGCACCCGGTAACACACCTTGAGCCGTATTTAATATATCGTGTTCGCTCTATATTTGTATAAGTTATTCATCGCTCGATGTGTGATATGGCCATTATAACGACCGCCTTTAATTCCCGGAACTTTACTGGTACCAAATTTAGCTAGGCTAAACCGATCACTTGAAATCAACAACAAGAAAAAATGTCCAAATGAATAGCGATTTAGCCACTGCACGGCTGCTTCGACACAATCAAGCAAAAATAATGCCCTTGTCAGGATCTTCTGACTAACACAATTGCGAAAGTCTCCTGATGCTAATCTGACAACGTGATTAGTTGAGATCAGGAAGTCTTGTAAATGAGTTATAATTTACACGTTCTGTTATCTGTTGTAATACGTCTGCAGTATTAGTTGTCGGTCTCCCTGGCCAAGAGATTAACGACAGTGTTCGTAGTCCCATATATCCACGTGGGGGAAATTAGCAGCTGCGAGAATCAGCAGTGGTTCGCGCCGGGCTGGTAACTTACGGGTGTATGCCGGTCGTTCAGAAAGCAATGGCAATCTACTGAACATAAAACGTGCCTAGTACATCAACAGCAGCCGAAAATGCTGATGTTGACTGCAACGTCCTGTAAGGGATATGCAATATTTAAAAAAAAAAAAAAGTTGTTACCCACAGTCGACACTCTAAAGCTACTACAACTTGTCTGGTTGGTTGGTTGTCGGGCCACTATATGACTGCGCATTATAGGCCCGATGTATTAATATTTAGTTAGTAGGAGCCCTGTAAACAATATGCATCTATTAGAGCAGGGAGTTTGTGCTTATGACATGCTCATTTAATGCCTCTATTTTACGCAGAATGTGAGCAGTTTATTTTATTTTAGATTTTTTTTTAAAAATTTTAGTCGTTCTCTATGTTTCCAATTCATACTGTAGTGCTGATTTGGAGTTTGAAATGAATTTATAAAGTTGGTGGTAATTTTTAATTATTTTGTTTTTTACTTCCACATATGTCATTATTCTATAACATCTCTGCTTAACTTGTGTATTCTTCTGGTGATATATGTATCTGATAGCCCATCTGTATCTACATTGCTGCCTAAATAGTTGTGTGATCTCTTCTTGATCCTTACTCAAACAGAGACGTCTCGTCTTACAGATGCAGACACTGTTACAGGGGCTTTAACTCTCGCGTTGGACTATACAGTCACCAGCGATGCTGTCAGGTGCCTCCCCAGCGGCACAACTCTATATAGTCCTACAGGACTGAAAGAGGCACGCTACTACTACTACTACTACTACTGCTACTACTACTACTACCGCTACTACTACTACTACTACTACTACTACTACTACTACTACTACTACTACTACTACTACTACTACTACTACTACTACTACTACTACTACTACTACTACTACTACTACTACTACTACCGCTACTACTACCGCTACTACTACTACTACTACTACTACTACTACTACTACTACTACTACTACTACTACTACTACTACTACCGCTACCACTACTACTACTACTACTACTACTACTACTACTACTACTACTACTACTACTACTACTACTACTACCACTACTACTACTACTACTACTACTACTACTACTACTACTACTACTACTACCGCTACCACTACCACTACTACTACTACTAATACTACTACTACTACTACTACTACTACTACTACTACTACTACCGCTACCACTACTACTACTACTACTAATACTACTACTACTACTACTACTACTACTACTACTACCGCTACCACTACCACTACTACTACTACTACTAATACTACTACTACTACTACTACTACTACTACTACTACTACCGCTACCACTACTACTACTACTACTAATACTACTACTACTACTACTACCGCTACCACTACTACTACTACTACTACTACTACTACTACTACTACTACCGCTACCACTACTACTACTACTAATACTACTACTACTAATACTACTACTACTACCGCTACCACTACCACTACTACTACTACTACTACTACTACTACTACTACTACTACTACTACTACTACTACTAATACTACTACTACTACTACTACTACTACTACTACCGCTACCACTACTACTACTACTACTACTACTACTACTACTACTACTACTACTACTACTACTACTACTACTACTACTACTACTACTACCGCTACCACTACCACTACTACTACTACTACTACTACTACTACTACTACTACTACTACCGCTACCACTACTACTACTACTACTAATACTACTACTACTACTACTACTACTACTACCGCTACCACTACCACTACTACTACTACTACTACTACTACTACTACTACTACTA
>OY992881.1:109220482-109222982 GCA_963921405.1 Cepaea hortensis
CTACTACTGCTTCTAATACTACTACTACTACTACTACTACTACTACTACTAATAATAATAATAATAATAATAATACTCTAGTAGTAATACCAAAACCACTGTTGTTGCTGCTACTACTACTACTGCTACACGACTGATACTACTATTACTACTGCTGCTGCTGCTACTACTACTACTACTACTACTACTACTACTACTACTACTAATACTACTACTAAAACTACTACTACTGCTTCTACTACTACTACTACTACTACTACTACTACTACTACTACTACTACTACTACTACTACTACTACTACCACTACTACTACTACTACTACGACTACTACTTATTTTTCTTCTCGCTTTCACCTTCTTTTCCTTATTTAGTTTGCCTGAGTAGAATTTTTGTTTATCATAATGTTATTATACTCCTTGAGTTAATTTATCATCTTTCTTCAATTAACAAAGATGGTTTTTTTTCTTCAGATGCACCTGTTGTCTACACTGTTCCTGAGGTCTTTGTTTCGTGATGCGTGTGTTACATATAAAACACAAGTAAATGAACAGTTTAAATTTCTGAGGTTTATTTATTATAAGGTGTTAGTCATGTGTATTATAAACCAATCGAAAGCCGATGTAGTCCATGCCACGTTTACTAGCAGCTCAGGTCAACTAAAATAACGATTTAAAGAAGAACATCCAAAATGGAGATTCGAAGACATGCCCACCTACCCATCAACTAAGCGTGCTAGCCGGTAAGATAGCGCAAACTCATCTATTGAAACATTCATCAGTTTTAATATACTTTGACAAAGTTAATACTGCATATGTTGACACAACATGCCAGTACGTTGATGACACAAATGCAGCTGTTTGTATTCTAGAAAAGGCGCATGTTCAACACGTTTGTTAAACAGTACATACATCTTTATAGTAATCATGATATCATATCAAAGATATGTAAGCTGCACACACATTTTTTTCCCGCGTTTCCATCCTGTTTCAGGATATTGCGGTCAACACAAGCATCTTTCAGCTGTAAGTTGATTCCTAGACTAGATTACGCTCATCAGCACGCCACGACTTTCTGAGCGACCGGCTCCATACTCTCACAAGTCACTGGCGCGACTCAAACCGCTTCTAATTCTCGTGCGGTAACGTTAATCACGAGAGTATTCGGGGTTACGGAGAAAGCTGCTAACCCCACGGCCAGGGAGACCGGCCTGAACACATATAACTCATTAAAAACACATTATTAAGTAACGACGAATTGAATATGAAATGTTTTGTCCTTTTGTTAACAATCACGTAAATTACACATTGGCATTTCCATAAGCGCCATAGTTCCCACGATAGAGCATGTAAGGAGAAACTTAGTACAGTGCACCAGCTCTGTAGCACCACGGATATTGCAGCGCCTAACAGCAAAATCATCATCATATACTATTCCCATAAGTGTGGGCGGTCATGTTTCGCCGTCTAACACGATTACTGGAGTCGTGGATCATCTCTGTGTTTTTGTCTTGACCATACCATGTGGCCAAGCTATCCAGGTATATACGTCTCTGTTTCCTATTTTTCTTTCCCCCTCAGTCTTGTCAGTTGTCACCAAGTTCTCCAGTGCACTTCTCATAACGTGTCCAAATAATGGTGACTGCCTACGTCTAATTTCTCTTATCAGTTTACGGTTCTCATTTGTTTCTTGTAAGGACTTGGTCATTCATTTTTCTGTCTGTCCAGTGTATTCTTTCCATTTTCGTCAGAAACCACATATCCACGCCTATTTGATATTTTTAAACTCGTCTACTCATTATCCACGTTTCACATCCATACAGGTTCTATGTAGTACTTAAACACTCGTGTCCTCGTTCCAATTCCAATTCCAATTCCAATTATGGTACGAGTACCCCCTTCAGCCTTCGGGTTTCGATTTGGCTATGTAAGGTGTCTATGGTGTAGCTTGAAGTTTCTCTTTCGTACTTTGGGCTGCTTGTTGTCAGCTTCCTGGCTTCTGATTGGCTAATATTGTTCGTTCCTATCTTGATAGAGTATTTTATGTCTGGACAGAGTCGCGCACTTGCTGAGTCCTGGAGTTATTGTGCACCCATGAGACATTACACATACCTGTCGAATGCATGTCTTAATAGGCTGATATTGATCTACTTCATTGTCAGTCTTTATGCTAGATTGTTGTTTCCAATATATATTGTTTACAAGTCCAAGGTCTTCCCCATCAGTTTGCAGATCTGCAAGCATCGCCATCATGTTGACGTGTCTGACTGTATCAAAAGCTTTTGTGTAGTCAATAAAGCAAATATATTTGTCTTTACCTACTTCTATAGAACGATCAATTAATGTTCTCAGCAGATACACATTATTTTCTGTATCCTAGCCTTCTACGAATGTCATGATGATTCTTAGCAGAATCTTCGTGATGTGGCTAATTATACTAATTTTTCAATGTTGATCACATTCCAAGGCTCCTGATTTCATCGGGATTATAGCAACTATAGCA
>OY992881.1:109225482-109232982 GCA_963921405.1 Cepaea hortensis
TCGGTCTTTGGGTTTCTGGATCAACTCTGCTGCTGATATTCCTCCGTGCCACCGTCTCAATCCATCCAGCATCATTTCTCTTGGTTTGCCTCTGCCTCTCTTCCCCTCGATCTTTCCAGTTGTCACGATGTTCTCCAATGCCTCTCTTCTCATTACATGACCAAAAAGCTGTTTGTTTCATTCTTATTGTTTTATATAGTGTTCTAGATTCATTAGCCTGTTTCAGGTAGTCGTTGTTAGTTACTCTGGCAGTCCAAGGAATTCGCAACATTCATCTCAGGAACCACATCTCTGTTGCTTCTATTTTCTTCTTAATTTTTTCATTTACATTTCAAGATTCACTGCCATACAGCAAAGCTGGTTCTACATAGCATTTCAGCACTCTCTTTCTTACACTCAGCGATAGTGACCTATTGCACATGATACTCTTCATTTTCTGAAATGCGGCCTTCTTCAGTACTAGTCCTGCCTATTAGTATAAGTGTACAGTACAGGAGCGGCGAAGAAAAATGGAGTATAATTCAAGTAACGATCGTTAACTGGCGAGCACTTGAAAAACGAGGAAAGCTGAGACCTTTAACGAATAGTGATGATGGTTCACGATAAAGAAGGGAAACCACTTAGAAACACTGTGTATCACGTGATCAAAACAGCTGAGATCACGAGAACCGGAGCCTGGTCTATTCAGTTAGGTCAGGGTTTCGGCGGAAGCAAGACGTCAAAGTGTTTCGAAACCAGTGAAAGGATACACATCTGAACAAGGGGAGTCAGTCTTCCCTTCGAGCCAGAGCCCAATTGGCCCATGACCTACACCACGGTGATGTGGGGTTGACTTGTGTAGTCTGCGAGTCATCGGCAGGCTACCAACTTTCACTTTTCACCCCTCCTGGGAGACGCTATCTGATCCTAACCCTGCTGGGCTGCAGGGCTGGGTGCAGTCCACAAATTGTAGACCGTTGATTCTCTATCCACTCGATTAAGTCGAGGAGCCGGCGAGGGTTGCACTAAAAGTAATGGCCTTTTGCTAAAAATTCGTGATTACAATTACGATTACAATTGTTAATATCGATTAATTCTTCTTTAGAACATCTACACCCTTTCAGAATGGTTTCTCAAGTAGAAGTTAACTCTACGAATGTAACAATACTCAAGACAATCCCATACAAGGACAAACTTATCAGCGATGCGTCCCTGCTGATATTTGAGTGGATCTGCAACAGTGTTATCTGTCAGACCATTGACGTCTTCGGAACAGTCACCAACATCATCAACATTATTTGCTTTATCAAACTAGGATTCAAGGATCCTGTCAACGTTACTCTACTTGGTATGTTAATACATTTATAACACTGATGTGTATTGACATGTTAGTTTAAAAATATATAAATGGGTGTCTGAAAAATAAACATTTACATGACGAGTTTACTGATGTCGTACCAGGTTACATCCTTTGTCAATTATCTTGTGAGTTATTTTCACATTTAAACATCATGATCTTTTAATGTATGCACAATCAGGAACATCTATGAATTGCCATCATAATTCTCACATACAACGACAGGTTTGTCAAGTGTATATACCGTCGCTCAATATCTGATTATTACACCTGCAGAATACGTTGTCCTCTCTGGGGTAGGAAATACCATATGTTGTCTAGTGCATGCAAGAATAATAATGCACAGTCTATCTTGATGTACCTTTAAGGCTGCACAATGAATGTTTTGGTTTCGCCTTTCCACTTGTTTAATGTACACAGACGGTCTGAGCAAACATGATGTGCAAGATATTCCTATCTACAGCGAAAGAAGTAACACAGTAAAATTTTAAAAAAAATTTTTTTTTTTTTTTTTTTTTTGGTGCCAAAGAAATTATCTTGATTTTGCATAAATGAGGCCTTCTAAATCCACATATACTATTTATTTGTCTGTAGCAGCTCTAACTTTTGAGATGCAAACATTTTTGTATTTAATTAATATTATTACATAATTTTTTGTATAAGACTCTGGGAAAAAAAATCAATTATTACTATCTAGTCTCTAACAGAATGAAACTGCTTGTTTATTCACAGTTTTAGTTTTTCAAGAATATTTCAAGAATTGCCTCTTTTTTGTAAGATTTTAATCCAGTTCAATAATATTACTATGCTAATTATTTTTCTATGCTTCTAACACAGAATGACTTCATCTTCAAGAAGAGCATGTTTTGTTTCACTGGATTTATTTTGTTAAATTTGTTGAGAGTACATTGTTAAAGAAGAACTTAGAACGAATATTACAGTTTGAGTGAAAAAGGGCATAAATTGCTTATATTTAAAGTAAAAAGTGGTGACCAGGACAAGTATTGGGCCCTTCATACTGTTTGCATAACACGTGTCGAAGGCCTGCAACAGTGGACTATTAGGACAATAAAATGTTTACAATTTGGTATTCCAAAGGTTTAAAAAGATCGAAAGAACCACTATAATGTTTGTTATTTCTTTGTTGTCAATATAAAGAGAATTAACGGAAAATAATCACACACAAATTGAAATATTCATATTTACATTCTGCTAGACAACCTGTTCCACACGGAGATGACATACAAATTTCACCTTTCAGTCAGATTTCGGTTTCCCTGGTAGAAGATGAGACAGCAGTGGCATATGGAACGACAATCGACAGTGATATAAATTTCGAATATGGTTTTCCAGCTTCTCAACGCTTCAATCAGCGTGAGTTGAATGATCTAATCCGCGATCTATATTTATCCAAGCAATCTTCAGAAAAAAAATAGCTTCAAGATTGAAAGAAATATAAACTACTGACTGCTGAAATAATTGTTACGTTTCTTCGCAGCAGAGAGCCAGGTTTTCTTCCAATCTTATGTAAATAAAACAACCTTTTTTTGTACTAATGTAAGAGGTGTTGTTAACAAAATGTGTGTCAGTTAGGACCAGATGTGTGACGACTTTTCATTGACAGCTCTAAAAGACTTTTAAAAGGTGTTATCTTACACAATGGTAACAAATAAGTCTCAATTCCAATTGCCCTTTCTACTACAATGAAGGAGGGGTGTGCTACAATATGCACAGTTCTGGAAACATTGAATTATTTAGAACACAACTGAATGTTTTGTGTCGATCTTAACATGATGAACTTCTTGCTTGGCCAGCAAAAGGGATTCATCAAATACCCGTGTTTGTTTGTGGGTTAGCAGGGCAAACGATACTCACGGGACAAGGAAATAGTGGTCGTTGAGGGATGAACTGAAAGCTGGATAAAAAAGAAAATATTGTTAACAAGTTTCTCATTGATTGAAAATGAGTTCTACTGTCAACATTACATATAAAGCTTGCTTTGATACACCAATGTGTTAAGACATTGAACAAAGATGGTTCCTGTTTTAGTTACTTAGACAGTTTCCGAAATTGAGCATAGAGAAACCTAAAGCTAGAATTTGTGATAGACGATGCAAACTGTAACGATGCAAACTGTATTGCTTCGATTAACATAACATAGTCCACAGCCTGGGCATCATTTGTTGTAGTTGTGCAAAACTTTAGGGTAACTGTAAAACATAAATTTATTCTGAATTAGTATAAAACATGATGTAGAGTTTTTGTAAGCTTGGATGCAACACTTACATGTGGTTTGGCGTCGCAGACAGCAGAGCACATACTCCAGGATTGCCCAAACTACAACATATCCAGGCGAACCTTCTGGCCTAGAGAGACAACAGTGGAAGATAAAATGAACTAAAAAAGACTGTTGGATTCATACGAGAGACAACATTGCAGTTATAAGCATATTTCAGGCGAACGAAAGAAGAAGAAGAAGTATTGAGCAAGGTGAAATATTTCAATGAGACATAAAAACAATCGAAGAGAGATACCAGTGGCTTTGAGATGCCCATATGATGGCAGATTACTTTTGGACTCTTAAGCGTGACTGCCCAGACATATCACATTCCAGGAAGTCCTCGACATGAAGCTTCATGTGTGTTGACTCAATGATAGAGATATCGTTTAAAAGATTTGTGGTGTTTTATATGAAGGTAATAAATGCATAGTAATTGCATATTATTAATGCATATTACAGCCAAAATGGCACTTACGGTACACAACACTAGGCTTGTAAATATCAATTGGGAATTCCTAGTTATCTCAAAATCTGGAGCTGATAGGGAAAAATGATTAAATTTTTTTAATCAGTAACACAAAATTACCAAAGAATAGCTATCCATTTTAGGGCACCAAAATGGGTATCAACCAGTATTATGCATATGAATTATATTAGTAATATACTGGACCCAATGAATTATAACTAATCTTTAACCAAAGTTTATGACAGTGAATAGAAAAAAATTGTTGCGATGATAACGATGGTGATTCAGTGAGTGTAATATAGACAACCGACTAAACAGTAATTCTCGTCTCTGCTCTGTCCCTGATATATTTCAATCAAAATAAATAATCACATACACAAAGACGTCTACAATCTCTGCAGCTGCCTCCCTACGTGTTTGTGTATTAGACAAATAGCATTCACTGATATTATAGGGATCTCACACATCTCACTTTTTGAGTAGTTAATCTTTGTCTCAATATTATTGCAGGGCTTGCCTTATCGGACTTGGGCTGTCTTGTGACAATGATTGTGTTTAATATATGCATGACACCAGTGGTTCAACAAGCAGAGCTCCCGTTTGATGCAGACGATATGTTATATCTTGGAGGTGGTTTTCCACATTCCACTTTTTCACGCGTGACTAGTTTTCTGACAGCTTTCATCACACTAGAGAGGTGTCTGTGTATAGCGATGCCACTAAAGGTTCGTATGCTCATCTGTAGTTAACGTGATCTGAGGCAATGCAGTTTACAGCCAAAGCAAAGTAACATACATTTACAAGTTTTGGGCGCAGTGGACTGATGGTGTTGTATGCACATATTTAAAGATCAATCAGCACCCAGTGGGTTATGTGATCTGCATAACGCCGACCGCCTATAGTTTCACAAATTGCCTGGCATCCATTTGAGGTTGGGATCTATTTAGCATTCTGCCCCAATGGGAAGTCGTAAACTTCATAACAGTAAGTACATGTCAGCGATTGTAGGCACCGCCTTGCACGTAAAATGGTGACCTCTCAACATATGCACGTTCAGTGTTTCAGGGGGTAGAATGATCATCGGCATCACCAACTGAATACCGTGAAGTATTAAAACATAATAAACAGTGCTACAACACAATAGCTTCAGTAAGTCGACATCTATAGTTAGTACGTAATGATGATTCATTCACAGAGCAGTCACTGAAGTTCCAATCATGACTTCCAAACGTATTGGCAGGCTTGGCCATGGGAATCCCATGGGGAAAAAAGGGGGATTTTCTGAACAGTGTAAGGATGGGATGGGACGGGACGGGATGGGACAGGCAAAAATTACCATTGGATGGGACAGAAAAACATGTCCCATGGACAAGCCTGCCAGGCTTGGCCCTGGGAATGTTATTCCCATGCCATGCGAATCCCATGAGAATGTCCCATGGGACGGGGTGGGAATGGGACATGCATAAATAACCACGCAATGTAAATTATGTCCCATGGACAACCCTGCGTATTGGAAAACAAAGTAACATATTACATATAATAAACGTGCACCTGCCCTACACTTTTTGGCAACAGTAGATGTTAAACTAAACAACTCCAATCTACACTAGTCACCATGGAATGTATCACCCATTAAACTACTTAATTAAGTATGTATTTACATTGATACGACATCTCAATGAGCAAGATGATGGTTACCATGATTTAACTTTAATTCTCGAAATTCAAACCACGCGCAGCGTACGACCCCCCAGCTGTGATTTGGTTGTGTACCTCCAGCAAGATACGTGATTTGACCCACCCTCACAGAATATATGCTAGGAATGTCTTGTAAATAAGTAAATCTGACATAAGTAAATCATGACCTGGTGTGGGGCCTCCCTGCAATGACAAATTGTGTATAACACATTATTTCTAAGTGTGTTAATGACATTAGAGGTACTTCACATTTTCAGTTAAGTAAACATTTAAAATACAGTGTGATTGGATAAAACAAACGTTTTAGAAAGAGCATGTACTATATGCTAAACACCACATGATATAGCTGACTTGTGTAGACAATCGTTCACATGTCAATACTTTTTCTTTTCAGGTGAAAAGAATATTTACACCAGAACGTGTAGCGATCATCGTCGTGGTATTCTTTATTCTTCTGCTGGTCAGCGTGTCTCCCATATACTGCGTAAACAGGTTTGGAATGGTTTTCATTGCTTCCAGAAACAGGACAATTTATGGCAGGATACACACAGAAGGTCGATTCGATGTGATGAAAATTTCGTTAGCTGTGAACAACGTTGTGATCCCGACTGGAGCCTTCCTGACCGTCACTATCTGTACATCTATTTTGGTTGTTAATTTAAACAAGAAAACTAAATGGCGCCAGTCTGCAACTGTTGCTATTTCAGGACACTTGCTTAGTCGGGATCAGAGAATATCCAAAATGATTGTAATAATCTCCACAGTTTTTATAATCTGCTTTATTCCTTCTGCCGTGGGTTGCCTGGTCATGACATTGGAACCTGAAATTGAAATGTACGGACAATACAGAAATACATGTTTAGTTATTTTTGGGTTCAGTTTTACATTAGAGTCTGCAAACTCGTCTGTGAATATTTTTATCTATTATAACATGAGCAGCAAGTTCAGGGCCACGTTTCGACAACTCTTTGGTCTTCAGCAAGACGTACAGCAGACACAACCATCGAAGAAGTCGGTAAGGTCTTAGGTTAACGCAGCAGAGCTGCGTTAAGATCATTTGATACTGATCGTAAAGAGACATACTCTGCCAGAAGACAGTTTAAATGATGTGTATATTCTTCTTCTTCTTCTTCTTCTTCTTCTTCTTCTTCTTCTTCTTCTTCTTCTTCTTCTTCTTCTTCTTCTTCTTCTTCTTCTTCAGCGTTTCGAGCCATTGAGGTTCTTTGCTGCAGATACAATCCGTCTCCATTCGTCTCTCTGGTGGACCTTCTCTTGCCAGTCATTGATTGCAATAAAATATTCAGATATGTTACAATGGTATGTGAACAGACCACAACAACACAGACAATATGTACAAACAATGATAGAATATAATATCAAAAGACAATTATTGCATTTGTAAATAAGAGACGATTATTGACGAATGTAACCTAATTTACAGATGAAAAATAAAATGGGTTGCTCTATCAGAATCTTTCTCTCAGTCTCTCTCCCCCCCCCCCCTCTCTCTCTCTCTCTCTCTCTCTCTCTCTCTCTCTCTCTCTCTCCTAAGCCTAAGCCTAAGCTTTCTAAGCCTAGATTGGACTTATACAAATCTTGTTTCGCATATTCTGGTGCTCACTTGTGGAATAGCCTTCCACCAGAACTGAAAACACCAATGAGTCGCTACACATTCTACCGAAAACTCTTTCAATACTTACTTCATACCGACTATATGCC